>OX244274.1:19305483-19905483 GCA_945867215.1 Epinotia demarniana | reverse complement strand
GCTAGTCAATCACTGCGGCCGTCATTTGAGTCACAACAACAGATAACCAGAATGCTGGAGCCACCACTGGAGTACCTAATTGGAATTCCCCATATTTTGCAACGTATATTCAATACCCCGATGCAAACGAGGGTGTTATAAGTTTCACATGAGTATCTGCGTGTTTTTCTGTGGCCTCGTAGGTGCCTCGTAGCTTCCAAACCGATTAAACGACGTGTTTTTATACAGAAAGTCTTGTCTGTCGAGGTGATTCTTAGCTATGTTTGATATGTCGGGGTTGAAGCGAAATAAATAAATAGTTGGCCTACTGAAGACAGACACAAACTTTTATTACCGTATGTCATTTTCAAGAAGCTACGCTCGATTGTTTTACACGAAACCTACGAACTTCTGGCTTATCATCAGACCAGTTCAATGGCTGCCATCTAACTTACTCATGCTACTATAACATTAGAGCTCAATCATATTTCATCTTACTATAGCTACTAATAGCTAAAACCTTAGATCAAAAATAGAAATGCATCTAAAATTAAGATAGAAAAAAAGTACAGGGTGACTTTCATTAGTAAATTACACAATTTACTAACAATGTAAAAAATTGGAGGACGTAACCAAAAATCCCCCATTGCTTCAAGAATTCGACTATGAAAGTTTAATTACAAGTGTAATATGACTGGACTACCCCAAAACACGCAATGTCCCAGATAATATTACTATTACTACACCTGCTGATGTACTCCGCACTTCGTGGTATTCGCCTATTTGAGCTTCGATATCAATAACGGGAGTGGAGGTTTTCCCGGGCTATTTTAATGTTGTGATATAGCAATATTGAAATATATATTCCATCAGACATCAGATATAGCTAACAATTTCCATTGTATCGTTTGATAAGAAATTTGTATTTAGCTATGTCTAAAGAGTATGGAATTGTTTTTTAACTAGCTGCCCGGCCCGGCTTCGCACGGTTAGTTTTCCGTTTTCCCGTAGGAATGAAGCATTTTCCCGCGGTAAAAAGAAGCCTATGTTCATCAGGGACAATGTCGGCTTCTAATGGTAGAAGAATTTTTCAAATCGGCCCAGTAGTTTCAGAGCCTATTCAATACAAACAATTAAATCTTTCCGCTTTATAATATTAGTGTAGATGTAGATTAAGTTTATTGAACGAGCAAGCAAAGCGAACGAAGTTCTCTGCTTCAGCTTGGACCAACATTCTTTCGTATGTCCTTTTATCCACAGTCCGTTTTCCTCTACAGGTAGCATTTCTCAACCAAAGCATCAACTCTCAAATTTGTTAGAATCCTCAATCCTGGTAGCAAGGTCAAGGCCAAGGTCACCGCAAAGGCCGTATGTGCGTTTGCTGTTAGCACGCGAAATCGGCACGACGAGGTCATATCATATTTTAAAGAACATCATAGTCTAATATAAACTATTCTGTCTTTGGATATGTTACTTTACGTGTTAAGTTAAATATAATAATTAATTTATTACTCTTTTATATTTCTGTACGATATCACTGAGAAGCTATTTCAACTTTCTACCAATTATCTACAAGTACTTTTCTATCTAAGTACGAGTATATCTACTGATATGAATACCAACACACAATGACTCATTAATATACAAAGAAGTCGAGACTAGTAGACATACAAATCAAAAACCGATAACGATGGCACATCACTATTGTCGATAAGAAATGCACATGTTACCTCACTAAAACAACAGATTGAAACATAATTATCATCTTATTGTATAATGTAATGACCACAAGTGAGTTTAAATGTATAGTTTTTAATTTTAAGTCCACCATTAATAATTAAATCCGCTATTTGAAAAATACTTTTTATCTGTGCAATAAAGTTTAAATAAATAAATAAAGTTTATCTAAATACATATAATGAAGAAAAAATATGACCACGAATCCTTTTATACGTGTCATATTTGTTTTATAATTTAGGGATGGAATCTACTGTTCATTAATATATTTTGACTCCGTGGATCTATCGATAAGTACCTATAGACTTAATTTTTCCATTCGATGTAGCATACGACCAATCAGCGGTGCCTTTGGATTAATTAATCGATTATTGGCTAAATCAGTACTAAAACAAATTCCTCGATTAATCAATTAATCACCTCGCCCAGGCGAACACCCATTAAACATTAATCCTTTGGTACAGAATTGTTTATTTATGATTTAGAAAAGGGATAAAAACAACATCTCATCTAAAACAGAAGTTCGTCCCAGCCTTTGTTTACAAACTTTTGGCAGGCCTCGCTGCTACATAACGCACAAAAAACATCGCGGTGACGCCATAATCCGTCATTACAACCATCAATCAACGATACACCGGTTTTAAATATGAAAAACGTCATTCTAACGCAAACAAGCGAATTTCAATCTTAATGCTTTTACTAACAAGCTCAAATGACTTTGGACGCTAATTTTCAGATATGATACGAATTTCAGTCGGATAATATGGATGGTTTTGACTTTGTATCTTGATATGACCTCGGTGATGCGTGTCATGTTGTTTGAAGGTTGTATTTTGTGCTGTGTTACCATATGTGCATGGATCCTGACTGAAAGTGCATGGAACAGAGCTGATATAGATAGAAGATTGTGCTATGAAAAATCCATTTGCTAGTAAATTTTGTTACGCATCTTAATCTTAAATAAGGTTCACTACGAACAGCAATGATGATAACATTTTGCAAACAATTCCGGTTTACCGCCGTTTATCGGCACGAATCTAGTTTGTTATCGAAACTAACAAGTCCCATACTTATTGCTTAGAATTAGATTTTCTTTAACAAAAATTTAAAAAAAATATCTGTCATATATCGAAGGGTTGGGATGAAAACCGGTAAGTATTTGTAAAATGATCTGGAAACATCGGCGTTGCATTAAATCAAATGGTATTTAATCGTCTCTATAATAACGAAACTACCAATCACCAGTGATTGAAGGTTACGACCTAATATACTCTATAGTTTTAAATTCGACGTTCTTGGTTAATTATTTTTAGTTTTCACGTCAAACAAAACATAGTAGTGTTAAATTATAATTTATGTAGATAAAGTACAATTATAACATATATAAACATAGATTTAGTGTCGAATGAGCACGCACATGAATGTTACTTATCTCGCTTGCGGAAGTTGAAATACAATTTGTTGCTAGCTCATCCCATTCAATTCCCTCTTTGTTTGGCAATAGACCGAATGAAACGGCACTACTGTAATAGCGAATACGGTTTTACTACACAATAACGAATTTAGTTTTTAACCTAATAAAAGGGGAATGCAGGAAAATTCATATAATAGTTTGTGATAACGAATCGGGTTTGTCGATAGCAGTTATTCATTAGTGATGTTTGACTAATAACAATGACCAGTTATTTATAATTGCTGGCGAGCTTTTTAATCTTTACATTATTAAAACAGAATTCTTGGTCACGGAAGTGTTGAAGAGCCAAGGTTCCAAGTTGCCAAATAAAACAAAAAACCTAGCACTAAAAAGGACTAGCCTGCCGTTAAGATAGGAAGGTAAGAGGGAACTTCAAGCAAAGACGCCAAAACATGCTAGGAAATAACCGAACCCGATTGAATACTGGATATATTTAGGGGAAAAAATTATAAGTCAGCAAGTGTATACTTGTAATTCACAGTTAAAACAACCGGATTACCTGACGGCAAGTTAGACGATTTGACCAATTAATCCCTAAACAAACGCGATCGAAAGCGTAAACAAATTAATTAGCACAGTTGCAGACATATCCGGCTATTTATAAAGGCAAGTTGTTTGTAAGTATCGCTCGTTATTTTGCGCAGGTTTGATGCAAATGCACCCTTTTCCAAAATACACGGCGATTGCTATTATGTTACATTTATAAATTTTAGGTGCGAGAGATTAGCGAAGGTTTTTTTTGTTTTATAATCAAATGTCCATAAATTGCTCAATAAAACCTGCACGTCTATCATGAGATTCATGAGACGGCCGCGACATACTCTCGATTTTTCTCGCACTATACCCCTTGTTCTAAGTGTTCTAATAAGAAAGAGATGGATAGTGCGAGAAACATCGAGAGTATGTCGCGGCCGTCTCATGATAGACGTGCTGAACGATATAAAGATGTTATTAAGAGGCGTTGTTATTAAGATTTAAAAAAAACAGTCAAGTTACATATTCTAGCCAGATAGGTACCTAATCTAACCCAAAGACCTGATCTGACACTGAAACATAAGGACAGAAGTAATGAGCTACCATTGTTCCAGAAAACTGCGAAGCAATTTTTTCGCAAATATTTACCGAGTTGTTTCATCCACAACAAGTTTTGTTGGTAAACCATCTTATTTCTTCCCGTTCATAATGGTAGTGTACACAAAGCTTTTCAGACTAAGGCTTGTTTTCACATTACTGCCAAATGCCATAAGCTGATTAGCATAGTCATTATCGAAAAAAAACATGTTAGTATTGTTTAATATAATGCAAATGGCGACCTACAAAGAGAGGCCAAGTTTTCAGAAGATGTAAATAAATAATGCGAGCGATGATTTGGAAGAATAACACTGCAACATTAAAGTGATCATCATGACAAGCATAAAGTATTTCAAGCATCAAAATTGTGAATAAAGTCCATTCCATATGGAGCATCATACGAGTATCATAAGTTAACAAGAACGTATATTAGGAATTTAGTTATTAATGTAAGATATATTTTTTTAAAGAATGGCGTACATTTAGTTTGAGCTTGCTTTAAAGTATCATTATTATTATACAATGTTTGTTCACGTGTTTCTTTAAATCATACGACATGACAAATGAATGGTGGTTAGCAACGACTAGGTTATTCATTAACCCGTATTGATACACCACATGATTCACCGTGTAAAATGTTATTGGAAACGTTACATTATTTTATATGGATTGGGTTAACGGTCTGGCAAACTTGTCTTTTGTGAATAAATCTTGTTTAATACGAAGTTATTCAATTTAAAATCATTCATAGATCAGGAACTCGCGGTCAGGTCACGGTTTATGACTTATTTTAAACTGAGACTTGTTTCATGTTTATACATTTTAAAAGTTTACCTTTAGATACCTAAAACGAGAATCCGATGTTACTGGATGTTTACTCTAAGCGATTGATTTCTTCGTCACGGGACTCAGTCTGATAAAACTCGGCCATATACTGCTGAGTGAATCATGCTAATTTTGTTTACGTATGACGTATCAATCGTATCATCGGGTAAAGAAATATGGATGACCATTTTCATCACATAAAGACTGTAATAAACCAAGTTAACACCTTTCTTTTGTAGATATGGATACTGAACAAGGCGTTCCAATAAGCGATCGATCCAAGTCTGCGTACAGATTAGGAAATAATATTTAAACGTCGACGACTCGAGTACCTAATCGATACTGATTAAAGTTCCACGGCATGGGGTCAATATCTAGGTCAGCCATGGCTCGGAGGTAGGGGGGGTACTCTTGTCATTTCAATTTCCAATAGCCGAAGCGCCCGTGTTTATCAATATGCCCAATCCGATGGACCATTGTAAACAATATAGGTAGAAGTACGTAGAGCCTTTAGAGCGACAGAAACGCAGCTATTGCTGGCACGATATTTCTTTTTCATCGAAAATTACGACAAATATCTAATACCTACATAATGTGAATGGAGAGATGCATAAATTGAATAAACATTTCTTAATGTTTTTAAATAGGTAGGTCTCTCTTTGTAAATAGGTAGGTACCTAGTAAGAATTATTAATGTCATCTGTTTCAAAAATGTATGTTTTGTTATTAACTGTCATCCATTGCGAACCTCGACTCCGCAACAATATTTTAAATGTGTTTTAGAATGAAATAAATCATTGTATTATTATATTAACAACTCTAAGTTAAAGAAGTTATACTTTTTGATATTACAAAAAATGTTATTGAATTGCTATAACTTTTTTTTCTTGCACAAGTCTTACGTAGCAAACGGTAGTTTCTATAAATTTAGTAATAGATGGCGCTATCGATAACCAATTTGTTGATATAATAGTTGTAGGAGAAAAACCGATAATATCAATTAAAACGTGTCACGTCACTACAAGTGGTGTGTGGTGTGTAGATAATAAAATGTGTGTGTTTGAATGTAAACTACTATTTTCATGTCAGATGTAACAATATAATGACTGGTCTCATTAGTAATTCATTATAACTACTCAAGTACCATCAGGCAGTATAAGTAAACGATATCCAGAAATTCCAATACTAGCTATTGTAAAATTGATAATATAAGTAGTAAAGTGTATATTAGCGTTCTCTCGCTGGTTCGATAGCGATGTGGGGAAGTACCCACACATACAATAACAATTGATGGAATGATTACACACGCCCACTAATACAGAGATCATTAGCATATGGCTACTTAGCAATCGTGTATTGTCATATCCACCTCGAAATATCTAAAATAACATAATCGTTGCCACACCGCACGAAAATTGGAAAGTTAGCGATCGTGTAGGTAGTTAGGTACATGTCTAATAAAAAAAGTAAGTCTCCTTTTGTGACAACATAGCCCTCGTTACAACATGTAACAGCATCGCTTGATATAGCGTTATTTTTAGCACGAGCGTACCTATATAGCATATATTCATTAAATGTTTTATACAAAGCATATACTTTCTACATATAAGCGGTTCCAATTTTAGGGGACGATTGGGACGAATATTCGGTTGCTATGCGCCGTGAAATGGATAGGCAATTGGCAGCTAGAACGCGGTACTGTAGCGACATGATGAATGGAACAGAAAGTGAGATTCGCTGCCCGTTTCGGATGGGAACGTGATTTTTACTGCATTATTTTCAAGGGCACTGCAAACTGCCAACAACCCAAATCAACGCGTATGAAAAACAACGCCGATACACAATAAACGCACTCCCCCACACTAATCATGAATGAAACCAGCAACCGAGAACACTTTACAATAACTCCTAATTGGTAATAATCCAATAATATTAACAAGGAAATAAAATAAAATACTTACAAACTCGACAGCCACGGTACGTGTTAATAATCACATACATGACGTCATTTGACGCAACACAAAACTCGAAATATTGAGCAAAATGTATAATAACCGCGTTGAAAACAACACCAACGTACACTAAACACAATACTTTACTAAATACGAAGTGAATGTTATGTCATTACGAGCGATTTAGGACATTTTATAATATTTATTTGTGTCCGACTCCAGTTTTGACAAGATGGTTGCGCACCGACTGTTTTGCTTTGCTTGTCAGCTGATACGCTGTACTTCAAACTCGGTAGATACATTTTTTCACTCGCTCTAATGCGCGATCGCTTCGCACGCGTGCAAGCGAGACGACTAACATTACACGGCAAAAGACTTCAAAGAGTACAGTAATGTCATTTTCTTGTTGCATTTTTATTGCAAAATGTAAAGCGAATGAAAAATCTTAAAGGAATGGTTTGTTGTGCATATGATGAATAAGAAGGGTCGATGAGACTAGTGATCAGTAATTTCTATTTCACAATAACTGGTAATCGTTTATCAGTGTACGTATATTTGGGCGTGACATAAAGCGATGTGTTTTCACTACTGGTAGCGCCACCTTTCAGCGAGTAGTCGAGTTACTTAGCACTCTGGTAGACCAAGCTCTCAGTTCAATCATGTAGATTGTAGAACATTGTTTTACGTACGAATGAATTCGTTTTATATTCGTTACAATTTACAAATAATTTTAACAATTATAAATTCTTTCAATTAACGTTCTTGATCCACGTCGCTTCATAAATCGGGTTTCGACAACTTTGTTGGTACTTGGTGTACCATAGTTGCTATATGGACTTCTAGGTGGCGCTAGTTGTTGCAATACATTTAGGTAAATGAAGGAGTTAAGAGGAGGGAATGACGGTGAGTTGTGTGATAAGAAATTACTGAGTGATGGTGATTAACATAGCACGGTGATCCCTTGTTTTACAGACAGTCATAGAATTTTGTTTCGCAGAAATGGTTTCATATAATACTTATTTAGTTCTTGTATTTTTAGTTCGAATATTATTCTTTCAACTTCCATTTACGTGAACGAAACATATTTCTGATAAGTACCATACAATGATTTTTTTCTTTTTTTTAAATAACAGACTTATCAAACAGTTGAATTATCTTAGGTATATTTTTGTTTCGCAGACAGCATATAAATTCGTTTCACAGAAAGTACTTTAATATAATATTTGGTTCTTGTATTTTTATTTCGGATATTGTTGTTTCACCGCCTCTTTACTTGAATGAAACATATTTCTCAGACACACGATTCAATTAATTTTAAAAACTAACTCGTTTATTTATAAAATTTAGCAATTAAGAAGTAGAATTATGTTCTAATTAACATTGTCATTGATACAATCATTTCCAGTTTTCAATCAGTTTAGGCTTTAATTTTTTCATTATATTGAGAACGATTTCTACCTATTCTACTCTAAGGCAGGTCCGTCTAGGTACGACGACGAGCGAAGCGTGGAGAAGTGTTAGGTTGAACCGCGACCTTACAGCGCGCGAGCCGAGCGAGCGAAGCGAGCGTGCCGCGTTAGCGGCCGGCGAAGCGCCAGAACCGACAGTTTTCAATAATTATTTGATTAATTACTCCAATTTACGCAATGTAACATGATTCTGCACAAAACGTTGCTTAAAAAAAGCGATGGTGAGTTAAACAGAATTCATATTAGGTAGCTTTAAAAACATACCACTCAATAAAATGTTTTACTTATTAATTGCGTTAATATGAATACAACCTAAACGGATAAATATTGTAATATGATTTGAAATTCTATAATGTGAATATCGCAATATAAAATTTTCTTACAAGAAAGAATTGCTTTACTAATTAAAATTTCTACATAGTTACTATTCGGCGAATTGATGATTCGATGAAACGATAATTTCGGAACTCAGTTGATGCGAAGAAAAATCTATAAAATTATTTTCTTGGTAATAAGTTTTGCAGAAACTGAATAATATAAGTATTAAAAATATGTGAATTGAAATTCTGTGAACAGAAATATCGAAGAAATGAAATTTCTTTGCAACAAAAATCTATGGTTAAAAATTCTACCGAGCAAGTAGTCAGCGAAATGACTGTTCTATGAAATAATAAATTCTATAAAAATGTAGTCAATGAAATAACGTACAACCACATAGCACATAGTATCTAGACTGTTTTAATTATTTGTTTTATTAATTTACGTCACACCAAGGCACACAGTGACAATTAGGTACCCCTTGCTAAGCGGGCCCCTGACCAGGGGGAGATGTATATAATTGTATTCTCCTCAAGAAGCCTCAGATTTCACATGTATCGCCCGTGCTTTCGACTCGGGCCTCAAATACACCCCTGCACGCACATGTGACCCCCTGGAGTTGCTAGCGCCCGTAGGCTACGGTGACCGCTTACCATCAGGCGAGCCGTAAGCTTTTTTGCCACATTCGTTGTATAAAAAACCCTGCTACAAATATCCCATTAGTCTCTCTCTACTAAAAGGTAAAAAGGTCCTTAATACACTACGACGGTGGCGAACGAGCATACTGATGGAAAGCGGACACCGTAGCCTGTGAACTTCAGAGGAGTCATAACCGCTGATGCTTTATTGGTTTGAGGTCCTTAGCGTACCGCCTGAGTGCTCGAGTTGGACGGGCAGCGGGCCGGTGCGTGCTGCGTGCTTGACATTGACACGGGATGTATAGGTATCGCTGGGCGCCCCGCTGCCCGCCCCGCTACGAGCGGGTTCTCAGGCAGTACATTTAGGGTGAGGCATGGGTTACCATTTGTTTTTGCATGAACTTCATCAATATCCATACTATACTATATTTTACTACTGTAATATCCATTCTTAATATTAGAAATGCGAAAGTGTGTAGGTATGTCTGTCTGTCTGTCTGTTACCTATTCCCGCTTAAAGCGCTGACCCGTTTTGGATGAATAGAGATAGTTTGAGTCCCGTGGAAGGACATTATTCTAAGAGGTTGAAATGGGGGTGAAAAATTGTATGGAGCTACGATATAAACGATTTCAACGCGGACGGAGTCGTGGCCAGAAGCTAGTTATTGTCCATATTTCGTAATCAAGGTTATATCATGCTTATGTTTTATTAATTCAAAATGATCACAACGAATTGTAGTAAATAATGTTTACCAAAGAGGAAAGTAAAAGTTTACAGACGTAGGTACATATATTATACATACTTATAATCACGTCCATTTCCCGGAGGGGTAGGCACAGATCACGGATTTACCTACACTTGCTACGATCTTGAGAAATCTTTCTTGCTTCTTTAAGTTTCATGACTTTCTTCCTATACGCTCCTCGGTTACTAAAGAAATATGTCAAGAGACCTTGACATGATCTTTCTGTAGTCAAAAGTTTAACGTACTTCATTGGTACGCACTTTTCTAGAAATACCTATAGCACAGACGTACTTAAATGTACAGACAGACTTAAACGTAAATTAGCCATTCGTTTTCAAGAAGCACGGTCCATTGAAAGTAACCTAAAAGGGAATAACAGACTCAGAATTCCAACTCCACCTGGGTCAATTCCGACTATTCCGAGCTAGAATTAGTGTAAACAAAGCGTAAAAATGTGCTGCATTCACCCCGGCCCGGGCGCAAATTGGTCCAATCAAGAAATGGACTTGCTCCACTTCAAATTAAAACAAGGCCAATCGCGCCTGAGTTGGGGACTTCGGAAATTAGTGCTACAATTTTAGGGTTGTCTCTTGGCGCTTTGTCAGCATGCGTTGCTTGTAAATTTTTGCTTGTCAAATTAACAAACAACGCATGCTGACATAGCGCCAAGAGACAACCCTAAAATTGTAGCACTAATTTCCGAAGTCCCCAACTCAGGCGCGATTGGCCTTGTTTTAATTTGAAGTGGAACAAGTAGGCGACGCTTGCGACACGAGAATAATCACAAGCGCGCTGCCGACCCTTGATTGATTTGAGTATTCGTTGTGTTGTCGGCAAGTGGTTGCCGATGATGGAGGCAAATGTCGATCCCGGATTGGCGTACAGTCGAGTTCTCCAATGTCTACACAGATAACCTTTCAAAATATCTATAAGGTCAACCGGGGCAAATTAATCTTTAGGGTAAATGCGTCTTTTGAAGATATCTTCGAAAATGAACCCTTTAGAACTATTACAATCGGTTGAATTGAAAGTTTGGCAACCATACTTTGAACATCGAGGGTTGTAATAGTTCTAAAACGTTGCGTTTCGAAGATATCTTCAAAAGACGCATTTACCCCATAGACGCATTTGCCCCGGTTGACCTTACAGAGACTTTCTTGTTATTGACAAAAGACACGTATATTGCCTTGCTTCCGATCCTAATCACATTTTAACGTGGTTAGCGCGCTCGCGATGAGGCGAAAGTCTGAAATTACAGCCGCCTCACTTTCGTGGACATGTTTTTGAAGAATCGGGCGTAGATTAGATTTAGATTTTAATGCCGATTTCGGATATTTGTTAAATGTCCGATAAACTAAGATACGTAACCAGAAACGAAATCTAAATCTGCAGTCACTTCTACAAAATTGTGGCCACGAAAGTAATTGGAACAAACGATCGAATAATGACAGTTTACAATTTCACTGCCAACTTTCGTAGCGCTGTACTCTCGTAGCCGATAACATGCAAAACCATATGTAAAGGAAAGCGCCTACGAGCGGAACACCCACTTTAGCAGGATCCTGGTACTGAAAGTAAGTAATAATAGGAAGAATAGTACATTACGTAACTAGGGCGGTGAATTCGTGAATGCCCCAGATCGCAGGTGTTTGTGGCCCAAACCGAAGGTGAGGGCCATAAATATGCGCTCTGGGGCTTTACGAATTACCGCCCGTGTTGCGTACAAAATTTTACGTCTTCACCTGGCCACAATGCGAGTTTTCCCGTACGCGCAGCGTGCAGTAAAACTTGCATTATGGCCATCAGGTGTGACGTAAATACATTTAAAGGTCCTTTAATAGGAAAGTGGAGGTGAGGTAAGGGGTTATTATTATAGTTTCTTACTATCTTACTGGAGCGCACACTCGTAGAGTATTCCAGTGTTTTAACTGCCCCCGCGTGGTCGTGCCGGATGATTCCCCTGGATTTTCCCCAGGCTGTCTTACACGCAGTTGGACCCCTTTATTGGGTTTGTCAAAACAAACAGATTCAAAGAAAGCACATGTAAGTTGGGATGGGACCTTAGTGAAACTGCTTCGTTGTTTAAATAGTACATTACGTACCTAGGGCGGTGAATTCGTAAATGGCCCAGATCGCAGGTGTTTGTGGCCCGAACCGAGGGCCATAAATATGCGCTCTGGGGCTTTACGAATTACCGCCCGTGGTAAGTACACAATTTTACGTCTTCACCTGGCCACAATGCGAGTTTTACCGTACGCGCAGCGTGCGATAAAACTCGCATTACGGCCAGGTGTGACGTAAAAATATTTATTACTATTATTACTCGGAACTACTTACATCTTAGAGCATTAAACCAACTGGAGTGGCCATGAGTCATTTTCTATACATAAAAAGTCTGCCGATTTTTGCACGTCAAATGTATGCGTAACGTGAAAATAGCTACGTCAGATAAACGTCAGTCCATACAATGTGTATAAATAAATAAATAAATAAATAAATATAAGGGGACAATCTTACACAAATCGACCTAGTCCCATAGTAAGCTCAGTAAGGCTTGTGTTATGGGTACTAGACGACGATATATATAATAGATATAAATACTTAAATACATAGAAAATATCCACGACTCCGAAACAAATATTCATGCTCATCACATAAATGTTTGCCCTTACCGGAATTCGAACCCAGGACCTCTTGCTTCGTAGGCAGGGTCACTACCAACTAGGCCACTGTAAAAGTGTATATATGACCACTGGTCATATACTTTTGGCAGAGGGGAACGCCTGTCAATGGCCACTCCGGTTGGTTTAATGCTCTAAGACTTACATTATCACTTTATACGGTAACGGCCATCTTAACATTCTATATCTATCTCACTCTTTCTGTCCCTTTCACTCACTTACGTTCCGTTTCCCACATACATACTTTCTCACTTTCATCTTTTCTTTCTCTACATCACTTTCATGACATTCTTCATACGTGCTCGTCAGTTTAGGATACTCTTGACCTTACCTTTCTTTAGGATTTCTCCGATTTGGTCGAAAGAAACTATGTTCTCTACATAGTTTAGTACATAGTACATGGTCGGATACGGGGCGTTTTCGAACCTGCTGGGAAGTTTGCTTCGCTGCTCACCGAACGTTGAAACTTTTTAATCATGCAGTATTAAAGAAAATCGACTTCGTTAAAAACTTTGGGCATTTCGAGGTGGCCCGGCGCAAATAACCAAAATCTGTTTTTAGTAGTTGGGTCTACCTATACACGGTGATTTTTTTTGATAGACCAATAATGACAGGCAACTTGGCCGGAGTAGTCTGATGTCTACACTTAGTAGCTCGATTCCGTTTGTCAGAAAAAGTATTGGTCCCTTTCGCACTTACTTACTTGCTAGAGAAGGACGAATGCGTTCGACATAACCGCGGTTACGCCAGCTAAGCAACTGGTTCGGGGGTCTTTTTACTAACTGGACGTGCGCACTTTGGCTACTATTTTTACTGCACATTGCATTTTAGTATGGACTGCTCACTTTAACTTAAAAGTGGCCGGCAATATGCCCTATCCTAGTAAAACAAAGTGTTCAATTTTATTCCATTTATTTCAACATCAATTTTAAAACGAGCTAGTCTTTACATTGTTTTTACATTAATCTTACACATTTAGTTTAAAACATCTACGTCAATTTATACAATTATAACTGGATTGTCTTTGGCATTAAATTTACAGCACAGTTCGATTCGTAACTTAAGTTCTAGAGGACAGAATAGAGATTTTTTTTGAATCATTTCGGTATAGAAAACATTAACATATATGTTACATGGCTCTAAAAGAATCTTATAAAGCTAGGTTACAGCTAGGGAAATACTGCGTGTAGCTTTCCACACAAGGTTTTCTTCATACATAATTACGTGATTACAAAAAAATACATATTATTATTTTTGTAGCTTTGTTAGATTTCCGCAAATAAATCGAAATGATTGTTTGACATGAGTAAGTAAAGTTAAAACGGTACAATCAAGTATTAATGGCTATAGTTTTATTTTGTGAATTTCGCGTATGAAGACGATGAGATTGAATAAATAAAATTAATTCGTAACATGAAATTGTTTTGTAATACAGCGCTGTAGTTTGAAAAACTTTCTCGTAAAACATGCACACAAACACAACAGTGACAATAGGAGTCTAAGGATTAAAAAAAGACAAATAAGGGCGTCATAATTGACGAACGAACTTGTTCGATATTTGGAACTGGTCTTTTGACACATTGCGACACCCGTATAACGTAAATTGGCACTGCTCATCGAAATAATAAAAAAAGTTTCAACAGCTTCAGAGTTACAAAACAAAGTTCAATCTCCATGCACGCTCTTTTTAGCACTTATAAAATGATTGTAATATTTTTTTACGGCTTATTTGTATAGAAATTAGCATTGAAAACTCGGTATGCAATACGTCCTACGACTTTAAAAAAAAATTAGTGATACACTGCTTTAATCGATTGGAGTCTGTCAATTTAGAAATAGATTGATATGAATCAAATAATTGTGAATAGGAAAATAACAATGTAGTATTTATTTTAATTACTGTCATGATAATACGAAATAAAATCACATCGATCGAAACCGACATATTTGATGGTGCAAAATGTTGCGTTTGAAAATATGGCATTGATTTCTGCACGGCGCGCGAGCTCGCTCAATTTTTCTCGCACAATCAGTCTCTCTGTTTACTTACAGGACACTTGTGTTAGCAGACGACAGTGTATAGGCTCTCAATTTGATTTCCTAAAAATATTTATTACACAGTAATCAATCGATTCCTTTTATTAGCCATCATCAATCGTAATCGGATATTATGACAATCAATTTACTCTTGCCACATCACTCTTGACATCAGACCAGTCCCAAATCTCGTACACTGTAAAACATTTCATCGAAAATAACGAGAAATGTAACAAAATGGAAAATTAAAGGTATTTATGCCTCATTGACGTCCTTAGGTACAAACTTTATTAGAATAATATTTACGCTAATCAAACGCGAACTTTTGCCTCGAATAATATACTTTTCAACACCCTTACGGTAGAAGGTACCTACGGTAGCCTAGTGGTTCAGGCATGCGGCTGTCAAGCGGCGGTCGTGGGTTCGAATCCCGGCTCGTAATAATGAGTTTTTCGGAACTTATGTACGGAATATTTATCGTTAGCTTTTCGGTGAAGGAAAACATAGTGAGGAAACCGGTCTAAACCCAATAAGGTCTAGCTTTCCCTCTGGGTTGGAAGGTCAGATGGCAGTTGCTTTCGTAAAACTAGTGCCTATGCCAAATCTTGGGATTAGGTGTCAAAGCGGACACCGGGCTCCTTTAGGGGATGTATAACGCTAGGATGATGATAACGTCTACTGTACCATTGATTATGATTACGCTTACGTTAAAGTCTGATCCTATTTCCTCAAACCATTTCGATGAATGAGGCATCCGATAAAAACCGAACTGAAACCGATCTATCGAAGCTACTCAGACCATCCGGTTACCGGTAAAATTTCGGGCCCTTTTCCGTGATTATGGCAAACCTTACTGTTATGGCAAATAAGGGTCACAGGACGCTGGACTCTCCATACAACCGAAGCTTGGTTCCCATTTTATAACGTCACTAGCTACTGCCCGCGACTCCGTCCGCGTGGAACTCGTTTGTATCGCAGCTCCATACGGGATGATTTCGGGGATAAAAACTATCCTATGCCACTCTCCATCCCTTCACTATCTCCACTTAAAAAATCACGTCAATTCGTCGTTCCGTTTTGCCGTGAAAGAAAACAAACAAACAAAAACACACTTAGACTGTCCCATTTATAATATCAGTATATATGGATGCTAGAATTATATGAAATTTTGTAAACACAGCGGGATCCGCCATATCTTGGTCTAAAACAAATTGCTGTGGCTAGAAATTTAAATAGGAAAAGAATAGAGCGAGTATTTATCGAGCATCGTTTTTCATACAGTCAACCGATTAATTTTTAAAATAATTAAAGGAATAATTGAAAAAATAATGCCCCGAGTCGGTTTCAGACAGGCGACCACAGGCGTTCATGGCCCGTCGCTACTAACCAACTTAGCTATCGGAACAATCAGTCTCGGCCACTTAATCTTTCAAACAGTTCCTTCGCCTAATTTTTTTCTTATTAATTGTCTATTTAATTTATAGCAACATAAATTGTTTTCGCGGCGGGTCTCATTGTGTACCTACTTATAAAAATATTCATCTTGTTTTAAAATGAGAACCAAACTACAAGTGTATGGAGAGTTGAGTGCCCTTTTTTAAAAATTTGTAGCCCATAGATTTAAGAAATTAATAATGACGCTCCTCATTGGCGGGGGTGGATTATCTAGTGAACGATTTCACGAAAAAAAAGGCCGATAAAATATAGCCTGTTCTATCCAGAAAGTCCATTTCATACAAGAGTTATATTTTTATCGTATAATCCTCCTCGTTAGTCTCCTTCCTTCACGATCATCAGACCTGCTTTATAGTAGGTCATGATATTTCATTGTATCCGACTTGGCACAAGTGTACCTGCTGAATAACTCGATAAACCTGGTCAAAGATTTGGCTACTACACGCAGGTACTAACGAACCAACAAAGCAAGTTAAATTATAAAGCTTGTAATTACAGCATCGGCATCGTAAAAACACTAATTAAAATCTCCCTTATAATTCGAGCGAACTGCAAAAGTAAACAGCAAGTCGCAAAGTTTGCGTACGCCATTATTTTGTTAACTTGCTAACACGCTTCACACATTAATTACAGGGTATAAGGAAGTTCGTTGCAAAGAAAAATCACCCTTAGCACATGTGATATCAAGCCCAGATTTCAGTGAAGCAGGATTAAAGTTCAGGAAATATTTTGCGTGCGTCTGCGGAATAGCAGGAGTAAACTTTGCATAGCACTTCGATAGATACGTTTTTTCGCGACCATTTTGCGTAATCACAGAACTATTTCATTTTAATTTTGTTGAATATAGTCAATCACATCCCTTCATTACCGAAAAACGGACTAAATCAGTAAAATCGCAAAATCCTCGGCTCGATGGCATTCGGAGAATTCGGAAGAAAGTTGAAATTGAGGACCTTTTTGAGGAGCCTTACATCATCGGAGTGACTACATCGCTTAGATTTCGGTCGCTCGGTTACCTAACGCGAATGGGAGACGATCGCGCAGCAGAATGAAACCTACATAGAGGCGTCTTGAGGCTTACTTCAGAGGCGCAATCTTAGGTGAAACGCATTGTACGCAATTCAAAATTAAAGTATGAATTATATATGTGAGCTTGGTGCAAATCAGCGGCATGTGAAAATGAGAAACCCACGTTCGCGCCTAGTCCCAAGATGGCGAAATGATCTTCCTAGAAAACACACTTGCCAGAGACAATGCTATAGTTTGGTGGTAAACTGGACCGTGTCTGATAGAAACCGGACGCAGTAACAAAATAATTATATTAAAATGCTTAACAGGGCGTCAATGCCTCGGAAAGCATTTTAACGCTTTCATTTTATATTGTCACTTATTGATGACGTTAATCGACAAAGTCAGTGGATAAATTCTCGGAGTTAGATGTGGATTAAAGTATGATCCACATTAACCTCCGAGAATTAAGTAAATCCGGCCAAGTATTTGTTTATGAGTACAATATCTGTGACATACATACAGACAGAAGGCGAGCGATATACTATTCGTTCAGACATTGCCATTTTGGCCACGGTAAACGGCTTAAAACTTCGCTACATTATTTAGGGGAAAAGCGAAGGAATGTTTTTCTAGCAAAAAGGTCCCAAATTTACTCTTTGCCTGGGCTGTAAATGCTAACCGCGAACCTTGCAAATATCACCGTCTCTTTCGCTTTTAGGAATATACTAATAGTCGTTTTCAGGCGTTCGATGTAGCAGCTTTCATTCAATTATGTAGGTATCTAGTTTGTTTACTTCGTATGTATCTATCCCAGTACTAATTACGTATGTACAGTTAAGTTAGCTTAGTATTGCTTTACAGTTAGTTAGCTAAGGATCACAACCACAGGGGAATGCCTATAATACATGAGCGATTCAGGGGCTGAGAAGTCTGTGCGACAATATGATTAAAGACTACGAATAGAGGCACGACCTTCACCCAAATGTATAACGGATGAAAAGTATTTTATATCGAATTTAGTACTTCCATTAAACATTATTTCGCTTTACTTTTTTTTTACTTTGCACTCCATAGTTTAACGAACCATTTTTATACTAATCGAAAGTAAGCTTGTATGTAACTATGTAATGGAATCTAAGGTAACTAATTCAACCATCTTACAAGGATCGTAGCGTCATGAAAATTGGCAGCTGTATGTAGTTCTGATGACAATACAATAATATGGTATTTTCGAACTGGTTTGATGATGGAGCCGGAAGATATGAACTGGAACTTCATGACGGAACATCGTATCATAGCTGTTTGGATTTGTTAGAAAAGTCTTGTAATGAACTTTGACCACGATTAGGTTTCAAGGTCTGATGATGAAGCCGGAAGATAGGCACTGTGGCACTGGCATTCCATGATGGAATATCGTATCATAGTCGTGCATTTATAAAAGCGTGTTTTTCTAGTGTTTTTTAAACTAATAATTTATTATTCATTAAGCAGATGAGAGTAAATTACTATTAGTTTCGACTTACAAGTTTATACCCAACCCAATTTTATAGGCTTCATACTTTCGATTAGTATAAAATTGGTTTGAATCAAGTGCAATGTGTAAGACTTTCATTTTGTTTTTTTTTTTATTATTCATAGTCCAACCAGAAAATTTTTTGCCAAACTTTTGGCGAATTAGTTCTTGAATATAAGTAATTTTACTATTAATCCATTAAACAGATGGGTGAAGGTTGTGCCTCTATTTGTATTTTAGGCTATATGAAGATGGGTAATCCCTGTCCTAATGGGTAATCCTAGTCGATGGTATAGTAATCTAGTAATCTATACCATCGACTAGGATGACTTTAAAACCTAGGATGACCTTGATCATTTAGTACATTATTATCGATTTTATCGAAACGCATGTGGTAATAAATATACATTACCTATGGCAGATTTCTATTTAGGCCGATCTAAGTAGTCCCATTTCTACTAAAGTCACCCAATCGACAAAGGTCAAGTTTTGACATAAAATTACATTTTATTTTTTACCAATTGAGTTATCTCAATCTGTCTAGGGCATTGCTAAATCATTATTATCTATGAGACAGAGATACGTGAGTATTATGGATAGGAACACAATTTGTTTTTGTGCGCAGAGTCAAACAAACCGCCAGACAAGATCATATAGTTAGGTAACGTATATAACAGCTGCTGGTCTAGCACAAGTGACGTCGCGACGCAACGCGAATCGAGAAACTTACCCTCCTCTCTAATTTATACGGTGCGAGATAGGATAGGAGATGCTGTGTTGCGCTAGCCTACCAACGTTGTTTCACACGCAGACTGATTTCAGAGAAAACACCCTGAAACCTGAAACGTACGATATCTTCGTCAATTGCGGAAGAAATTGGAAACATTCACATTTCATTTATTTTATAACATGTCTGTGGCATAGAATCATACGGCCCGCATGATGGTAAGCAGTCCAGGTTTGCTTGAAACCCCAACTAACGGAGCTAAGATGGTTGACTCGCACGCTAGTCAGAACGTAATGGACGTCTTATACACAGCGATAAGTGATAAAATGGCATCCATCTTAGACCCGCACGTATGTCACATGTTTCTTGCCGAGCCTTAAAACTGTATAGGTACACTCCTTTCTTGAAGAACCCCATCAGATATCAATTATCACATGGAATACAATGCTTTGGCAGAACCCTAAACTTACTTATAAAATATCCATCATTACTACTTATAAAGCTCGAGGACTTAAGAACCACGTACAGACGACAAGCATTATTACTCCTTATTGACAACGTAGTAAGAGTCTTAACGTGCGCCATATTGTGGTTCTGATATTACAGTTAAAAGGTTTAACCCCTTCGCAAAAAGGGATAAAAGGATGTGGAAAGTACTAGTGCGTTACGCAAACCAAATGGCATCCGCGTTTTTTCATAAAAGGTATGGACATTAAATGTCGCGTGGTTTGTCTTTTTTTAAGAACAAGGATCAATGATTAGAATTCAGATATTGCAAAATACTTCACACCCAATTATGTAAGATGAATTCTATTAATACAGACTTCTGAATAAGTACTGCTTGTACGATTGTACAACTGACTTAACGATAAAGGACTAGATTTGGTTTCCACTGTTCTATTCTTTGGTGTATGTATGACAAGGAGCCACAAGACCTTCGTTCCTTGTGACCAGATTTCGAGATTAAGAAGCACAATGCTCCTTACCTCCTGTACTTAACACAATTTTTTGGAAGTTGTTGTTTCAGTAATGTAGCTCTTGATTGAGAGTGCACAAGCCTGAAACACCCAAGGAACTCCACTAAAACAGTGAACCTGCCATGATTTCAAATCTCAACTTTAAGCTTACAATTGAGAGCATTTTAGCAATGGGCCTAGAACTCTCGGCATCATCTGCTGCCTGTAATCGCTCATTGCTGAGCGTAGGTATCTCTTCAAGTCAGCTATGAACTTTAAGCCTGGGACGTCGGGATCCAATTAACTCGGAGAATCTGACAGGAACGAAGGCACTACACTACTTGAGGGATCTAATCATACACGACCAGATAGTCTATGGGCTAGGTGCCGCAATGCAGGATCTTGCGGAAGGCCTTCCTGAACTCAGGGTTGAAGATGGTGTAGATAACAGGGTTGAGGAAGGAGTTGATGTAGCCGAGCCACGTGGTGAGGATAAACACGGTGACGCCAGGGCCGTAGGGTAGGCCCAGCTTGGTACAAATGGCGTCGAAGACTGAGCAGGTGAAGAATGGCGCCCAGCAGACAAGGAAGACGCCTGGAATTAAAAATACCGCTTTAGTAAGTTGACGAACAGTTGTTAAGGACTTGATCTGTCGCCGTGGCTGAAAGTCATCATCATTATCAATCACCATCATATCAGCCAAAAGAAGTATTCCACTCCTAGACACTGGTTGACTGCTGGACTAAGGGCCGACAAAAATATCGAATCCCGACAAAAATATCGGGCCGACAAAAAATCCGCCATAATTACCTATTCTGCGCTACCCGCATCCAGCGGGCTCCCGTTACCTTTACCAGGTCATCAGTCTACCTTTTGGGGCTCTACCTACGCTGCGCCTTCCGATACATGGTCACCACTTGAGAAACTTTACGCCTCAACTGACACTAGTCAGGATAAAATATACTTTGGCAGTGGTTCTGTTAGTCTGCCTTTTACCGACGCTGGTCAAATTGTGCCTGATTTTTGTCGTTGTGTTGGTCTGCCTATGCTGGTTCACCAGAAGACTGATCTCAGTCCCCTAGCTTTATATCTGTCTGCTTACTCACCAAGCACGATAGCCAGCGTCTGTGTGGCCTTCTTCTCCTTTTTGGCGAAGCTCTTGGCACGCAGCTTGCCCGCACGGTTGGCACGGAAGATGGTGAACCTAGCGGCTGACGCCGCTGATCTGAACCGCCGGCGAGGAGTCGAGATCACTGAGCTGCTGCTGAGCCGGCTTAGTTTCTTCCTGTGAAAGATATTTTTTCATCAATTGACAGTGGGAGAGAATATTAAAGTTTTTTTCAACGACGGTAGCAAACATCGGCCACTAAGAAGGATCACAAGCAGCCTCATCATCATCATATCAGCCGAAAGACGTCCACTGCTGGACATAGGCCTCCCTCAAAAAGTGCCACAATGACTGGTCCTCCGACACTCACATCCAGCGGACTCACGCGACCTTTACCGGTCATCGGTCCACCATGTGGGGGGCCTACCCACGCCGCGCCTTTCGTTACCAGTTTGCCACTCAAGAACCTGAAATAAGCAGCCTGCTGACCCTTAATTGATGTGAGGATTAGTTCTGTTGACAGCTAGAGCCTGGATATGCAGGTGAACGCTCTCAACACAAAGCATAGTCGGGAGCTCAGGCGACCTTACTGGCCGCCAGGAACACAACACGTATGTAATTACAGTGGGGTCTTCTGTAAGATGGAAGTACTTCCGTCTTGTAACCCTACTTCTTTTAGAGTGATGACTTGTGAATCTGGATATCTCAATTTAGTCCAGCATGACAATAGGCTTCCCACGAAGCAACTTGACCCACTAAGTGTACAGCTTGAGTACACGCTCCGCTACGAGCGGGGCGTGCAGCGTCCATATAAAATCTGTGTGTCCTTCCTGGCCTGTCACCGGCTGGTTACCGATCCGTCGACGCAGAGACGTGCACATCCTCTCCTTGCTTTTTAACGTACTCTTCAATCCTGCTTCTCCACATTATTTGTCTGAACGTTTTACTTATATGGCTGAAGGCAGTAACCACCGCTTGTGGTCTAACGCTAACCTCACCCTTGCATTACCGTCTAATAAGACGCGCGCTTATTCTAAGTCTTTCACAGTGCGCGCTGTGAAGTTGTGGAATGGCTTGCCGTTGTCCCTTAGACAGTCCCAGTCTGTGGCATCACTCAAAGAAAAGTTAAAAAAGTTGTGGCTCTCCAACGACCTGTGATTTAATAGGATACTGTTTAAGTATATTGTGTAAACATGTTTATTTGTATATATATATATGTATATATATATATATATATATATATATATATATATATATATAATTATATATAGTTAAAGTATGTGTATACTATTTATTTATTTTTATTTGTACTTGCATGTAGTATATTATATATATGAATTACATACGTCTGTATACTTGTTAGTTTGTCTATCTTTCTGTTCCTGATCTCAACTCAATTGCTCAAAGGTTAATTGGAAGAGATCCCTTACATCGATGTTCATGCCAATATCGATTCTTCCTGTTCGCAATTCTGCACAATCTGAATTCCACACAATTAGCATTTCACCACATTCGCCATTGTGCACAGTCATTATTTGTGCACCTAAGCGATTCTTCCTGTTCGCAATTCTGCACAATCTGAATTCCACACAATAGCATTTCACCACAATCGCCATTGTGCACAGTCGTTTTTTGTGCACATAAGCGATTCTTCCTGTTCGCAATTCTGCACAATCTGAATTCCACACAATAGTATTTCACCACATTCGCCATTGTGCACAGTCATTATTTGTGTACATAAGCGATTCTTCCTGTTCGCAATTCTGCACAATTTGAATTCCACACAATAGTATTTCACCACATTCGCCATTGTGCACAGTCGTTATTTGTGTACAGTAGTGATGTATTCACACAATCGTGATTCTTCAAGACTGCTTCAGAAAACTACCCACTACTACAAGCGGATAGAATGGGCCTTGGAATTTCCTACTTTATTGTAAGAAAACTGCATAAAATGAGACAGTTTCTTTTTTAACTGTTATTTAAAGATATTTGCTACAATTATATGAGGCCAAAAACACGATTTGATTCATTTGCCTCGATAGATTAGGATCGCAAAGTTTAGTCAATCGTAGTTAACTAAAAACATGAATACTTTTTGCTATTAAATTTTCAGTATTCATTTTTGTATCCTTTTATTCCTTATTAAATATGTGACAAAGAAGTGGGATTTTATTTTGGAAAAACATAAAAAATACATAGATAAAAAATAACACACAAATCGGGCACGGGTACAGTATCCGAGCCGGCAAATAACTTGCGCAACGCGGGACGAAGGATGTCCGTGAAGTTAGCGTAACAAGTTCCAGCAGATCAAGTTTTTGTTGGAGTTCTATTCGCATCCAACATAGTTCTATAGTTCCTGATACTTTTTAGGAATAGTTCCGGCCGCTTACCAAAAAAAAATGGTACTATGGTTTTCAACCAAATGATATGCTAACTTCGCGTAGCATATCACTTTCTTCTGAATGGGCTAATAATTAGTATTCTGTCTTTATACAAGGTTCACAATAGTTCCTGATACTTCTCATACATAGTTCTAGCAAAAAAAAAATTTTTTTTGTTATTAATTTACCCATGCTAACTTCGCATGTGATATGCTGATAGTTTTTGAAGAGTTCTAGGCGTATTTAAGGTCTTGATTAATAGCTCTAGCCCTGTAGAGTACAGAACTCCGGAGTTACAACCTAAAGTGTCACAGCTAACCTTTTTTTTTCGATTTTGTCATTGTACTATAAGATGATGAACTATTTTCAAATGACCCTAGCTCGTTTGCAGACAAAAAATATAGCTATACCATTACAGAATAACGAATTCAACATCCTCTAGCCTGTTACAATCGTTATTTAGCTAAGAAAATAAATTGTATCTTTGTAGAGTTCAAACAGATGATATGCTAACTTCACATGTGATATGCTGATAGTTTTGGATGAGTCCTAGGCTTGTTTTTGGATTTAAATGACATGTCTAGCTGTGTTGAAAATAGAACTCTAGAGTTCCAGGCTCTACTGTCATCCTAAAATTATTAAAAAAGACAACAAAATGCCGATTTTGACTATTTAGGGCTATAGTATAATGATCTCTTCGAGCGTTCCTTGCTTGCCCGCGGTTTTAAAATGGTAATGCTTTATCGATGTACGATAGAGAACACTACATCGCTAGACTGTCACTATTTTTATTCAAGAAGAAAATAATTATCATTTTGTTAAATTCATACAGATGATACGTTACCTTCACATGTGACATGCAGGTAGTTTTTGAGGAGTTCCAGGTCTATATTGATATCGTGTTGACAGCTCTATTACTACCTAATAGAAAATATAGGAGTACTGGCCTCTACAATGATTGTAAAGGCAGAAAAAATATGTTTTACAAAGAAGAGTTCGTCATTTTGAGTTTTCTTAACAAACAGGTGTGATATGCTGATATTTTTAGAAGAGTTCTAGTTCTATGTTGGCATTATTTTGATAGCTCTATTAACGCCTCTTTCAAAACAAAAGAGTTCCGGGCTCTACGACATCAGTGCAGGTAGAAAAAGGGTACCTAGTAAGCTTCCACCCGAAATTGAAGTAAGTCTCCAATCAGGTGTGCTATGCTGATATTTTTCGAGCAGTTCCAGGTCTCAATCAAAACTGATCTTATAGCTCTGGTAATGGTCTGTACAGCACTCAGAAGTTGTCGGCTATATGGAGTATTATAGCGTACAAGTATTTTTTTACTAAGTATAGGTCGAAAATTTGAGTTTTATAACAATCAGGTGTGATATGCTGATATTTTTAGATAAATTTTAGGTCTATGATGGTAGTTTTTTTATAGCTCTATCAATGCGTCTTTAAAAACAAAAGATTTCCGGGCTCTACGACATCAGTGCAGGTAGAAAAAGGGTATCTAGTAAGCTTACACCCGAAATTGAAGTTTGTCTCCAATCAGGAGAGAGATGCTGATATTTTTCGAGCAGTTCCAGGTCTCAATCACGACTGATCTTATAGCTCTGATAATGGTCTGTACAGAATTCAGGAGTTCTCGGCTATATGGAGTATTATAGCGTACAAGTATTTTTTTTACTAAGTATAGGTCGAAAATTTGAGTTTTATAACAATCAGGTGTGATATGCTGATATTTTTAAAAGAGTTCTAGGTCTATGTTGATAATATTATGTAAGCTCTCTTACGACTCTTCAAAAACAAAAGAGTTCTTGGCTCTTCGACATCAGTGCAGGTAGAAAAAGGGTACCTTCGGTTCGGGCCACAAACACCTGCGGTCTGGGGCATTCACGAATTCACCACCCTTGTTACGTAATGTACTATTACACTACATCTTTAATTTGGCGCTTTGTATTGGGTCATATCTACGATCGACTAAACTTTGCGATCCTAATCTATCGAGGCAAATGAATCAAATCGTGTTTTTGGCCTCATATAAAGTAGCAAATATCTTTAAATAACAGTTAAAAAAGAAACTGTCTCATTTTATGCAGTTTTCTTACAATAAAGCAGGAAATTCCAAGGCCCATTCTATCCGCTTGTAGTAGTGGGTAGTTTTCTGAAGCAGTCTTGAAAAATCACGATTGTGTGAATACATCACTACTGTACACTAATAACGACTGTGCACAATGGCAAATGTGGTGAAATGCTATTGTGTGGAATTCAGATTGTGCAGAATTGCGAACAGGAAGAATCGATATTGGCATGAACATCGATTAATCCGTTCGCCTTTGTTAAATTTATTAAATTTTTTGTCTGTATTTTTATCTGTGTCTTGTGTACAATAAGTATTTACATACATCTAAATATATAAAAGAAGAAGCTGACTGACTGACTGACTGACTGACTGACTGACTGACTGACTGACTGACTGACTGACTGACTGACTGACTGACTGACTGACATATCAACGCACAGCCCAAACCGCTGGGTCTACGGATTCCAAATTTGGCACGTAGGTTCCTTATAAGGTGTAGAGGAGCACTAAGAAAGGATTTTTCAAAACTCACCCCCTAAGGGGGTAAAACGGGGGTCCAAAGTTTGTATGGGGGAAGCATTATTTTTTGAACTACAGACTTAAAACTTTGTAGGAAGATTACTTATTAAGATACAAAAAAAGCACTTTCAGCGTTTTACAAAATTCCATCCCTAAGGGGGTCAAATAGGGGTGCAAAGTTTGTATTCAAAACTACTGGGACTACAAATTTGAAATTTACACCAGACCTTCCTTTTATGACGTAGGCAAGGGATAAGACGGGATTTTTGGAAATTCTATCCCTAAGGGTGTTAAATAGGGGTGCAAAGTTTGTATGGGTGAAACATTATTTTTTGTACTAGAGACATGAAACTTTGTAGGGATATTACTTATAAAGATACAAAAAAAGTTCTTTCAGCGTTTTAGAAAATTCCACCCCTAAGGGGATTAAATAGGGGAGCAAATTTTGTATTCAAAACTACTGGGACTAGGAACTTGAAAATTACACCAGAACTTCTTTTTATGACGTAGGCAGGGGATAGAACAGGATTTTTGGAAATGCTATTCCTAAGGGGGTGAAATGGGGGTCCAAAGTTTGTATGGGGGAACATTATTTATTGAACTGGAGACTTAAAACTTTGTAGGAGGATTACTTATTGATACCAAAAAGGTACTTTTGGCGTTTTATAAAATTCTACCCCTAAGGGGGTTAAATAGGGGTGCAAAGTTTGAATTAAAAACTATTGTGTCTAGAAACTTAAAATTTACACCAGATTTTCCTTTTATGACATAGGCAAGGGATAAGACGGGATTTTTGGAAATTATGTCCCTAAGGGTGTTAAATAGGGGTGCAAAGTTTGTATGGGAGAAACATTATTTTTTGTATTAGAGACTTGAAACTTTGTAGGGATATTACTTATTAGGATACAAAAAAAGTCCTTTCAGCGTTTTAGAAAATTCTACCCCTAAGGAGTTCAAATAGGGGTACAATATTTGTATGAGGTAAACATTATTTATTGAACTAGAGACTTGAAACTTTGTAGGAAAATTACTTATTAGGATACAAATAAAAATATCTTAAGCGTTTTTAAAATTCCACCCCTAAGGAGATTAAATAAGGGTGCAAAGTTTGTATTCAAAACAACTGGGACTACAAACTTGAAATTTACACCAGAACTTCCTTTTATGACGTAGGCAAGGGATATTTATTTATTTATTTTATTTATTTAATTTTCGGAGAGCCAACAGCTAACAATTCAAAGTAACAATATAAGCAAGTTATATCAATTAAGTAACAAAGAGCCAATTAGAGGTTCCCACCAGTAGCAACAGGTTAACAAACAATTGGTGGTTAGCACTAAATTTTACAACGTGTTACCCACAAGCATACAAATGAATACCCATGTAAGGAACAGAGCTTATTAATTATTAAGTGATATGTACATAAACCGTTACAGTAACATGCTGTCACATGCGACTCACTCACTTGAAGAACTCGTCTGTTAAAATCCGTCTTATAGTTGTGATGTTGCTATTGAAAACGTCAATATCCCGCTTCTTCGTTAGTTCATTTAGGCTTTTACCAGCTCGTAATAAAAAGCTATTTTTTCTATAGTTACGTGATGTAAATGGAATTGAGAGGGGAGGGAAGTATCTTTTGGACCTAGATGGAGTATTGAAGGAGAGCTTAGCTAGTAATTCCGGACAATCAATGTTACCATTTAAGATACTAAGTAAATAAGTAATATCTGCAATCTGACGACGTTTATCTAGTGGAATGAGGTGATGTTTTTTACAAATATTTTCGTAATTAGATGAGTTGTAAGGGGTTTTCAGCTTAAAGCAGAGGTATTTTATAAATTTTTTCTGTATACGTTCTAATCTATTAATATAGATATTGTAAGAGGGGTTCCAGATTTGAGATGCATATTCAAGTTTGCTTCGGACATATGTACAATAAAGAACTTTAATAGTTTTAATTTGGGTAAAATGTAAGGAACTGCGCATAATAAATCCTAATGCCTTAGTAGCACTAGCTACTATATTATCAACATGAGTTTCGAATAAAAGCTTAGAATCATGGGTTACACCCAGGTCCCTCATGCACGACACAGATAAGAGCACATCATCATTAAGCTTGTAGGTGGTCGGTATTATACTACGTTGTCTTGTGAAGGTTAGAGTATAGCATTTAGATATATTAAGGTCTAATTTATTGTTCTGGCAATATGCAGCAAGACGCGTAAGGTCATCTTGTAGAAGGGCAGAGTCATCTAATGAATTCACTTTAATAAAAATCTTCATGTCGTCAGCAAAACATAGCAATTTGGAAGAGTGGAAACAATCACTGATGTCATTAACAAATACATTGAAGAGCAACGGCCCCAGCAACGATCCTTGGGGGACGCCGCTGGGAACGGTTACCCAACCAGACATATAGTTGTTAATGACAACAGCTTGCGACCTGTTATCAATATAAGATGCGAACCATCGCAATAGATCACCGTGAATACCCATGTTATTTAATTTTAGAATAAGTAATTTATGATCAATTCTATCGAATGCCTTACTGTAATCAGTGTACACTACATCCACTTGGCTACCTTCGGACATGGCTTTAGTTACATAATCGTTAAGGAGTACCAAATTCGAAACGGTAGACTTACAACGCAGGAAACCATGCTGGAAAGGACTAAAATAATTCTTAATTGCCGCATATAATTGAGCATGAACTACTTTTTCAAGTACTTTAGCAAGTATGCAAAGTTTTGAAATTGGCCTATAATTAGTTACTTCAGTTTTTGGGCCTTTCTTATGGACGGGTGTAATGTAGGCTGATTTCCAAATCGAAGGGACATGACATTCAGCAAAAGAGCGCTTAAACAGTAGGGATATTGGTACCACAATAGTTTTCGCGCAATTAATCAAAAATTGAGCCGGCATATCATCAGGTCCAGCTGTTTTGGACGGATCTAGTCTTAACAGTAACTTGATGAGAGCATCCGAGTTAACTTGTATATTACATATATGCGTAATTGAACTAGTCGTAGGGTTGACCGGCGCCACTAGGTCAGTACTAGGCGCAGAATAAGTTGTATAGAAATAGTTAGAGAAAGCCTCACATATATCGGCGCCTGTATTGACCAATCTTTCGTCATACTTCAGACAACTCGGTACACCATGTGATACAGAGCGTGACTTGATGTAGGACCAAAACTGCTTCGGGTCTTTAACGATATTGTTTTCAAGGCTGCGAATATATGATTTAAAGCATGACTGTTCAAGTTTTTTGACCCTGTCCCTTTGAATATTAAAAGAGTTGGAATCAGATATATTGCCATATATACGAAATTTCTTTAAATATTTAAATTTCTCTTTGATAGCTTTTTTTAAAGCCGGCGAGTACCACTTAGGAAAACTATCAGTGGGACATATTTTACTAGGGATATATTTAAGTCGCAATTTTTTAAATATGGAATAAAAAAAACTAACAGACTCCTCTAATGAACGTCGCGAGAATTCATTCTCCCAATTAATCAAGGTCAACTCATTGTTAATCGAATTATAGTTACCTTTATTATAACAGTATTTAGTACGAGAGGCTGGTTTCAAACTACTTATTTGTGCAAATTGAATCGAGATTAATATAGCTTTGTGGTAGGTATCAATCGGTACTAAAGGGTCTAAACACTCGCCAACATGCACAACATCATTTGACAGGACAAGGTCCAACAACTTACCGTACTGGTTTAGAACATCATTGTATTGGGTTAAATTTAATGTGTTTAACTCATCAATTAAACTGCACTCATCCTCAGTTTTATAGTTCGAGGGAACCAAAATAGATTGCTGATGTGTCCATATAATATTACTCATGTTAAAATCGCCTATTATTAAATACTTGTCATCACAACCACGTAAAACAGCTTCACCCAGGCTACCAAGAAAGTTACATAATTGCTGTGAGAAGGTATTACCATTACCTTGTTTACATAAGTATAAAACACAAAGGTGCAGTTTAATTGACGTGTTATGGCGGCTCTTAATAGTCAAGGTCACCCACAAATCTTCAGCTGATGATCGGTAGGTAGGCTGCGGAATGACCGCTAGCTCCCTGCGAGTAGCTATGATAACGCCACCTCCACGATTTTGACCAGTTAAAAGATAATCACGGTCACGCCTCCAAACGACATACCGATCATCAAATAACTCCGTGTCCAATACTCCGTCTAATAGCCACGTCTCAGTTAGTAAAATTATGTCATAAGATGAATTGCTCAGATTGCGATAAAATAAAGAAGTTTTGGAACGAAGTCCCCTCACATTTTGATAGTAAATTGTAGGATAGATCCCTCCCCTGTTATTACTTACAGCCATTTCCACAGTATATGCAGTAGTAAAGTATCAACAAATTAATCGAGCTGCCTAAATAGTGAATTATATTAAATAAGCGTATATGACGACGGTAAGATAGTTTTAACTCTAACTGAGAATAAATGCAACACATAGTAGTAATCATTAGAAGGCATGTGCAATTTGTAGTAATAAGTGCGAAAGAGCGAGTAATTAAGCATAACTTAAAATTACGGTGTTGTACGAATATAATTAAGCGAGCGTGTCCCATGCGGCGTATCTGGAATGCGGTTAGCGATAAACCGTGCACCCGACAACAATAACAAGCTAGCCCGGCCGGGCCGGGTCGCTCAGTGATGCTCAAACTTGTGTATGCATTGGCTAGACTGTTGTTAGCATAGATTAACACCATTATAGCAAACGGAAACAAAGAAAAAAAGTAAGCTAAGACACAAATTAAACTAATTTGTTTAAATCACTTTCGGTCATAATGACGTGAACTTTCGAGTTGTCGTCCTTGCGTACGTGAATCTTCGCAAATTTCACCCATACGTATTTATAATTTTTGGATTTCAATTCTGTTTTCATTTTTGTTAATAGCATTTTGTAATCAGGTGTTAGGTGATCATTCACGAAGATCTTATTATGAGAATCCCTGAGTCCGAGTTCATCCGCTGTTATAGTCTTCCTCAGTCTCGCTGATGCAATGAAGTTCTCTTTGATATAGCGGTTAACGAAACTAGCGATGATGGATTTTTCTTTAGAATTGTGTGAGGGGATTCGGGATATGTAATTAATACTGGTGGCTTGTAACGGGAATCCAACTATCTCGCCAATGCGCTCCATAATAGTGAAGAGATTCTCATTGTTTTTGATTGGGACTCCTTTGACTTCAACGTTGTTTAGGCGATTCCATTGGTCACGATTTGAGATCTCCCTCTTAAGCTGAGCTATTTCTTGATCAAGTGAGTTAATTTTGATATTGTTTGCTTCGAGATCGGGTATTTTTTTCTTCTCAACTTCGTCTAAACGTGAGAGACACTCTGACACATTAGCACTGTTTAATGCACACGCATTTTTTACCTCAGCCAAGTCCAATTTGATGTCTTTTACGTCTTGTACTAGACCTGGGAGACCAACGAGGTGAGCCTCCATTTGTTTCAGCTTCTTCATAATCGAATCAAGGTCAGTTACCTTGGAAGTTTTGGGTGTAGGATTTTTACATTTAAGACACTTCCATGCCGCTTTTCGACTAGCGCTGAGTTTTCTGTATTCTTGCTCCGATTGGTTAGCACAGCAGTAACCTATGTTGTTTTCGCAAGATCCACAGCGAATAGCGTCGGTAACATCGTCACTACACAAAGCACACTGCATGATGGTTGATGAAGGAAACGTGTAAAGGCAAATATAAATGATACTTTGAGAAACACTGGCCGGGGAAACAAGTTGCGTAGGCTAATAGGTGGATACGTGCGATGACGGCGAGCGAGCGCAGCAGACTGAATATGATATGACGGGACTTTTGGAAATCTTATCCCAAAGGGGGTTAAAAAGGGGTGCAAAGTTTGTATGGGAGAAATATGATTTTTTGTACTAGAGACTTGAAACTTTGTAGGGATATTACTTATAAAGATACAAAAAAAAGTTCTTTCAGCGTTTTAGAAAATTCTACCCTTAAGGGGGTTTATTAGGGGTGCAATGTTTATATAAGGGAAACATTATTTATTGAACTAGAGACTTGAAACTTGGTAAGTATTTTACTTATTAGGATACAAAAAAAGTATTTTCAGCTTTATATAAAATTCCACCCCTAAGGGGGTAAAATAGGGGTGCAAAGTTCGTATTCAAAGCTACTGGGACTAGAAACTTGAAATTTACACCACATCTTCATTTTATGACGTAGGCAAGTGATAAGACGGGATTTTTGGAAATTCTATCCCTAAGGGGGTTAAATAGGGGTGCAAAGTTTGTATGGGAGAAACATATTTTTTTGTACTAGAGACTTGAAACTTTGTAGGAATATCATTATTAAGATACAAAAAAGTAATTTCAGCGTCTTATAAAATTCTTCCCCTAAGGGGTTAAATAGGGATGCAATGTTTGTGGAGGGGAAACATTATTTATTGAACTAGAGACTTGAGACTTTGTAGGAAGATAACTTATTAGGATACAAAAAAAGTAATTTCAGCGTTTTATAAAATTCCACCGCTAAGAGGGTTAAATGAGGGTCCAAATTTTGTATAAGGGAAACTTATTTTTAGCTACTACGTACTTAAAACTTTGTGGACAGATTACTAAACTTATTAATTTACAAATAAAGTGCTTTCAGCGTTTTTGAAATAATTACACCTAAAGGGGTTAAAAAGGAGGTCCAAAGTTTGTATGGAGAAAAAAGATTAGTTAGACAATTTTATTCGAGAATTCACAGGATAATTCCTAACGATAAATGAGTAAACAAGTTTTTCCGGTTTTTTGAGAATTCAACCCCTAAAAGGAGACATGTGGTGACAAAATCTGAAAATCAACATCGGCATCTATTGTTTCTATGGTTTATCGGGTCGCTGATTAGGAAAACAACAACGATTTTACATTCCAACGTGGCGTCTAAATATCAATATGGGCGTTGTTATTACGGTTTTTTGGGACGTTAATAACGAAAATCACGTAGATTTTGAAATGTAATGTTGTGGACATGAAAATTCATGAAAATATTTGTGCCAAATTGCAATTCAATCGGTCCAGTTTTTTTCGTAGCAAATCGGTTGTAACAGACGGACTGACAGACAGCCACACGTGATCCTATAAATAAGGGTTCTATTTTTGCTTTTGAGGTATGGAAGCCCACGTTATATAGGGTTATAGGTTTTAAAGTTTGTATTGGGTGCCATCTCGATCGTCAGCAATCGGTACCTAGGCGAGTGCGGGCGGCGCGGCGGGACGGGAGGGTAGGAGACATTGGGAAAGTGCCTGCATCCGTAATAAGTACATTCAAGGTGCTGCACGAAGATCTGCTTACTTTTAATAAGTTAAGCATTTTGGCCGCCGTTAAATTAAAACAAATTTTTGGGTATTTATGTTAAATACTGGTTCGAAAAGCATGGAAAAAAATCTTAGGAAACAAGCCTATAGCAATGTCCAGGCCACAAATTTGACTTAACATTCGTGGAGATATTTTGGTATTTCAACATTAATGTTCATGAACATAAAGTAGCTTTTATTCCAGAGGACAGATTCTCATTAATCATGATTGTAAATTTAATAACAGAAATACGTACATACATACATACATTGACGCCTTTATTCCCAAAAGGGGCAGGCAGAGCACATGAACTTTATGTTCCAGCGCCACTTTTAGCATAAATGTGGGTATAAAAGATCGACAAAAAGTGATATTGCTTAGGTTGTTAGCCCATCACCCAGGACACACTTCAACCCTGCTCTCTTAATCGACTTTTACGACACACACGGGAAGAAAGAGGGTGGTGAAATTCTAACCCGCCACCACACGGGCATAAATATAATAGTAAATAAAAATTAATTTACCATAATGGGTTATGATGAAGGGTTATTAGTAGGGGAAGTTAGTAGTAGTAGGTTAGTAGGCGGCGTAGCAATTCAATAATTATTGGAAAATTACTTTTACTACGCGGGCGAAGCCGCGGGCAAAAGCTAGTACATACATAAAACATATGCAGTTTATATGGACGCTCAACGCCTCACTCGTAGCTGAGCGTTCACTCAGGGCATATTCTAAGTGAAACTAGCTCATCAACATATTTACTACACGACAGCATAGATAAATGCTGGAAGATATATATACTCTTTGCTCGAAACGCCGTCTCTTTCAATACGTCGCCTGCGTTGCAGTTTGTCGCTAGCTCAGAACAAAGCCTCATTGCTAAATATGCACAACACGCTGCGTAGCGTAGTTTGTGCCGTGTGGATAACGTAAATAGCATATTCAGGCATGAGCCATTGTTCGTTTCAATATTAAGGACAGATACTACAGTTAGGTAGGTTTATCATGACTCATTAAGTGTAATTTAACCAAACACGAATATAATCATCCCCAGATTAGTAAATAAATAATAAATCAATATTGAGGGACAATTTTACACAAATCAAACCAGCCACATAGTAAGATCAATAAGGCTTAGTTATGGATACTAATGGCGAAATAATTAATAGATTGTGTGAGTGTTTCTTTGTTTGTTTGTCCGTCTTTCACGGCAAAACGGAGCGACGAGTGATTTTTTAAGTGGAGATAGTTGAAGGGATGGTAAGTGACACAGGATAGTTTTTTCCCCGAAATCATCCCCTAAGGGGGTGAAATGGGGGGGGTCAAAGTTTGTATGGAGCTGCGATATAAACGAGACCCACGCGGACGGAGTCGCGGGCAGAAGCTAGTACTTGAATACATAGAAAACATCGGGTTGTCAGCTTCGTTGGCAGGGTCACTCACGCGTACTCAAAACACAAAGTTTTCTTGTATGAATATAGCTCCAAGGCACCACCTGAATCAATTTGCAGTGCAGTGGGCTTATCGCGAGCTGCCTCGACGATTTATCGCCGTTATCTTTAAATTGGACGTCACCGGCTTATTCACTTTCCTTCCCGTAGGTATTGTGGATGTACCCAAAGAGAATATAACCACTACGGAGGTACCTACAGTCTGTGAGACTTACAATCTAGTCACTTAACCAAATAAAACGGACCGACCTCGGAATGGGAGATGATAGGATGGAAACTCGTATATCCCTCAGCCCTCATTTTGGCGTTCTACAAGTTTGTAATTTTTTACGTATTTTTCACTTTTAATACAACTAGCAATAACATTGGTCGGATATTTGATTGGATTGGATATAATAGTACCTTATTCGGAGGTCGGTCAAAGACTTGTAATTCCACGCATTTCACCGTTGTCAGTTTGTTTTTATACAGACGAATAAAATTTGCCAACTGCATATATTCGGAGAAAAGATTTTGTCCCGGTCGACAATATCGCTAAAATCCTTCCTATTGGCACAATACAAGGAAAGCCATCAAGGGGAAGGGGCCTTAGTGAGTATTTCTAACAGCTATGCGAAGGAGCGGAGCGATGTGCGAGGAAAGTAAAAACCGGTCAAGTGCGAGTCTGACTCGCGCACCGAGGGTTCCGTACAAACTAACAATTAACTCAAGGTAAGGTAAATGTCCCAATATTTGTTAAATTATTTATTTTAACCGAACACAACAGAATTCAATTTCAAACAACTAATAACTTTCACAACAAGACAATTGAATCGGGATCTTTTTTGACCTGCTATTGAAATATACCCGTCCCAACCCCATTCATTCCAGAAAAATCTTAACAGCGCGAATAGGGACAGCGCCATCTATCGGCCCCATTTGGTACTAACGTGCAAGGGAAATCAGCTTTGATGTGCAAGCGAGGCTATAATACAGAAAGACAATACAAATACTCTTTATTACACACCTCAATAGGAATACAGAACAGTAGTACAGAAAACAGAGGATATAAAGCAGAGGCATACAACGGGCGATCTTATCGCTAAAGAGCGATCTCTTCCAGACAACCTCTGGGTAGCGGAGATAGTATAAATACTCATAACTAATTGATTGTGCAACAAAAACTAGCATAAAAAAAAACATAAATAAATACACATACATACAATCATTCAGTCACATCAGTGTTAGCAATTAATAAAGTACAAGCCAGTATCAGAACAGAGTATTATGGGAGAGACAAATAAGATTAGATTTAAAGGACGCACTAGATTCAGCCCGTTGTAAATATAGAGGAAAAGAGTTCCATAGTCGGACAGCTTGGAAGGTAAAAAAAGAATTAAGTATAAAACTTTCTAGGATAATGCGTAAGTAAGAAATTAGTAATGCTAGTGGTTTGTTTGTCCATAAAACGTCCACAAAGATGTACCTACACACTGCAGAAAGCGAGCAGAAATCGATCGTCCGGAAAGTAATTGGTGTCACCACCCTCATGAATGCGGAAAATGAGTTAAGAATGAGGTGATGTTCCAGCTCAACCATTGGAAATTTCTGACAAGAAAAGAGTTTACAGTGTTCACACTAAAATTTATTAATGACTATTTATTCATAATACTATATATGGTCATTTCATCTCAAGCTCAAAAGAGTCTATGTTGACGTACTCAATTTGCCTGCACTCCGGACAAAACTTCTATTTCGGGGTCCGTGCATAATTAAATAAGGCAGCAGCCCCAGCTTTGCTATTCACACCTAGTTTCACATCGCCTCATCGCTCACCCCTTGTGCATCATGAAGCCAAGATACGGAATAGCTAGCGAGACAAAACGTAAACAGTAAACAAAATGCCATGCATCTCAGGGTATCGAAGTTGCACCACGTCCGTAGGAATTACCCATCGCTACCCTACACGTGACCCCTGGGTGTTGCTAAAAGTGCAACAACCTGGCAACCGTACTGTCTTTTCCAAGATCTCACGGTTCTAAATACTGATTTGCCATACGATAAATAAATCTCAGGGTATCTGACAATAATGAAAGAACGAGAGCGACGGATGTTTTATCCACATTGCCCGCTGTACGAAAAAATTGTGAGTTCTTGCACGGGTCATCAGCTCGGGTGATGTGTCGTGAACAGCCCTGAATGCGAGTTAGCGGTAATGACTATGACATTCATCTGAGGGACAATCACCAACTTTGATGGGAATGGAATGGGGTGGCTTCAGGGTTGTCAATATTCAAAGTTATGAATAGAAGGGATAAAACATTTCATCAATTTGGTAAAGTTTTGATGAATTCTGGAGTCAAGTGTGTATAGAATATTTATTTAAGTTATTCCTCATGTCATTTATACTATTAATTGGTGGTTAACGGTGTGGATCGCGCATATTTGTATTTGTTTTTATAATTTCTCAACTAAGCAACCTTGTAGCGATTGTTTGTTGACCTAAATAAATTAAAAAAAAAAAAAAAAAATTATTATCTTTTGAGAGGACGATAAACAGTAGGCTATTTAAATATCCGAGCATCATTTAAGAAGCATGTGCCGGGTTCAAATCCCGGTAAGGGCATACATTTACTTCTGTGACGAGCACGAATATTTGTTCCTGAGTCATGGATGTTTTCTATGTATTTAAGTATTTATTTATCTATATAAGTATGTATAATGTCGTCTGGTACCCATAGTACAATCTTTGCGGGGTTCTGCCTTTTCTCCGAATTTATTATGTCCGAATTTAACTTGCCAACCAACTTTTCGCCGATGATTCACCTTGACAACTAACTAATGGCAAATTTTTGTATGACAACAGATTAATTTGGTAGAATTATTGTCAAGTCGATTATTATAATGAATTAAAAAAATTGGCATACCTATCATTTTGGCAAATCTTTCAGTTGGAAAAACAACTACTAACCGAATAACGTTTCGTCAGTGCAACAGTTCCCTTTTCTTACATAAGCCAACTTTTTACTACAAAGAACAAGACAGCATAACATAGTCAGACTTTTATTCAACGTGTTCTTATATATAAGTTACAAGGAGGGAAGTGGGGATGGGGAGACGAAGTCACCCACAAGGGGGGTTCGGGGGCGAAGCCCCCGTATTAAAAACAACACACAATCGTAACAGTGATATTATTTGTAGGTTAGGTTAGGGTTAGCTTGTGTCCCTTTGAGCGGAAAAAGGCACCCCGCGAAGTGGGGTGACATCGACACGCTGGCGGTTAGGTAAGGTTTAGGTGAGGTTAAAATAATTACAGGTGTTTGTTTAAAAAAAAACACATGTACACCTACATACATACATTCCACCAAGCAACAGTCCAAAAGTAATGACGTAAACACTTATCTCCAATGATGCGATAATTCAGGTACCGTCATTGTCAAAAAACAAGTGAACGGTTGCGCTTACTCACTTTGTAAAAACGTTACATAGCTTAGGTACTAAATAAAACATCTGGTAATGTGGTGGAAATGTATATAAGTCAAACTGACCCATTCTGATACTCGAAAGGTGGCATTTTGAAAAGTGACTTTATGAAAAAAAGTCCAAGCATACAGTTGGTAACCGTGAGGTAGGAAATAAAACTAAACCTTTTGATAAGTTAACACTTAATCATTTGGCGAAATGACATTATGCGAAAAATTGGTTGCGATGTGATATTCGTACAAAAAAAATTCGGAGATGATTTAGAGAACCAATCTTTGCTTAGTTTGGGACCAGGTCGATTAGTGTAAGATTGTTTCCAAATATTAATTTATTTTTATATTTATTTATTTATATTGCTATCGACCTATAAGGATTAGTAGAAAAAGATCTAAGTGTCACATTCCAGCTGTCGTGATGACAGAACGAGACGTAGGATGTAGCTTTTCTCTCATGCCTTTTTCATTCTGATTTTGATATTTAGTAAAGAGACAATGAGAGATATCCCTATGACTTACTTTCGATGAATGAGGTATCAATCGATTCGAAATTAAGCTCCAAGTGATAGTACCTACCTTTTGTAAAATGTTAAATCAGTTAAACGCTTCGAAATTATAACGTCACTATCAGTGTTCTAAATGGTTAAGCTACCTTTGATAAATATTTGTCTAAGTATTTGAAGAAAATCACAAAGCATTCACAAGTTCTACTAAATGGTTTTACTGAGTGTACGGGTGAAGCTCGAAGTACGTAGTAGTAAGTACGTAGTAAGTATTCTTATTGGTAGTTAAATTAGTAAGTAAATCTTCTACAGTCCAGTCAGTAAATATCAGTAGCCTGGCAGCCCTATCAGCACTTTGCAGAGGCCTTGGATTGATTGCGTTAGTCGCCAATATATTCAGTTTTACCCCCGTCGGATCCAGTTACAACCTTGTGGAAGAAATTTAATTGAAATTTTAACCTACTGCAAACCATCAAAAACAAGTATAAGTATTTTTACGTCACACCTGGCCATAATGCGAGGTTTACTGCACGCTGCGCGTACGGGAAAACTCGCATTGTGGCCAAATGAAGACGTAAAATTTTGTACTCAACACGGGCAGAAATTCGTAAAGCCCCAGAGCACATATTTATGGCCCTCACCTTCGGTTCGGGCCTCAAACACCTGCGATCTGGGGCATTCACGAATTCACCGCCCTAGTTACGTAATGTACTATTATACGCATAGGTTTTCTATTTTAACTTAACATAACGTATTATCCAGAATTATGTAACTTACAATGCAATTTAATAATATCTTTTATGAAAAAAGTTAGTTTTAATAAATAATTAAATTATGTATCACAATAAAATGGACGAGACGCCATAAAACTGTTTCCTTTTTTCGTACAAGAGTAAATTGTAACTAATCTATTGGATTATTTAATTTTGAATGTAGGGTTTCTTGTTTCAATAGGTACTACATATACGTCAACGAAAAGTTTCACGGGCATAAGAACAATTTGGTTATTTTAAATAGGTATATTTACGCTTTATTGAGAACTAGACGGTATTCAATTAATTATTTTAGTTAGTTACTATAAAGTTAGTTATTATAAAAAACAAAAATAAGACTGGCCAAGGCAGAACACATGAACATAATGGCAGTTGACATTAGCTTGAAATTTAAGTATATTTGTTTTTTGTGGCTACATTACAAAAAATATATACAGCACAAATTGAAAACTTTCAGGTGAAAGTGTTAAATAAGAACGAGAATCCTCTAGATAGGCTGCACTATCAGTACTTTTCACAGGCTTTGGATTGATTGTGTTATTCGCCCGATGCATCTACAATGACCAAGTGAAGGACGCGCCGCGTCACCTTATGTCATTTTTGAATGCTCGTTCCGGCTTATTGAAGAGCTCATTTAAGGCCTCTCACAGACTGGCGCGGCACGTCCGCGGCGGTCAATAGTAATCTTGTCATTGGCTGTGAAATTTGCTGTTAAATAAAATGTGTTTTCTCCCTTTCTTATTATCACAAAAGTCATGGCAGGATAACCTAAGTAAATCTGCCCCCAGCGAGTTTTGGGTTGTAATTTTTTTCGAGGATGTGGCTTTGTACCGGTTACAAGTATGGAAAATTTGAACCCCCAAAAGTTCATAGCTTAAAAAAACAACTAAATATGATCTTTTTTAAATATTTCTTGTTCTAGCCAGCTGATTTTGACATGCGTCTCGTGTAATGTGCATACAGTAAAGACAATTATATGACATTACGTATAAGACATATCGCTATACAAAAACGAAAGAAAAAAAATACTTAAAAAAAAATACTTTCAAGTCAGTGACACCTCCACATTTTTCACCAAAGCTAGCCTCTTTAATGATTTACAAAGAGAATGTATAAATTTACTTAATTTTATCTGTGATAAAACAAAGTGTTTTTTTGAAATTGAATTCATCACGTAGCTCATCCTGGCATGGCCTTTCAAAAGAAATGATTTTTAACGTCATTTTAATTGAAGTAGGTTGAACGCGTTTATGAATAAGAGCATCAGAGTTTCAAAAACGATAGCTACTCCTCTTAAACTGTCTTACTTCAGCTCCGGTTTCGGCTTAGGCGCCCCATTCTCCCCTTTCTTCTTATCTTTAGGGGAGGTTGGGGGACTGTGGTCCTTGGTGTCCCCGTCTATGTTCGACGGCGCGTACCCCGAGTCGTTGTTCGTGTTGGGGTCCATCATGGGAATAGGGGACGCTAGGTTCGCCATGATCCTGAAAAAATATATCAGGTGACCTTGGTGCTCCTAAGAGCGGCCGCAGGTCACTAGGGGCCGCCACCAAACGCAGCCACTAGTAGCGAGCCAGTTCCGCTGCTTGCGGCTTGGATGCGGCTACTAAACGCTCGGTGTGCGCCGATGCTCTACAAAATGTGTGAAAGAACACGTCCGCAAATTGTGGCGCGTGGCTACTTGTAGCGCGTGGCTACTTGTGTCGCGTGGCTACCTACTTGTGGCGCGTGGCTATTTGTGGCGCGTGGCTACATGTGGTGCGTGGCTACTTGTGGCGGGTGACTACTTGTGGCGCGTGGCTACTTGTAGCGCATGGCTACTTGTGGCGCGTGGTTACTTGTGGCGCGTGGCTACCTACTTGTGGCGCGTGGCTACTTGTGGCGCGGGGCTACTTGTGGCGCGTGGCTACTTGTGGCGCGTGGCTACATGTGGTGCGTGGTTACTTGTGGCGCGTGACTACTTATGGCGCGTGGCTACTTGTGGCGCGTGGCTACTTGTGCCCGTAAAGTGGAGGTGTGTAGTGGCTGGAATGGGCCACTAGATCCACCAGACTAGTTTAGTAGTAATAATAGACGATACAGGTCGATGATGATGTTATAATGATTGTGGCAACCTGTCTTTCTCTCGGTTGTTACAAAAATATTGATAAGTACCCATTAAGTTGACGACCGTTTAGCCTAGTTGGTAGTGACGTGACGCTGCCTATTTATTTATTTATTATATACAGGACACCAACAGAGTACATAAGAATAGTGAGTTACATTTTAATAGTTATGTGGTATTTAGGCACTTACGTACCCCAACTATAGGTGAACACATCATTCACATTTTAACACGGTTTTTTTGTATTAGGCGTTTCCTTATCGCTAAAGTGTAACAAGTTTTGATGAAGTATGGTAATAAATTATAACAATAAAATTATTAATTTATCAATAAGATTTAACATTGATTAGTTAGTTAGTTAGTTAGTAATTCATTTTTTGATTTTTATTAGTTTACTTAAAATTAGTTTAAAGTTAGTTACTTTATTAGTTAATTGGTTAGAAATTTTGGATTCGGGTAAGGTAATAATTTATTTGATGCAATTTCAAATTAGGCCCATCAACTGGACTGGATTGGACTGGATTGGGTGAGATAGCGACACAGCTTATTTTTATAAGAACGAATGCAATCGTGGTAAATATCCAGATCCGCTGCTGCGGCAATGCTATTGTAATTCATGAGTAGCCTAGTCAGTGGGGCGTGTCTTTTTACGTTGGTTCGTTGGTTGCCCTATGAAGCAAGAGGTAGGTTCGAATCCCGGTAAGGGCATTTATTTGTGTGATGGGCACGAATATTTGTTTCTGAGTCATGGATGTTTTCTATGTATTTAAGTATGTTTGTCGTCGTCTAGGACCCATAGTACTAGCTTTGCTTAGTTTGGGACTTGGTCGATTTATTATTATTTATCTACGCTAATATTATATAGAGGAAAGATTTGATTGTTTTTTTGTTTGTGTGTTTGTATCTAATAGGCTCCGAAACTACTGGACCGATTTGAAAAAATATTTTACCATTAGAAGCCAACATTATCCCTGATGAACATAGCCTACTTTTTACCGCGGGAAAAACTTCATACCTACGGGAAAACAGAAAATTAACCGTGCGAAGCCGGGCCGGCAGCTAGTCAACTATAATCAAAGGAATAGTATGGTGCAGGTATACTATGGGGTTCTTCAAAAAAGTAATTTATACACTCTTAAAGGGTCGGCAACGCGCATGAAACACCCCTGGAGTGGCAATCGTCCATAGGCTACAGTGACCACTTACCATCGCGTAAGTTTGTTTGCCACCGACGCGACATAAAATAACTTCGGTGGCAAGCTCTCTTTTGCAGTCTTCAGAGTGTTATGTTAACAGTGAAAAAGTGTTTTCATAAAAATCTTCAAAAAGTATATGCAACTTTTATGACTTGCTTAAAGATTCTAGTTCTCACAAGGAGACTGGTTTACGTAATAGAAAAACTTTCCTCGTCATTTTTACGTAATTTTGCGGAACACGTTGAGAAAGTTTTTTAAAGTTGTTCAAGTTTGGCAAACTTATAGTTTTTATTGATGTTAAAATTTGGCATGTATGAAAAGGAAGTCACGAGTTTTATTGCAACTTTGGCTAAACTTCTTCTGTTATTAGTTATTACTCAGAATTCCGGCTGCTTCGATAAAAGTAGGTACCTACTGATTTTAGTGGACAGTGGTTTGTAAATAAGTGAGGGTCAGAATGTAGTAAATACAGATGACTGTATTTACTACATTTAGACCTTACTCATCCCTGTGGAACTCATTTACTGAATAGTGTGCCGATGAATTACATATGCCAGGGCTGTCTATAAGCATATATCAAAATAAAATATCTTTTGCATTTGCTCATTAATCAACAAAAAACCGGCCCAGTGCGCGTGGGGCCACGCGCAGTGTAGGGTTCCGTAGTTGCGTGCTGGGGGTCGACGCCGACGAAGACACTTGACACGAACTAAGAATAGGACTTTAAAGCCCAATATAAAAATGGTTATAAGAAACCCATAATATTTGAACAAGCTATCCAACGATATCCGACACTATGGGTTTGTGGAGAAAAAACAATTACATTCCCACTGTTTGGTCGGCGTGATTGATTTACATATCCATGCCGAATTACAGTTTTCTATTAGTAAGGGTTACAGAGCTAAGCCGAAGACGGACAGACGGAATGGCGTAACTATAAGGGTTCCTTGTTGACTACGGAACTAAAAAGGTATATAGCCGAGGAAAAGTATTCACATTTCGACTTTATTAAAGGTAGTCATAGTGATGTTAGCGTCCAAAAGTGACGAAGTCTGTGCAGATTTTACCATAGCAAAGTAAACCCGGGGATGTGATAATTGTGTTAGCTTCCTGCCAATTTTGAATCATTGAAATTAATCTTTGGTATTTTCAAACATTATCAGTCTGTAGTACTTATTTCTGTGGACAATAGAGACAAAGGTATACCTACAGGCCAGTTTCCTCCACGACGGCCGCTAACATGAACCGTGCAGAGCGCGTCGTCGCCAGCTCATCAGCGTATACCCCCATCTCTGTTCTGTCGAAGCTGCTAGAGAGAGAGATATAAATAATTATACATAAGTACTGCACTTTTATTGACTGATCAGTCGATCATTTCGGTGGAAAAAATCGATATAATTAGATCCAGAATCTCAATGAATTGCATCTCATTCATGCCTTAATCACGTTTAAATATGTTTCGCTTGATCTTCTTATATTAACGAAGCAATCGTCTGGGTACACTTAAAAATTACAACCTGTATCATCATCATCATCATCAAATCAGCCGAAAGACGTCTACTGCTGGACATAGCCATCCCCCAAAGATTGCCACAATGATAAACCTGTAGGCATGACTTTTAATAATATCAGGAAACCAAAAAGTATCCCGCATTGTACAATAAAATTTACGCCCATTAAATTCATTTCGAGCAGCCAAAGCTTTTGCACTCAAAGTAATATCATATTCTCCATCACGCAACCCAAAGGAAAGCAATATCTTAGTCTACGCGGAACACATATTTTTAGTGCCTTTTACCCCTATGTTCAGCAATATTTCGCTCAACTTTTCTAAGCTGAAACTGTATGTGAGCGCCCAGCCGCCTGGAAATTATTCAATGTGAAAGTTAGATAAAACTCAGGAACGTACCCTTAGGCTCTTGGAAATGAGATGTCACATGTGATCCTGTCAGGACATGGGTATTGTTTTTTGTTGTTGTATTGGGAGAAAGTTTTTGAAGGATAATTTCGTTACTTTGAGGATACATCACGTTTGTGAGATTCACGGCGTGATTGTAACTCTTGGGATTAGTCAAAGCCATTGACTTGTTATTAGGTACTGGGTACGTATAACTTAAACAGTTTTATATAACTTCGATGGTCAAAGCGGACCCCGGCTTTTTTCAGATACCACCGGGAAACACCATAGATGATGGGTTGACGGAAACAGAAAATAAAAATAAAGACCCAACTTTGTTCATAGGCTGCCATATTATTGCAGATAATAAAGTCATTTTATGGTTCATCCAGCAACTAACGTACTTTTTAACCCATTCAGCGTCAATCACAACACACAATGCGACGAGTTTAGCGATAAGAGTAGCGTTGCGGTGAACGGGTTAACATATCAAACGAACCATGAGTAAGTTGCCTTATGGCATTAAGTTCGCCTTTTGTACTTGTACCTTGTTACTGTGCAATGAAGTTTAAATAAATAAATAAATAAGTTGTAAGTTGGTTAATACTTACATACAAAAATTAGTCGGCAATGTTACTTTCATTAAGTAAATCAGGAGCGCCTAGTCATCTTCTCTCAAAGCGTAACGAGTCATTATCATCATATCCTCCGAAAGAGCGCCAAAGTGACCGGTTCTGCGCCACCCGCATCCAGCCGACGCCGGCGGCCTATACCAGGGCATCAGTCCACCTTGTGGGGGCCTACCCACGCCGCGCCTTCCGGTACGGTACGTGTTCGCCACTCGAGAACCTTTCCGCCCCAACGGCCATCGGTTCTACGTGCTATGAGCCCCACCACTTAGCCACAGCCACTTAAGTTTAGCGATTTGTGAATGCGAGTGGCCACGGCAAAATTGAAATAAGTATGTACGTTTGAAATGTAACAACTAACATTGTTCCCTGATAATGAATTCTCACATTCAAAACTCGTTTGTTTCTTTCCTCTGCACGTTTGCTAAGTTTTGACTACTCTAGAATTTCTTTTTTTTTTTTTTTTTCTCAAAAAAAAAGTATGGTACATTTAAGCTTAAATTATTTTCGCCAAACTTACGTTTAACGGCGAAATGAGGCACTCATTTTCAACATTAGTACCTTGATCTACAATACATGATTGACTTATATTAATGAGGTTAATACAACATTACAATTATCTACTGGGGTATTCTCAAAATACTCAAAAGCTTCTCCTGGCTTCGAAAGTACATACACCAACTAACTCTTGACACATCTACCTAACTATGCATTGTACGGGCATAATGTAGCAAACAATCATGTTCTTGCCGATCTACCGAAACGCCAACAAATAATCATACCGATACGGTATGGATATGATTATTTGTTGGCGTTCCGGTCAATTCACATGGTAAGTAACTTTGTTATTACCAGAAAACAGTCCACGCGAATATAGGTATAGGCTTTGGATGAGCTCCAAAATATGATCCAAGATATTTATCATGCTTCCTTGCAGGTAGGTCTCAGGATGAATATGTCGAAGACTAAGGTCATGACGAGCGTTTCCGGCGTCTTGAATTCAATTATATCGGTAGGAAACGAGTCGCTGGAGATAGTCGAGCGATACATTTATCTTGGTTATACTCTATCCTTTGAGAAAGAGCATCAAAACAAGGAAATCTCCATGAGAATTCAGCTTGGTTGGGCGGCATTCAACAAGTTAGACGACATTATCAAATCCGTTGACGTTCCACAGTGCCTAAAGACTCGTCTCTATAATCAATTCAAGAAACAAAGTGATACCCTTCTGGTAAAAACAATGTGATAAAAAAGTAAATAAAAAAATTACAAATAACTTAATAACAATACGTCTGGACCGATACACTAAGGATCGATTAAGAGTTACTTACCATGTGAATTGGCTACGTTTCTGCAAAAAGGCAAGTGGACTGTCTCAAGTTTTTCGAATCACACAATTCGACTAACCTATCACTTGAGCCATGGTACCTATTCAAGGAGACATTAAACACAATTATCTCCCGAGGGGCAATTGTGTAAATTTTTGTTCGATTGCTAGGTCAACACATCTGCCTCACGCACGTAGAATTCGGAAATGTAACACTTTGAATGCCAGAAACCAGCTCTGATGACGTGCTCTTAGCTGAGCGCTGCTTCTTCGTTCGCTCCCCTACTGACTGATGAACGATTTTGAAGGGCGTAAAAAAATGAAAGACACTCACTTGTCATCCTCCTCATCTTCATTGCTGCCCGACGCCGACGCTGTTTGCGTGGGCTTGTCTCCTGTGTTGCAGCCTGGTCGTCTGAGCCAAGTTCTCGATCACCACGGCAGCTATGCCGCTGGAGGCGGAGGCTATGCCTGATAAAGTGCTTTTCGCTGAGCGCTGCTTCTTCGCTCGCTGCACTATTGCCTGATGAACGATTTTGAAGGGCATAAAAGAATGAAAGAGACTCGCTTGTCGTCCTCCTCGTCTTCATTGCTGCCCGACGTCGACACTGTTTGCGAGGGCTTGTCTCCTGTACTGCAGCCTGGTCGTCCGACCCAAGTTCTCGATCACCACGGCAGCTGTGCCGCTGGAGGCGGAGGCTATGCCTGATAAAGTGCTTTTCGCTGAGCGCTGCTTCTTCGCTCGCTGCACTATTGCCTGATGAACGATTTTGAAGGGCATAAAAGAATGAAAGAGACTCACTTGTCATCCTCTTCATCTTCATTGCTGCCCGACGCCGACGCTGTTTGCGTGGGCTTGTCTTCTGTGCTCTGCAGCCTGGTCGTCTGAGCCAAGTTCTCGATCACCACGGCAGCTGTGCCGCTGGAGGCTGAGGCGATGCCTGATGAAGTGCTTTTCGCTGAGCGCTGCTTCTTCGCTCGCTGCCGTATTGCCTGAGAATAGTAAATGGTATGAATTGGAAAATAATGACTATCTGCAAGGGTAGGAAACAAAATGAGATTTTCGAATATACATAAATAACATGGTATATGGGGTGTGAATCGAACAAGGGCATGTTCGCTAGCGTAATAGAGCCTGTATGTAATGTATGTATCTTGACTTTGTATTTTGTTTCTTGTCATAAGCCAAAACACGATCGCCTGAAAGACCCGTGAAAAGTAATCTTTAAAATAACCCTCCTCTCCTTCGGGCAGTCGGGTAAAATGTAATAGTGTACGAGTATGTCCTTCGACTGATAGTTAAACCATCTCAGTCAAGGCGGAATGGATACTGATACCGCATTAAACTTCGATCATCTATCATTATTTTGAGAAAAATTACCGCAATTATATATCTACTAATGTAAAAATGTCATCATCATCATATCAGCCGAAAGACGTCCACTGCTGGACATAGGCCTCCCCCAAAGAATGCCAAAGTGACCGGTCCTGCGCCACCCGCATCCAGTGGACTCCCGCAACCTTTACCAGGGCATCAGTCCACCTTGTTGGGGCCCTACCTACGCCGCGCCTTCCGGTACGCGGTCGCCACTCGAGAACCTTTCCGCCCCAAGGGCCATCGGTTCTACGTGCTATGTGCCCTGCCCACTGCCACTTAAGTTTAGCGATTCGGAGGGCTAAGTCGGTTACCTTGGTTCTGCTGCGGATAGCCTCATTTCTAATGCGATCACGCAGAGAAACTCCCAACATGGCCCTCTCCATTGCCCTTTGGGTGACTTTGAGCTTTCTTATCAGGCCCATAGTAAGCGACCACGTTTCAGTGCTATATGTCATCACTGGCAACACACACTGGTCAAAGACTCTCGTCTTGAGACTGCGGAATATTGGACGAAAATGTATTTTTTACTTTTTACCAAATTCTAAATATATACTAGAGGCACTATATTCCCGCATATAATTGTCAAAACTACAATTCACTTTAACAGTATTGCTGAAATTACAATCGCAGCGAATTTTGCGGCATGAACTAGATAATATAAGTTTATTGATGTTCCAAAACAAATATCCGTTTCAACCCGCACTGTCGTATTATGACAAAACTATGTATCACAAAAATGGTCGTTTTACAGAAACATAGAGGTATAATTTTTTTAAAAAATTATACCTATTATTATTTACTAAAGTTCTTGATATGGTTCTTACGTATACTTTGTTATTAAAATAAAATACTGCATTAAAGAATTAGTATCTAAATTGATGTTATAGTATTTCAACGGTTTTGATTGAATATAGCGTCGGGGGTTAAAAAAGAAGCGGGTTGTGTCATCTTCCTTGTTGGCTATAGAAGTGAAAACATGCAAATTGCTTTAAAAAATCTTGAATAATTTAAATTAAAAAAAACACACCCCACCCGTTTCGATTATTTAAAGGAATCTGCTATTACGGTGCACTCGTAATATACATATCTGAATTAATTCACTAAAATCTGTATAAGTACACATAAATCGGTATATACGGCAACATTGACTGACGTAGCTCATTTGACTCGCGATACATTGAAAATGGTGGTCATTTCAGCATTATTTTCATGTTCGCCACATAAACTAAATAACGTTTTGTTATTAACAACTAATGGCAAATAAAGAAGGATTAAAACATGTAACAAACAATTATTTGAAATCAGATGAGGCTTCTCTACAAAAAGTTAATCCGGAAGTCACGGGATACATTTTGAACTGGGGACCGATTTTTGACTTTCGAGCGCTCGATTCTTTCACTCGAAAACTGACAAAAATTATGAAATGCTATTTTGAAATAGCAATAGAAATTTGAAAAACGAGTGGTATTGACCACTCGTATTCAATTATATTGGTAGAAAGTAACAGTCTGCCATTTTGACACTAAAAGCGTGTTTACTTTTGTTTGATTTTCGAGCGCTCGAAAGTCAAAAATCGCTTTCCTGTACTCCTATACAAGAACGCGAGCAAAGAAGTATCCACTTCAAAATAAAAGATTAGGTATTAACTAAACCTTGAATACGTTAGCGATATCATAAAAAATGTTTTCTTTATATGTAGCATAAAACACTGTAACTGTGAGATACATTGTTTCTTCATGTCGGCGGCGCAGGTATTAGAACATTTTAGTACTTCAGTAAACCTGACAGTTTGAAAGTGTTGTTGGGTAATCCGAGATTCAAGTCTTTGTTCGAAACGCTTTGACGTTACAACTTTATTTTAATAGTACACGATATGATTGAGCAGGATTTACGCTGTAACAAGTTTATGTTAGACAAAGGGATTTGTCTAGTTTGTGGTTTAATAGAGAAATCAACCGCTACATTAATAGCCTTGAAGATTTTGAATAAGTTAACTGCTTATCGGTGTTCTACAGGATACATCGGATCTCGGAGTACAGTTCCTCCATCTTGGGACTAGGTGTAGCCCCGCTATTCTGTAACTGGTTTTAAGCTCACCTCAACGCTCACCAACAAATATAGTATTACCTAGACGCTACCATTCATAGTAACTAAGCGTTATAGGAAGAGGTCTACAGGGTGGGGCCTGAAACAGGGGCAAAAAATTAAACGGTAGACTATTGGGCGTGTGATCACTTATTTCCAGGTAATTTAAATTGAAAATAAAAAAGTTTTTATTTCACGTGTATTTTTTACCCTTCTGGGTGTTACCAGGTGTTTTTTTTTTATTTAAAAAAATTGGACACAAGGGGTTACTACAGATGCTCTAAGGAAGCGTCCTTTTAAATATTTGCCCCTGTTACAGGCCACACACTGTATAATTTCGTTAAGCGTGCCAGGTGAGGTGAGGCGCATGAGCACTTAAAGAGTAACAGCCCACACGTGGGGTCAACCCTTATTTTGTTGATATACCACTGATTCGTACGAAGATTTTGCTTCTAGTTCCGCTGTGGACAGCTAAAGAGTGAAACTCACTTATCTTCTTCTTTTCTCAGCTGGCAAAAGTCAATAAATAGTATCTAGGTATAACATGTATAGATAGACCCCGTCGTCGTAACTAAATATTACATATTAAAAAACAATCTCCGTAAAAAAAATACAAAATTGTATTTTTGAAGTGAAAACTTCTTTAGCGGCGCTGTGCACTTTTTGTTATGGGGAAAGAATGTTAAACTCGCGACAGGTCACGTGACAGATTGAAAATTCGCAAGACGGACACGTGACCTGATCGAAAAACTGTTACAATGTCATTGAGTTTTCACTTCTGCCGGCAACCCGGTCTTTTTTTCTCATTTAATTGAACAATTTCGTTCGCATTCGCTACTTCTTAATATAAATAATTTGAATGCCGTACTTACTGTGGACTTCGTAGGTTTACCTAATACTTTAAAACTATAATCTGGGCATTTCCTCATTTCTCGGTGCAGGCTCATTACCCCAGGAAAATTACGTTTTTTTTAAACATTAATTTATAACAGCGTTTTTTTTGTTTGTTTAATTTTCAAATGTTATTCTAAGATGCCTTATCCAAGAATCCACCAAAATTTCCATCGGGAAGTAAATATATAAAAATAAATGATTCGTCCATTATGTTTTTTGTGTGATTTATTTATTATTCTTGAAGAGCTCCTGTAAATTAACCAAAACATAAATTAAAATATCTATTAATATATTTCCTCTTTTTTCAGGAATTGGTTAAATATCGATTTTTTTGATGACTAATATTTTGGTGAATTTTGAGTCTACGTAATTACTTAAATGATAATATATCAGTTACACACAAAAAAGCTGCTGTTATGAATTATTTCCAAATTTCAATTTTTTTCCATACTAATGAAAATAAAGTGCTTGGGCTACATGAGGCGGTATCCGTCAGCTGTCACATATGACTGTCAGTCAAGTAGGTAATGTAAGTAGGTACATTTTTAAAATCTAAATCACTGGCGCGGACTGGCCGCGGCGGACAGTACTAAACTTATCATTAGCTGTCAAAACTATTGACCGCCACCGCAGGCTGCTCCAGTCTATGAGAGGCCTTGTTATAGGCTTGTGCGCGCTCGCTCGGTCACTGAGCGAATCGCTCCAAACTAGTACAATCGCTCAAATGTACTAAGTTCGGTCTTTTAGGTCTTTTAGTTCACTTGTACACTAATTCTGTTAACATAGTTTTCGTTCATTGTCGCACGCCGAGAGCCATTCAGATACGTTCGGTCGCTCGGTCATTCATTCGGATCGCATCGTTTTGCTGTCAGTGTCACTGCTTGCTCTTCTCTCTCTCTCTCTCTGGTTCTCGCTCCGGGTGAACTAAACGTACTAAAGAGCAGAACCGCTGCGGAATAGTTCAGTCTAGTACAGTGTCGGGAGTTAGGTCTTTTTAGTTCTTAGTACATGTACTACAGTGTTCGAGATTTGGAACTGGTCTTTTGACACATCGCGACACCCATATAACGTAAATTGCCACTGCTCATCGAAATAATAAAAAAAGTTTCAATCGCTTCCGAGTTACAAAAGAAAGTTCAATCTCCATGCACGCTCTTATTAGCACTTATAAAATTATTGTCATATTTTTTTTACGGCTTATTTGTATAGGAATTAGCATTGAAAACTCGGTATGCAAACCATTACGTCCTACGACTTTTTATTTTTAAATTTAGTGATATACTGCTTTAATCGTTTGGAGTCTGTCAATTCAGAAATAAATCGATATGAATCAAATAATTGTGAATAGGAAAATAACTATGTATTATTTAATTACTGTTACGATAATACGAAATAAAATCACATCGATCGAAACCGACATATTTGATTGTGCAAAATGTTGCCTTTGAAAATATGGCATTGATTTCTGCACGGCGCGTGAGCTCTCTCAATTTTTCTCGCACTATCAGTCTCTCTCTTTACTTACAGGACACTTGTGTTAGCAGACGACAGTGTATAGGCTCTCTATTTAATTTCCTAAAAATAATGATTACACAGTAATCAGTCGATTCCTTTTATTAGCCATCATCAATCGTAATCGGATATTATGACAATCGATTTACTCTAGCCACATCACTCTTTACATCATATTGGAACTGTCCAAAGACCAGTCCCAAATCTCGTACACTGTACACAAGCCTACCTTGTTATTTTCATATTTACTACAGAGGCGCGGCCGGTGGTGGTCAATATTAATTTGGTATCTATTGTCAAATGAATGTCAAGTTTACTATTGACATGCTTGCCTATTTCAACAATTCAATTTTACACACACGGGTAGAATGTGTCAGGTATTACGGCAGCGCCTATCCCGTCACACAATATGGCCGACGTGACGACAGCTCGAATCCTCACGTAACCGCATATGCACGTGCGACTTGACGGTTCTATTCCATTACCATGAAAACCAGGGGAATTTCGACCTTATTGTCTGGATTAAAGGAGGAACCCTCAGGACGACGTTACAAAGGGGTATGTCGAAGCGACGGCTTTTACGTGACATGCGTGGAACAAAGGATGGAATAGTAGCTAGTTATGAACAGTAGGGCAACTTGATGTTGAATTATTTTAGAAAAGAGAACCTTTGTCTATTTTTTTTGAGTCAGGCTATGACGTGTGTTGCTTGACAACTGTCACTCCATTCTTTGTATTTTTATATACTATTTGATAATAATGATAAATATGTGTTCTTATATCGCGCAACTTGTGTAAATCACAAAACACTTAGTTTGAAACTGAATTTACACATCAGAACATACCCAAGTTACTTTTACTTGATTTGATAATACCGCCATATGAATATGGCTTACGATTCTTACGAATGCTTACTATGTGGGAGTTGTTGATGTATTGGATAATAATACGGTGGAGGCAACTATTCATTGACGAAGCTAAAGCTAAGTAACCTGCTTATTTATAAGACAATCTATGATAACTTATTTGATTAATTCTATTTGTATTTGCTACTATCAACGTTTATGGTGCTTTCCCAAATCAGGTAGTGATTCAGTCACTCAGTAATTCAATCGACTTATCATGTTGCGGCAGTGCGCCAAAAGAGAGTTTTTCATAATTCTAAGTTCTCCATTTTGACTATATTTAACACCGTCTGGTAATTCTACTTACCGTTCGAAAATCGATCCTTTTAAAAGTTGTTGTAAATTGCAACACAACTTTTACATAACATTTTTTCAGTCAGATCGCGACCGAGGATTCTGAGTCACATCCAGGTCGATTAACTTATAATAAGTTAGTAAATACAAATAATTATATTTCGAAGCTTCATTCTTCAGATATAACACACATGTAGTCCTTTAATCTACCAGGCAACATTTCGCAAGTTTAAAGTACGCAGTAAAAACCATAGCTCAACCAGTTTTATCCCCACCTTTACCCCTACCCTACTTAGGGACCTCGGCTTGCCACCATTTCTCATTCTTTATTCTTGCGAGGTAACGAACGCACGAACTAATTCTATTAAAAAATAATTCAAAATATTTAATCATGCCTAAACGCAGTGCACAGGAAAAAATAGAGTATTATTCTGCTAATATACGGAAATTGCAACAAAAAACTATAAACGAGTTATGACAGTGCGGTGCTATCTGATTCATCAGGTTCCGAAGATAAATCAGGTAAGTGCAATTAGTTTCAATAAATAGTTCTACATTGTGGTGCCTCTAATAAATGCATTTAATACCGCACGGGCCGTGAGCCCACGCCTTGTAATTCTAAACCTGGGGGGCGACCGAGAGTCGTCACGAAGGTATCTCATGCTTGGGGGTTGTCCGTGAGTCAACACGATAGCAATTTCTAACAATATTAATCGCTAAGAAATGCATTTCATACCGCGCGGGCCGTGAGCCCACGCCTGGTAATTCTAAACCTGGGGGGCGACCGAGAGTCGTCACGAAGGTATCTCATGCTTGGGGGTTGTCCGTGAGTCAACACGATAGCAATTTCTAACAATATTAATCGCTAAGAAATGCATTTCATACCGCGCGGGCCGTGAGCCCACGCCTGGTAATTCTAAACCTGGGGGGCGACCGAGAGTCGTCACGAAGGTATCTCATGCTTGGGGGTTGACCGTGAGTCAACACGATAGCAATTTCTAACAATATTAATCGCAAGCCCATGCCTTGTAACTAAACCTGGGGGGCGACCGAGAGTCGTGACGAAAGTATCTCATGCTTGAAGGTTGACCGTGAGTCAACACGATAGCAATTTCTAACAATATTAATCGCTAATAAATGCATTTAATACCGCGCGGGCCGTGAGCCCACGTCTTGTAACTAAACCTGGGAGGCGACCGAGAGTCGTCACGAAGGTATCTCGTGCTTGGGGGTTGACCGTGAGTCAACACGATAGCAATTTCTACAACCATTAATCGAGATTAGTATATCCCGTGTTCGCGATGCGGGGCACTAGATACATATATGCATTAAAATTCCTGACGAGTGGTTTTACAATGCATTTCATATCTACCCTCAATTAGAAAAATCAAAATATTATATTTTAATCTATAAACCACGAACAAGTGTATGAGGCAGTGGAAACTTCACTCCCACGTTCAAATGAAGAAAATGCACCTCCCGTGGAGGCCTGTGATGACAAAACGACCCCTGTAATAGATGCCGAGTTACTAACCGCTCTAGGGGACGCCACTGATGATGTCCCAAAATATGGGGAGAAAATTCATCCCAATTTAGCGCAAAGGTGGCTACCTATATTACACAAAGGTATTGATAAAAAGAGTAAAGATAAACTCTTATAAGAGTACCTGTAAATTGCAAATTATTATGGGCGCCGTCCTTAAACGCCGTAATTTCGGCGGCAGTTACAGACATCCAAAGAGGCCGTGACAAGAAAATCGAACCATCTCAACAGCAATTGGGAGTCGGTATAGGTACTAACGATAAAAATCCTATCTAATTGAAGTCGGATTTTAGATAAAACTAGTCATTCCTGGACTAGACGAAGTATTCCTTAAGTCATACAATACGTTGAGAGAGATGATACTCTCTTTGGAAGCAAACTCTCAGAGAAAATTAAAGCTTCCAAATCTACTGAAAAGTAGGCCGACAGCGTCGACCATCATACGGCCGCGAGCAGCCTACAACAAGCCACTTGCGACGCCGCGGCAGTAACGCAGGTACATGCCGGTCGCCTTAAAGCTTTTTATAAGTGTTGGCTTAATGTAACGAATAATCGTACTTTATTTATTAGACGGTATACAGAATGGCTTTCCAATTCCTTTTTAGGACATGTTACGCAATCTGTCAAACCTGTAAATACTTTCACATGCCAAGAGCATGATGAAACGAGCTTAGCTGTACAGAACTTAATTAACCTAGGCATTCAGTGAAAGCATCACTGGATGCCAACAGACTAATGATCAGTTTCTATCAAAGATTTTCTGACTCCTAAATCGAATGGTGGCTATAGATTCATACTGAATCTGAAAGGGCTCAATAAATTTGTAACTAAGTCCCATTTTAAAATGGAAGACTAGAACTGCTTCTAAATTAATCCCTAAAGACGGGTTTATGGCTACCATTGACAAGATTCGAGCATAACAATGTTACTTACGAGTTTTGTTCCCTATTAGTCTATGGACTTTCCGTGGCGCCTAGAACCTTCACCAGAATTATGAAAGAAGTCGTAACTTACCTAAAAACAAGGCCTAACTTCTATTATATACCGGGGTGGCATTTTGTGTATTGGAAGGGACCTTAACGAATGTAAACATAATGGGAGGGAGACTCTCCGGTTTCTCGAGTGCCTACGATTTGTGGTAAACTATACCAAAAGCTCGATACAATCCCAAAATTACCAACAATGCTGTAAATTCTTAGGTTTTGTTTACAATTCAATTATCATGTCTATATCCCTTCTTATGCAGGGTATGCGCACTTTTTAAGAGTTCTTACCACTGCATGCCCGACAGCTAGATACAGCTGGTTGTACAAGAAGTTGTTAGAAAGATATAAATTCCGAGCTATTCAGGAATACGATGTCTATGATCAAAAGTAAAACTTCCTCGCGAAATTTTACCTGACTTATTTTGGTGGACTAATAATATTATTTGTAACGTCTTGTCATTTTGGAATCACGAAATTCGATGCAGAAATAGCTATAGATCCGTCCCGATCAGGATGAGGTACAGTTTGTGACGGAGTGTGTGCAAACGGAGCATGGGAAGAGCAAGAATTAGCATTCCATATTAATTACTTAGAGCTTGCTCGCTCTTAGGATTAAAATGTTTTGCGCGAAATAAATCAAACTGTGCTCTGTTGTTCCGCATCGACAACACTACCGCGATAAGCTATATTAATCGAATGGGAGACATCCAGTTTCCCCACTTAAATAGCTTACCTAGATCTATTTGGCAGTGGGGTGAAGAACGAGACATATGGTTATTCGATTCGTACATTAACACTAAGAATAATGTAGAAGCAGACAGAGAATCCAGAAGGCTAAATCCTGATATTTAATGAAATTTAAGTATTGCAGCCTTTGAAAGAATAAGTAAACACTTTGGTGTGCCCGAAATTGACCTCTTTGCTTCTCGTACCTCTGCCAAATGTAAAATATATATTTCGTGGAAGCCAGACTCGGACGCTCTTACCGTCGTCGCATTCACTATTAGCTGGTATTTATAATAAATATTTTTAAGCGTTTCCACCACTCGCACTCGTACTAAAGTGTTTACATAAGATTATAAATGACAACGCCACAGGAATAGTAGTATTTCCCTAATGGCCATCCCAACCGTGGTTTCCGCTTTTGTTGAGATTAGTAAAAGTATCTAATCTCATGTTAGCGTCAATTTCAAACAACACTTTACAACAGTACAACGTGTGTTAAATACAAGTTGTGCTGGAAATTTAGCATAGATAATATAGATATTCAATTTCTATAAGGGCTTCATTTCTGCTGTTATTTTATTTCTAACGCACGAATTTAATAAAGGATCGTCGTATGGCTCATTAAATAATCATAGGTCAGCACCCTCGCTCCTACGGGGGAGTAGTATCAGCTCAGATGACCAAAGTAAAGGATTACCGAAAGGTGTTTACAAATTAAAGCCCGTAACTCCTAAATATAGCCATACCTGGGATCCTCAAGTGGTATTAAATCATATAACAACATGGTACCCTAATAGAGAAATTTCATTGGAAAAACTAACAAAGAATCTGGCGATTTTGTTAGCAATATGTCCTGCCCACAGGGTACAAACACTGTCACTTATTAAGTGGAATAATATTAAGTCATGCCCAAATTGTATTAAAGTAATTTTTGATGATATAGTTAAGACTTCAGGTGTAGGTCGTCTACAACCGATTTTGTGCCTTCCATATTTTGAAGATACCTAATAGAAATATTTGCCCAGTGACTGTTATAATGATGTTTTAGGACTGAAAAAGCTCACAACATATTTTGTTGACTTTCAAAAGTCCCCATAAAAATGCATCTGCTCAATCCATTAGCCGGGGTGCATTACGCGAGTGCTTGGCGAAAGCGGTAAAGACATGGCGGCGTTCAGCGCTCACAGCACGCGTCACGCCGCCACGTCAGCTGCACACCGGTCAGGCATTTCTTTAGATGCTATCCGGAAGGCAGCAGGCTGGTCGAGAACATCGAAAACTTTGGCTCGTTTCTACCATCGTCAATTAATCGACGAAGGTCATTGTGCCAGATCAATCTACCTTTTGTATATAGGTAGAATTATGTGAAGTTACAATTGTACTCTTTGATTAATAATTGGGAGTATCTAAGATTGTTGTCAAAACATAATTATTGCATTTCATGATTATGATGTTTTACAATTACAAAGGGCAGCAAAACTTTCAACTCTAAACATGTGTTATATCTGAAGAATGAAGCTTCGAAATATAATATAAGATCAAACGAGCTTCGCAAGCCAAGTTCGATCGATATTATATGAGTAAGCTTCATTCGAAGATATAACTTCCCGCCCGCCCCTATACCCCTAGGAAAGTTTTGTCTCTAAAAAGAATGAGAAATGGTGGCAAGCCGAGGTCCCTAAGTAGGGTAGGGGTAAAGGTGGGGATAAAACTGTTTGAGCTATGGTTTTTACTGCGTACTTTATACTTGCGAAATGTTGCCTGGTAGATTAAAGGACTACATATAATATCGATCGAACTTCGCTTGCGAAGCTCGTTTGATCTTCTATTATGCGCGATTAAGTACCACTAAGTAAAAATAATGTGTGCAAATAATGAAATTTTGAATCTCTAGTTGCAATACTGTTCACTTACGCCGAATACTGCGACGTTAATATGACGAGGGCAACTGTCCAACTCAGGTGCGGCACGGTTATGTTTTGAGGCGGGATTAAATTGATAAACACTTCCAGGTATAGTCGCCCGCAAAATAATGTAAAATGTTTAAAACGTCATGCTATTAAGTAGTGCTGCCTGACGTCAGAGAGACATGGCGAGACATTGTCAGGCTAAATACAACAACCCATTTAGATCTTCTTCTACCGGAAAGAGCACGACCGCTCTACCAAGAAGTCTTCGTATAAGCGGATATAGAGCTTACCTTGAATATATTATAGTAGAGGAACATCATGATGACACAAGGCAGATAAAAGCTCCCCAGCGACGAGTATATGACGTAGTCAGTGTTGTTGAACAGGCACTGGTCCTCATTCCGCTCCGGCGAGTTGTTCAGCCCCAGCACAATTGGACTGCCGATGCCGCCAGAGACGAGCCAGGCTAGGCAAATCATACTCCACACTCGAGCGTTGCTTTTGTGTTTCGCGTATTTTATTGGTTGCGTTACTGCTATGTATCTGTGGACAGGAATGCAATAAAGAATTGAGAATTGAGAATTGACAATCGTTTCATAAATTAATATTTGGAAATCTTACACATCATCAACATCATATCAACTGAAAGACGAGACGAGACTTCCACTGCTGGTCATATGCCTTCACCAAAGAGTGCTACAATGCGTTCTGCGCCACCCTTCTTCCAGAATCTTACAGTAAAACTTCATTCTAGGTAAAAGGAGCGTAGGCTGTCCACCATCAGCTTGATGGCTGGACGACGTTAGGAAGACCGCGGTTCATCCTGAATAAGACTAGCCTAGAGTCGAGATGGATGGCTTAACTACTCGAAGAGAGGCATATAAGCATAAGCAGTGGAAGATTACATGAAAATGATGGCAAGGATCTACTGGTCCCTATTTCACAATTTTGAAAATTGTAAATTTTTCATGATTGTGAAGTAGGGATTGATAACAATTTGATGTACATCACATTTAATTACATCGAAAAGTAGTGTCCACCGATCATCTTTTCTTCTACATTCGCTGGGTAGTATCGTTAATTATCTAGCCAGTGTAGTTCCTTTAAATTGAAAAGTTTTACATATGAGTGTGGTGGGTCGCTTACCAGAGCAAATGAGGCCCAGAGGTCTTATAAGAAGGCTCAAATTCACCCAAAAATCCTAATGCTGGGAGTTTATCTGCGTTATCGTGAAACGAGGCTGTCCGCAGCACTAAGGTAACCGATATAGCCCTCCGAATCGCTAAACTTAAGTGGCCGTGGGCGTGGCACATTGCACGTAGACCCGATGGCTATTTCCGCGGAATTGTTTTCGAGTGGCGAGCACAATATTATAGGGAGATAAAACTAGAACAGTCACTTATTCCATGGTGTTATGATCCCATTTGCAAAGCAAGTCTAAAACCTGGGCGTTATCATAGACCGAACTTTATCATGGGTGCCTCAAGTGGGCGAGGTCAGCAGGAAGATGTTTGCTTCAATTAGTTCCCTCAGAAGGCTTCGGAATTTTCTTCCCATTCCTACCAAAATTGCGCTTGCTCAGACACTACTTCTCCCTATATTAGATTACGCTGATATTTCCTACCTCGATCTCACTGAAGATCAACTTAATAAGCTTGAGCGCATTCAAAACGTCTGCATACGGTTCATATTTGGGTTACGCAAGTATGACCATGTCTCTTATTTTCGCTCTCAGCTTAAGTGGCTACCTATTCGTTATCGTCGTAACGCTCATGTCCTGACCCTGCTATATAATGTTCTGTTTCATCCCGCTACACCCCGCTACCTCAAAGAACGATTTAGTTTCGTCAAGTCGGCCAGGTCATCCCAAAATTTTCTTCTCACTGTTCCGTCATCCTCTTCAAAATTCTATAATTGCTCGTTTACATTCAAAGCCATTCGACTCTGGAATTCTCTGCCCGTGAATTTGAGGCGAGCTAAATCAGTCGCTTCTTTCAAAGCTCACCTTAAGGAGCACTATCTGTCTCTGCCATGATTCCTCAGATACTATTTTTCTTATTATTATTATTTTTAAATCCGTCTTTATGGTTAACACTATGTGTATTTATGTAGGAATTTATGTATGTTTATTGTATGCTTTATGTGTGTATGTTTATTATTGATGTAATTGTGTATGTTGGAAGTTTACTTCCAATTTTGCCACCTACCTATTATGTAATTTTTTGTTGCTATTTCTCCGCTACCTAAAGGTTGTCTGGAAGAGATCGCTCTTTAGCGATAAGACCGCCTGTTGTCAACATCTATTTTTTTAATAAGTTATTATGTTTATTTGATTCATGTTTTGAGGTGTGCAATAAAGAGTATTTGTATTGTATTGTATTGTATTATTCCAGGAACTATTTCTCATTAGCAGGAAGATGTTTGCTGCTGTGGGTTCTTTGAGAAGGCTTCGTAATTTCCTCCCCATGCTACCAAAGTTGCGCTTGCTCAATCACTTCTCCCTATTTTAGATTATGCTGAAGTTTCCTATATTGATCTCTCTGAGGAGCAACTTAACAAGCTTGAGCGTATTCAACACGTATGTATCACGTTCATATTTGTGGGTTACGTAAATATGACCACGTATCCAGTTTCTGTTCTCAACTCAAGTGGCTTCATATCCGATCCAGATGTCACTCTCACATTCTCGCCTTTATGGAAGTCTTTTAAACCCAGCAACTCCTTACTACCTCAAGGAAAGCTTTAAATTTCTTTCTTCTGCTAGGTCTTTCCTACGGAATTATTAACTTTCCAAGCTGTTCGATTGTAAAATTCTTTGCCTATTGAAATTAAACGTGCTAAATCTCTTACTATTTATAAAACAAGCTTTAAGGATTACTATTTTTCTCTTACGTAACTAGTCATTCCTACTTGCTGTGTGCTGTTTGTCTGCATGTGATACTGTTTCTTCTTCACCTTTTTTTTGCATCGTCTCCACCACCCAAAGATTGTCTGGAAGAGATCGCTTTTTAGCGATAAGACCGCCTGTTTTCCACAATTGTTTATAATTAATTTACCTATATTTTTTATCTACTATTTCTGATGAGCAATAAAGAATATTTGTATTGTATTGTATTGTTATTCCCATTTACCATGTGTTCTCCCAATTTCAGTGTCTCAAAACCGAAATATATTACAACAACAATTACAAGTTGCTATTGCATGCAAATACACGTAATCAAGCTCCAACGAATTGGATTCGAGTCTCCATTTTCCGAATACATTAACACTAACTCACGGTAAAAGACAGTCCAGACACGCCTAATTACCTTTTGCATACAAATGTGTTTCGTCTGGAGGTGCTTTGCACATCGAATCAATATTAAAACAAGCCGTTGTAAGATGTCTTTCACACTACCAGTGAACGTTCCTATTGTGTACCTGTCTCAAGTTTTTATAGGAAATAAATAAATAACATTTTTGCTAGAGAAACGACGTAACTAAAGTTTCACTTAACCTGAATGATTGAACGCCAATACAAAGTTGAGTTAATACTTGGAGTCAGTTGTTTCAAACCGTCGGTAATCATGTCAGTTACCGCCGGTAATCGAGTTTGACAGTTTTCTATGGGGTGTCCTCTGCCGGCGCTATTTTTCATGGGCAAAATTAAGCGCTTTGCACCCCCCACCAGATCCATTTCCCTACATACAACTTTAGTATGGCATTTTAATAACTGAGTAAATATTAAGGAACAACCTTACACATATCGATAATGATTGTGTTATGGATATGGGTACTAGGCGACGATATTTTCCTGCGATCGTAGATACAGGGTTCCTTAGCAACACTTGTTCCGTACATCCAGCATAATTTACGCCAATAAAAAAAAACGTACTTCGATTTTTCTACACATTTGACCGGGTTTGATTCCCGGCCGTGTACGAAACTTTTTTGGAAATCTGTGAATGCATTTTTATTTTTTTCTAAATCGGTCTCGTGGCATCTAAGACTCTACTCTTTAATAGCATCTGAAACTAGAAGAGATAAGGATATTTGCTCTTAAAAGCCACGAGTCCCGTGCACGTGTTCTAAGGGGTTATCTATCATTACCCCGAATTTCATTTGCCCGAATTTTATTTGCACGAATTTTATATTCCATAGCGTTTTATTTTCCTTAATATTCATTTGACATAAAATTATTCTCCATAATGTTGTATGCCCGAATCATTCCTATGCCATAAACACTATTTGCCATAATTTTATATGCAATAATTTAACTTGACATAATATTTATTTGCCATAAGAAACTACATTTCTGCGAGCCGTTCAAATGTTGCGAATATTCGGTTTGGCGCTCATATGTGATTATAACACCTATTTTATGTTATGTACCGAACACGTCAAAATAAGCATCTTTAACTTGAAATACTTTTCTCCAAAGAAGTTTTATTCCGCTCTTTTATAAAAAAAATAACCACCAACACGGTGGCGGGAGCCCTGCTCTCCCCGGGTTTTCTGGGTTTTTTCCGGGTTGCTCTCCGTCTCGGGTTTTGGTAGCTATTTTTCATAATATCACACACTTATTTGTTATTTTGCATATAGTATGTCTTTTGAAAGTTATGGCAAATTATCTTATTGCTTATGAAAATTATGGATTATAAAGCTTCTGGCAAATGATATTATGGCATATGATACCTGTTATGGAAAATAACAATTCTGGTTTATGAATATTATTGTAAATAACAGTTATGGCACATAAACTTATGGTAAACAAAATTATGACCTGTGAATATGATGGCAAATGAAATTCGGGGAAATCGGGGAAATGAAATTCGGGCAAACGAAGGAATACCATTCCAAGGCAAAGGCCTTAGAGCACGCGCACGGGGCCAGCTAAACTATCCTTCTCGCTTCGCTCGTTCTTGTGGTACAAAAAGCCGTGCTTGAAAACATGAAGGTTACATGAAACGTGAAGTACGACAATTTCCCAATATAATATATACCTACATATTCATATCCATAATACCCCTTTTAGGGATATTGCCTCAAAGTTTTCAACCACTGTATTAGATTAATTCCTTGTTAGTGAATGAAACATGTGGTTTTAATGTCTGACTGAACATGGGTTGCCCCGTCCGTAATGATAAGCTACAGTACAGTCAGCGTACAAAGTTACCCCACCTTTTAATGTTATGTCGCAAACGTGTTAATAATTTATCAAATGGGAAATATTGTTGACGCGTCCAGAATTTTTTTTTTTCAATACTTAATTTACAGAAGAGCAAATCTTTGGGCTTGGAACAGCAAATTTTTGTTGTGAAAAAATGCATTTGTGGAGAATTGCGAATAGGAAGAAACGCTTTACGGTGTGCCAGCTTCTGCCTCTAGTCCGTCCGCGTTAAACTCCATTATACTATCGCAGCTCCATACAAACTTTCAACCCCTCTTGGGGGTGATTTCCGGGATAAAAACTATCATATGTCCTTCCCCACGAAAAGACAGACGGGCAGGTTTTGTTAATGATCTCGCTATTAGTAGCTGAAATGTTTAAATTTAAATCTTACATGTAAGACTCACACATGTAAAACTATACGCGACCTTTTTAACATATCGGCTGAATAAATATCTTGTATCTTGGAACGGTTTATATATGAAGTAAGTGTATAGCTATGGGAAAACTGTTACACATATTTTCAGTCATCGCGGTAAGCGAAGACACATGCAGAGAGCCAGTGTGAAAGGCCTCTAACATCTTATCGCGGGCATTACCTTGAATAATATACGTTTGTATGCGGGGCGTGTGATTTCGGCAGATTGTTTAGAATGGGTTTAAGCGCCGGTGTACTCTGTTGCAGTGGAATATTTACATATGTATTTACGAGCATTACTGCTATTTACTAGAGAGCTACTGTCGCTGAACGGGAAAGCATGAGAACTTCAATCTTGTACCACTGGGTTAAAAAAAACTTACGTACGGAATGTCACTTGATTTTTAGTAGTAGGTTTTCGGTGAAGGAGAATATTGTGAGGAAACCGGACTTATTCCGACAAGGGTTCCGGGTCTAGTTTTCTTTGGGTTGCAAGGTCAGATGGCAGTCGCTTTCGTAAAACTACAAGTAGCCTAGTTGGTAGTGACCCTGCCTACGAAACAAGAGGTCCTGGGTTAGAATCCCGGTTAGGGCATTCATTATTGTGATGAGTACGAATATTTGTTCCTGAGTCATTGGATGTTTTCTATGTTTTTATGTATTTATTTATGTATATAAGTATGTTTTTCGTCGTCTACTACCCATAGCACAAGCATTGCTTAGTTTGAGATTAGGTTGATTTCTGTAAGATTGCCCCCCTAATTTTTATTTATTATTTATTTATATATTATTCTAGGGTAAATATAAAAGGTAGGGAAAACGTTATGATGCCATGACTATACTTGTTACGTGGTATTGTGTGGCGTATTGTTTTTCTGTCTTGCTGCGTTAGTTTGGCTGTCCTATCCTATTCTATTTGACTCGACAGTCTTGAGCCGGATTCATACTTATCTTAATAGGGGATGGCCGTCTAGTTGCATAACCACTAATGTCATAATATCGATTGTCATACAACATTACGCATAAAGTTGATGCTCATATAATTTTTTTGGCATAAATTATACTATGGCATAATTGTTCCCTGTCGTAATTATGCGGAGTCATAATTAGTTGAACCATAATGTAGAATTTCATACATTTATTTAGTCATAATATTGATAATTATAATTATTTTTAGTGATAATTGTAAATGTCATAGATTTATCAAGCCATAATATTGATGATAGTTAAATTTGAGATTTGTTCAAAATACAGTACAAAGGGTGGGCGTCAAATAAACTTTTCTCTGAGATCAACCAACGCCAAGGTAGTGGTGTATAAAGTTCAAGTTTTCGCGTAGGCAGGGGAGAACAGGGACTTAGTGGCAAAACCGATTCGGATTGCCGATGCAAGATGCTTCGAGGATAATTTTTATAAAAGAGCGGAAAAACTTGTTATTAAATTGTAAACTTTTTTACTGACCGCTCTTTGCTTGTAACTTGCTTTGTTTGTAACTTGCTTCTGGTTCGAGATCTCATTTACTACTAAGAAAAACAAAGGCTTTTGCTTTTTGCAGTTTATGCGTGTATACAGTATGGTTAAATGGTTTTATGAGCAACCACTTTATGTCCATTAAGTATGCTTAAATCATTTTATGCGCATCAAATTTATGCGCTTTACTCAATATGTTCTTAAACATTATGATTAATAATTTATGCGCATATACCGGGTGGAAAGGCACGACGATCCTTCCCGCAAAGGGGGGTTAGTTTAAGTGATGAAAAATCGATTCGTAATGTTTAGATTTTTTTTTACGATCAATTAATAAAAATAATAAAATTAATTAATGTTCTTCTGTGACAACCCTACTATTACTATACGTACTAATTATCGTTTATACGTATTGATAAAGGTCACTGACTCTTGTGTAATTGTTAAAATGTTACTGACCCTAATGAGGGTGGTCACTTGCAGTATTTTGCATTAAAAGTTAACTGCCTATAACTTCAAAACGGTTATGAATATGAGCCTAGTTTCTTTAGAGGAAATACTGTACTCAGTCTAAACAATCCCCCTTTTGCGGAAGGGATCGTCGTGCCTTTCCACCCGGTATGTATGTCTATTTGCAGTTATGCGTAATGATGAATATGACGAATCCACGTATGCCGATCTAAAATATGACTTTAAACTTTATGCAACCCGACCCCTACCCCTTAATAGGGCTTGTCCATAAATTACGTCATCGTAAATTGAAATAACGTAATATATGGACAGCCCTACGTGTCGTGTCGTAACGACAGAACGATATCAGTTTCGCTATCAGATGCGCCAGTGTGCAAAACATGACGTCAGATTAATATGAATAATATGAGTCAATGGTCAATCTATGTTTCATCTGTTTATAAGTCTGTCCAGTCACCTGTGCGTGTCGCTCACCTGTCGACGGAGATGGCCACCAGATTGAATATGCTGGACGTGGAGCATGTGACGTCCATTGCGATGTAGCAGTCGCACACCAATGCAGGTAGACCCCACGCTCCATTAAACTGAAAAAAAAAACAGGTTGAAGTTCAGGAACAACTCACTTGAAGAAGTAATCTCTCACTTTCTTCAATTTAAATTAGGGGTTGCTGGGTTTTTCAGCAACACCAAATTAGATTAATTTTACTCTAGAAATTATTGAGGTACAATTTGCTTTAAGTAAGTACTAATTCAGTACTTATCAGGTACCTTTTTTCATGTAATACCAAAACAAAGAGTTTACGATTTTCGTGGCAGCGCCGTAGTAACTAATGTTCTGTCCAATACTTTGTTTCTTGCGAATTACACAGAACGCGAGTGGAGCCGCGGGATAAAACATAGTCTACATCACCCCGAAGGTCTATTCTGTATACACTGGTTTATCGAATAAGTAGTATTTTTTTATCGAGTAAGTTCCAAACTTACAAAGCTACAGCCTCTCAAAGCCACACAACACAACCACAAATTTTCCATTTCTATTCTATTTGAATAGGTACATAAAGGAACAAATCACTGATAACAGTATGTATAGTATATAAGTACCCTAAACTGACGAGCATGTATGAGAAATATTATGAAAGTGAGTGAAGCGAAAGTGGTTTGCCAGGATCGTAGCAAATGGAGATCCGTCATCTTTGCCTACCCCTCTGAGAAAGAGGCGTGATTATATGTATGTATGTACACTGGTCCTTTGTCGGGAGAGTGAGCGAATCGACCAACAGTATTGTCAAGGTAGTGTACACGGCATGCTACCTTACGAGTAAGGTGTCTACGCCTCGTCTATAAAACTGTTGCCTGTAATTTTAATTTTTTTATTTTAACTTTTAAGTTTAATTTGTCATTGTAAATTTAATGGGTTGATACCTAAATAAAGAACAATTTTATTTATTTTTTATTTTATTTATAAGTCTGATTACTCACTGACTATTCAATTATTACCTGCAAAGCTATTAAATTCACCATTAAAACCTCATGTTAAAATTCAGATAACGCAAAAGTATTACCCTGTGAAGTGCAAACATAATTTCAGAATGTACATTGGTTTAGCGGAAGTGTGTCGAGAAACCTTTCCGGTCTTTCCTAAGTTATTCACAACCTCTCTCACCGCTCGCCCCATACACAGTCGAATGCAAAATATGTATCCGTTATCTTACACTGTTGCATTGTAAAAAGGTGTGAACACTGGCCAAGTGCCAGATGGACTCGCGCACCGAAGATTTCCTACACATTTGTAGGAATTGTGGACTTATAAAAGGTTCATCTATCACAGGAATTGAGTCTCGAATATTTTCCCACTTAATTGAGGAATAAACTTTACCGTGGGAAGACTGTCGTTGCTATACGTCAAAGGTCGCAGTGAGTTTACCAACTGTTTGTTATTTTTACAAGCTTTCCTGTCTTTAATGAAATCTTGCAAGTTCAATTTGACCCACTTCCCGGTGACCGATTGAGCTGAAATTTGGGGTATAAATATAGTTTAGATGACCATTCAATATTATGGTACCATCGAGCTGATCTAATGATAGAGACAGAAGGTGGCCATGGGCATTCAGTACTTAACCGATGTAACCCCGTTGAGTTTGGGCTCGTTAAAATCGGCGTCTCAGTGAGTAGTTGATGATGGTATACAGAAAATTACAATTGGCAAGGTAACCTATCGAAGTTTCGAAAATCCTTTGTCCGATTTTCACTTGTCCGAAAACGGTAAACCGAATTCTCATAATCCATATACTTCGTTCACCATACTTATGAAATGTCGCTTGTTTGTTTTCCCACATTATCATTTTCCCAAAACTCAATAACCAGAAGAACGATTGCCAACTTTATTATTTTACAACCGAATTGTTAACCACCTTTTTATATTTCCGATGCTACCTAAAATCGAAATATCATTTTCCCTAATTTCATTTTACTGCAACGATTAAAAAACATTTAGATAATGCTAAAAACCCTACAGATGCGCCCTTTAATATTGCGATTGCGATACTTTAATAAACTTTCGCTAATAAGTTGGGTTAGGTTAGATTTAAAACTGTGACCTTACAAAATAAACAATTGATAGAAAAGGGGATTAGATTAGGTCAAAACATTTAAGCAACTCGAGTGCTGCACAAGTTCTTAAAAAGCCCATAAAGGGCTCGGGGCTAGCCCCCACACTAAAAAAACAACAAATGATCGTCAATGGTATTTTTTGTAGGTTAGGTTAGGGTTCACTTGTGTCCCTTAGAGCGAAAGTAGGCACCCCGCGAAGCGGGGTGACGTCGACACGCTGGCGGTTAGGTTAGGTTACATGCTACAATTTTGATTTTTTGATATAGCGGGATATTAACATTTCGGACTTAATACTTTTCGGTACTAAAAACTTGTTGGCAAATGATACTTCGGAATTTTTACAAGTGTTGATTCGAATCATAAGCGAAATAAAATTGCAGCGAACTGAGAAGGGGGGAAAGTAATGAACAGGGAAACGTACTTTCGGGCAAACAAAATTTAGGCTAATTAATAAAATGGGAAACGTTTTCGGGGTATTCATAATCGACATTACAATTTTCGACTTTATGATAGGTAACCAGTTGGCAATAAAAGCTACCAAAAATTACATTTTTGACAGAAATTTATTAGCAAAAGCAAAGTTGTACCTTGATACTTTCCAAGGATATTCGTAAGCTTTGATTCTTAGTAATGTCAAAAAAAATTCTACTCTCGTCGAATATCCTAATATACTGGTCCGTCTAACGCGAGTTTTCTGCAATTGTTGTGAATACCAGCTCTTGATCATTGTGATCGTAAACTGTTTATTTTGTGTCATAAAGTGACTTTTAGGTTTATTGGGGATTGTGGATTTAGGAAAGTGTTGTAGAAGTTGGCTTGTGGTGTATAGCTGCGAGAGAGGATGAAATTTATAATTTCTTAAGTTTGAACCTGGTCTTTCAGTTCAATAGTTTGATATGAATTATGAAACAGCGTCCGTAAAAGTTGCACCTGATGTAGACCCACAGTGCGTAAAGTAAAGTTACGTTATCGACCTGCTTAACAATTATGATACAGAATACTAAATAATGAGAACTAAAACTTCTTGGAAGAAGAAATTTACATCTTATATAATTACTAGCATCCGCCCGCGACTTCGTCTGCGTGGAAGCGGGATAAAAACTATGCTATATTTTAGTTTAGGCTATAAACATTTTTCATGCGAAATTTTATCCAAATCTGTTGAGCCGTTTAAGCGTGAGTGACTAAGAAACATCGAAACGTCTAAACTTTCGCATTTATAATATTAGCAGGATTCAGTAGAATCGGTAAACGCATTCCCAAAGTGATTTAAATAATACACTCGTACTTATTCATTCGTATCAAGTTTGTTAAGTATAATTTATATTTTAAAGTAGCTCTCTCTGGGTGGCCTGAAAACTAGCGCCTTTAGCACATATTGCTGGTGGCATATGCTGAGTGGCGTCCATTTTTAACCGACTTCAAAAAAACGGAGGAGTTGTTACCTCAGAACTCCGTCATTGATGAACCGATTCGGAAATTTTTTTTTTGTTTGTAAGTATATGCTTCCAGGTGGGTCCCATTATTTCAAAAATTCAGTTGGATGATGGGATCCATGAGGAATTTAGGGAACTCCTCAATTTTATTAGGCGCGCGTGTAGTGATTTTAGTATTTTCTATTCTAGCTCGTGTATTTACACCCGGAAATCATAAATTTGGTGAAGTGGAATTGATGATGAAGACCACAGATGAGTTATGGGATTCCTCAATTATGTACTTAAAAGTACAAAAGTACGTCACAGATCTTGATAAGATTCCATTGAAAGAGGAACTAATGAAGTGTCAAAGGTGATGATCTTGGCGAATCGACGGAAGTCCTCAAATATTATCGGCCCACATACAGCGATTCGGTTTTTTTCTACAGTAATCAACGCATTTGCTATCGGAAATCAGTTCATGTGGTAAATTGTAAAAAAAAATTGGAAATGTTCTCGTGGCTTGGCGGAGTACTAAATTGAAGTCGGTTAAAACTTTGTTTTTAAAGTAAATTATGTTGAATTAGTTTTTACAAACACTTGTAAAATGTCTCTCTTTCTTAATAAAAGCTTCCATGTGAATTGCACTGTTAGCATGTAAGTAAATAAATGTAAGTTGTCTATTAAAAGCAAACCATTATTCAACCGCGTGCTTATCCGATTGAGCTGGAATTTGCCATATCTTTGTAAATTTGGTGTCAACGCAATATTATAGCAGCACCGAGCTGATCTGAGGATGGACACAGAAGCTGGTTATAGCAACTCCTAGACTACCTACACAAAATAAACCCGGTGTTAGGACTCATCAGAACCTAATGATGAAATGGGGTGAGTAGGGATCGCAAGGAGAGTTGGGTTGAATGGGGAGAGGAGGGATGAAAGTGGCTTACTTAAGGTGGGATTTTAAGGCTACTGCTACCTAGATAATGTATTCCAATTTAAACAGAGCTGTAGTAATATTCATAATAAAAATAAATCGATCCAACAATCTTCCAAAATCACCTTTTTATGAAATTCCATCTCACCCCAACTACGAAGGACTACGGGGTGAGGTGGGATTTCGTGTTTATCGTTAAAGTTTTGAGATGGAACTACCCAAAATCATAAAAAAAAACTAAAATACAAACGTCCGGAACACTTGTTATATACAACATTCAGTTTGCATACGCAAAAACAAAATCTTATAGGCTTTTGAATGACGGTTTTGTCCCTACTCACCCCGTTTTACGGTAGTCGGAAATAAAAACTTGTACAAAAAAAACATAGAAACTTATATATACATATACTTGAGCAAGGTTCTAAGCACATTTCCACGGGGCATTTGCTGCTTGATGCCGTGGCTTTAGGAAACGGAAGGGGGTAAATATTGATAAGGCAATGGAGTGTATTGCGAGATAGTGAGATGTGAGAGGAAAGACTGTTTATCAGCTCCAAAAAGCTTTAGGTCGATTCGACGCACACGTTAAGAAATCCAATTTGATTTTTAGTTTTTAAATTTCTGGGGCCCTCACTCAACGTGCTGAGATTTAAAGGTCTATTATAGCACTTTATATGAATTAGTAATTGTTTCTTTTATACATTTTTTAAAGTGCTAAATAAATAATTTCTTCTTCTTTTCTTGTATTCTCTAACTGTCATCATCATCATCATATCAGCCGAAAGACGTTCACTGCTGGACATAGGCCTCCCCCAAAGAGTGCCAAAGTGACCGGCCCCGCGCCATCCGCATCCAGCGGACTCCCGCAACCTTTACCAGCAACCTTTATATGGCGAGTAAATGCTGCCTAATTCTCTAACTGTAAACAAAACGAATTCTCAAATCAATAAAGAGTTCGCACCTGTGACTCTTCCGGCGCCGTAAGCGTCCACAGGCTAGGGTGCCTGCTTACCATAAGACAGGCCGTTTTGATGCTGGTTTGCCAGCGTTGTGAAATTCAAAAGAATTTAATTAGTTACGTGTGCTTGCTTCCAGCGAACGAAAAAATTTCTACCCAAACACGTTTTGACGGCCCGCATAATGGCAATGGCACCCATTCTGTGGGGCCATTTTGCGGTACTCCTTAGACTTAAGTATATGGTTTCTTCGTTCGCTGCTTGCTTAGCAGCAAAAAGACAGAGCATATTATCAGGAAATCAGAATGCGAAACAAGATCTGTTAAACCCTCTTTTCACGTGCCACGATGCATGACTTATATGAATCAGTTGGGAATGTATGTAGGTATGTGTTGATTTACTTACTACATTGTAACGTTTTGATCCGCTTGTAGACGTGGTGTTGACGCAACGTCTTTGATAGAGGAGAAAGTTGGGGTGAATGTGAAAGGCAATGTTTGTATACACACATAAATCTACGCCCGTTTTCCCAAAAGAGGTAGGGACTGGGTTATCAAGGCCTACTAGGTTAAATTGGAACGCACTTCTCAATCAAAGCTACATCAGACTGGCGACAACTTTAGTATATATGGCGAGTAAATACTGCCATTAAATAGGCATTTCCCTGATCCAGTGCAGTATCTGTAACTGTATTGGCAGAAGCCGGAGACCCGGTAGGAGTTTTGAACGAACAATAGTAGGAGGACCAAAACTGGATATTATTCTGCGATGTTGAAGGTGGCGAAACCACCACATTCTTATTAATATTAGTGGCACTGGGGTCTGAACAACATGCAAGTCTGTTTTGTTACTATTTGTAAATAAAACAAAAACTTAATTGACACAAAAAGCTATAAATATAACTAATTGAACCTGCTCACAAGTTTTCACGAGAATCTGTTGACAAAAGCGACCTATAGGAGAGAACAGCTGGACAGCCGGACATACAAAAGAATTTCGCTTGTTCATTCAATTGGCAGATAAGGGAACAGCGGTTACTCCTATAAGAGTTAGCCTCTTAAATCTATGATCCTATTATAGGATAGCCTTCTTAGTTACAAGAGTCTCGGTAGAAAAGAGCAACTTATAAACGTCTTACAAACAACCATTAAAGTCAACAAGGTCTTCTCATTATTCCTACAACAAACAATATTTCTTATAAAATACAAAACTGTTGCCTGAGTGAAATATAAAATGGATGGATAGTTTGCGGCACAAAAGAAGCTTGTAGAAGTATATTTTAATTTTACTGGGTAATTTTCATTAAAAAATACCTTTTACGTTTATTTTTGGTGTGCCCTTTATGTTTGTCTGGATTAGAAAACATGTCCCATTTTTTTTTTTTTTTTGCCTAGCTATAATGTGGTATTTATTCAATTAAATATTTACATATTATACAAAGAGTATGAATATAAAACTATGTACAATAACAAAAGTAGAAGAATCTAAAGCTAACTTAAAATTTAAACTATCTCTAAAAAAATTTAGAAAATAAAAAAACCCGACTGCAAAAATAAATGAAAAGAAAAAACCAAGTTCAGTAGTCGAGAACATTGAATCAGTTTCATGATTAACATTTCGTATGTCAATTTAGACCTTGGAGTTTCAAAATAATGTCCAAATCGCTTGTGACGGATCTGGAACGAGGCATACGAATCGTTATGACACAGATAAAACAAACTATACATTCTTATACGAAACAGCAACTTCAACAGTCGGGACCCATTATTGTCGTCAATATTAGTGCCGTAGCCTAGACTTTTAATGGGTCCCGACTGTTGAAGTTGCTGTTTCGTATAAGAATGTATAGTTTGTTTTATCTGTGTCATAACGATTCGTATGCCTCGTTCCGGATCCGTCACAAGCGATTTGGACATTATTTTGAAACTCCAAGGTCTAAATTGACTTACGAAATGTTAATCATGAAACTGATTCAATGTTCTCGACTACTGAACTTGGTTTTTTCTTTTCATTTATTTTTGCAGTCGGGTTTTTTTATTTTCTAAATTTTTTATTTTTATTTAACACTTTTTAGTTAGTATTAAAAGACGGCAAATTTCGCAATCTTGTCATTTCATTGAGGGAGTTAAAATCGTGAGGATTATTCAGTAGCTTGCGGTGGTCTAAACTACTGATAATTAATCCATTTAGCGACCTAACGCGGCTCAAAGCTACATATGCTTAACCTTTTGCAAAAATGCGTGAACTTAAATCAACCACAGCTCGGTCTAAAGTCGTTCCTTGTAGCTTATGAAAATGAAAATGAAATGAAAAATGAAAAATGAAAAATATTTATTTCACTATTAAGCAGTGTACATAATACTAGGTGGGGACTTCCTGTTAAGTATACAATACCTGTGTTAGGAAGCCCCGCTCCTCCATAGCAACAAGTAGTTATTTATTGTGTGTATGTGTGTGTGTGTGTGTGTGTGTGTGTGTGTAGGTGTGTGTGTAGGTGTGTGTATGTGTGTGTGTGTGTGTGTGTGTGTGTGTGTGTGTGTGTGTGTGTATGTGTGTGTGTGTGTGTGTGTGTGTGTGTGTGTGTGTGTGTGTGTGTGAGTGAGTGAGGGGGTGGGTTGTGTGTGGGTGTGCTCGCGCACGAGTGTGTATGGACGTATGCGTATAAGTGTAGGTATGAGTTTCACAAAATTTCACTAGCTTGTTCTTAGCTATATTTATATAAGTTACATACATTAGTTCTTGTTTTGAGTCACGCTGTTTCAACCCTCCTAGTAGTTAGGTGAGTTGAAACAGGTACCAAGGTGAGTTGACACACAATGAGAGACTATGATTATGAGAACAATAAATGCTGATTTATGTGAGTAATCAGTTTTAATGAACAAAAATATACATGTTTGATATTGCAGAAAAGTTTCCCTGAGATCAATACTCTGTATACATAAGTAGGTATAATCGTTTTATAAAATAATTTATTTTTTATTGTAATTAGTTAGGCACATTTTAAGTGGGTTATCAATAATAAGTATCTTAGTAGTACCTGATATCCTTATTATTAAATACTAAAATGCCATAATTTACAATAAAAGACATGCGTTATATACAGTATATAATATTATCCATTGTACTGAAGTGACATTTAGACTGTAAAGTCACTATAACTATGTAAACTTGAATACAACTTCTTACAGATCTAATAATCAATTACTTGTGTAACTTACCTGCCTACCTAAAATAGTTTTTTCTTCATTAATTGAGTAAGGTGCTTTCATTGTTTAACATTAAGTAGGTGTTTCGTGCCTTTTTTATTAGCCATGCATAATTTGAGTTTAACACTGCTGAATTCCCAAGATATTTTCGTTATAAGGTAAGGTAACTCCCTCTGTGGCCTATTTGTATACTTATCTGACCACTGATTTCGCCTCTATTCATCTTCATTCCTTCATATAAGTCAGCAGTCAGCAAAAACCTAATACAAATTAATACTAAATCGAGGCAATAAGTTGCAACAAGGGAGGTGGGTTGAAACAAGGTGTTTCAATTTACCTCTGCCTCGAAATTAACGGTATTGTATATATCATCGTGATTTTTAGCTACATGCCATTAATTTATTTAAAAAATAAAGTGACTGCATAAAACCTAATTAACTACATATGCTTTAAAAATGATCAATGCGCGCCACAAGTAATATAACAGCGTAGAAAAAAACATAAAAAACCTACTTTTCGTGAAATTTTGAGCACTGATGCTGTGGCTCCACAACCATTCGCCTAGTGGCCTCGGCGTGTACTGACGAGTTGGTCAACGGGAAGGCGCGGTTAGAACTACGTTGATGCCAGATTTCTACTGCTTATAGTTTTTGAGATTTTGACGTTGTGTCAACTTACCTTTGTGTCAACTTACCTCAGTCTCCCCTCCCTACCGCGTTTACTTTTTCTTATTTAATTCTTATATAACTTCACGAAGCTTATTTAATTTTTCTTAGGTGCCTATTCTAATCAGATTTAATTAGTCACATATTGGCCCTCCTTTGCGTCGCGCAGAGCAGTATTAATACTGAACAGAATTACTATAACTTTATAACGTTATAGAATATAAATGGTCACTCTAAATGAAAAACTATAAAAGAAACCTAGAACTGATTTTTAAATACCTTTTCAGTGATACCCCACTCGACATATTTCGTTCACTTTTTTTTCTTTTTTTTTTCAATTTTGGCGTCTGGTTGTCGCCATATTGAATTTTGATTTCTGTCATGTCTTTAGTGACACACGCAAGAGTAAGACGGTTCGATTGACGTAAGAATTATCAAAATCGGTTCACGCGTTTGGTCTCTGGAGTGCCACATAGGAACAAACATACATACATACATACATACATACATACATATATAGGCTGATAAACACATTACCCTCCTTTGCGTCGCGCAGTCGGGTAAAAAGGGCCCCCGTGGCATCGTACCAAAGATGCTGGCAGCATTGCCTCGCTGAATAGCAATGCTAATCCGCTGTGCGAGGAAGCTGCCAGCTCTTTGGTCGCCTGTAGTGTCGACAAGCCTTTTGCTAAGCTTTTGGATTTTTTTTTGTATGTTTCCTCCAAAGGCATTGATTCATCGAATTTTCATTTTAGCGAACTGTTTTTTCTTAAAAACCGCTTTCTTTAAGGCATAGCTAAAAGGTTATTGTGTAGAACCCCTAAGGTTAGGTTAGATTTGTTTTACAATTATAAACAATCCTGAAAAATTTACTGTTTAATGAAGTGTATTCGATGAAATGAACATTGGGCGAAACATTCATTCGATGAAAAGTTTATCAGTGAAACAACTGAAAAAATAGGTCCTTTTTGGCATGAAAAAATATACCGAATTCTCAAAATCTCTGTATTTATATCACACTGCGTTCATTGGATTCAGATAACATGCTGAATTTGATACCACCATCACTACGCGCAGAAAATAGACTTTATATGAAAGTATACACACAAATATACTATGTAAGTAGGTAAAGCTAGCAAAAAGCTTGTAATAAATGGCCTCACTTGGAGCTTTCAGTGGCCGCTTTGTGCCGTTATTCTCGATATCTTTTGTGAGGCACTCTCCGAGGAAAAAAATGGTCGCTCTGAATGAGCTTGGTATGGTTTACTGGTTTTTGGCAGCATGGCGGAGTGGCTACAGAAAAAAGGGATTGGATTTAGTTGTATAGTTAAAAGTAATAAAACTGTCTTATAGAGATTTAGGGGTCAAGGAACAGACAATAAATAAATAATAATATGTGGGGAAATTCCTACACAAATCGACCTGAGGCTCTAGTATAAGTTTTACCGAAACAAAACGTTACGACTGCGTTCGCGTTTAGCTGTCAAATCCCATACAAATTGAGGGTGAAACGCAAACGCGATCGTAAAGTTTTGTTTCGGTAAAATTTTAGAGGGTTAATCACGTAACGTTTCGAACGCGCGTTAGGACAGTCCAACTGTCAGTTTTCGATATAAAAATTGACATGTACCTACTCGTAGATCTATCTAACGTACGTACAAATGCGTTACGTGATCGACCTGCTGATCCCAAACTAAGTAAAGCTTTTTATTTTAAGCTTATCTTCAAATATATATATATACATATAAATACTTATATACATAGAAAAACATCCATGACTCCGGAACAAATAGAAGTCATGTCTGTATATTTAAATAATAGTCATTTCAAGCTAGGTCAATTTTTGCATTGACCGTGGCTTGGTATAAGTATAGTTACAGAATATCTCCACTAAAGTGGCCGTCAATAGAATTTGCTAACTATGTAAACAAACCGCGATATTGAAATTGTCTTTCACTATGGCGGTTCGTTTGACGATCACTTTACGTCTAGGTAAAAAAATTAATCCATTCTCGTAAATGGGTACCTACCTTCTTATCGATTAGGTATAATTCGTTTCTAAATCGTGGGAGATAACGACAAGAAATGAGAAACAAATGTTCTGCTACAAAAGTACCAATTGTAATGAAAAGGTATTCCACGAAAAGATTCCACGATGAAAACGATTACCCACTTAAAAGTTATGATTGTGGCGAAGCATAAGTTAGTAGGTACTTAATGAATAAAAAAGAAATCGGCCAAGTGCGAGTCGGAACTCAGCAATTAGTGTGCCGTACATTCAGTTAATTTAAATGATTCATACTTATCTCCTGATTTTGAAGCTAACTACTACAAACTAAACTGCTTGATTTATTGAATAGAGTTCAACAAAAAATATATTTCTATAAAGGTTTTTCTCATACAATTTAGTTTGTGATGGCTAAAAAAAATTTCTACAACGTGTATAACTAAAGAATTTGGGAAATTGCTAAAAACGTTGTCAATCAAAGTTCTGTCTCTAGTAGTATTTGTGTCATTTAACTGCGTAAAACCTATTGCTCTTAATATATGTGGTTATACTATTATTCTTTTTAAAACTAAAGTTGACGTTAAAATCACCTGCAATTATTACACGTGATCCATGCGGTATGTCACTGTTAGTAAAAGTATTACCAATAAAACATATAAATGCTACCATTAAGAACAATGGGGACTTATAAACTGAAATAATATACATATATATTTATCTTGGATTGTAACCACTAAACACTCACAGTGTCCTGTCTTCTTATCATTTCGTATGAAGTTTTGACTTGTATATTGTACTGAGTTATGTAAAGTTGACTTAACCAAAGCAAGAGAACCCAGCCAGTATTTGCTCGTATTCTTTCCGGTCCGTCGAGTCGGTTAACTTCTACTAAAGGGTTTGAATAAATAAATGAATCTTGTACAGATGACCATGTTTCTACAAAGAGGGACATGTGCGAGGCTTGGAAAATTGGATTGACGTTTATATCAACATGATTTTTTCGTAAGGACTGGACGTTATGGTACAGGATTTGGATATTACGCGAAAATCCGTTTCTTAAAAATCTAAATTTCCGAGTAAGGGGGCATTTAGATAAACGTAATAACTCGTTTTCGATAGGATTGTTCAATAATGATGACGTAGGTGCTTTAAATTGTCCATCCTTTGCTACAATATGTACGGAATATCATTTGATATTTACCGTTAGCTTTTCGGTGAAGGAAAAACATCGTGAGGAAACCTACATAACATCCACGAAGAAATTCAAAGGTGTATGTGAAGTCCCCAACCCGCACTGGGCTAGCGTGGGGACTACTGCCCGTTTCCTCTCATCCATGAGAGAGGCCTGTGCCCAGCAGTGGGACGTATATAGGCTGATTTATTTGCTACAATATAGAGCCCACATGCCTTCGTTGCTCTTGAACAGGCTACATAAAGCATCCCAAGTAGCACAAAGGTTCTGTGTAACAGCATTTTTAAAGTACACCTTGGACACATTAGCTGCTAAAAATGGAGCTATATCAGCATTATATGCGCATATAGTGCTGATATAACTCTAATTTGGGCACAAATTACGTGGCACATTGCTGTACAAATGAATTGTAATAGCATTATATTAGCATTAATAAAGGTAACAGCTACTCCTAGTGCTGAACATTGCTTGTATAACAATAAGTGTAATAACAAGGTACGTGGTACTTATTATAGTTAATATGCAGCCATTCTCATACTCATTCGCAAAATTGGGATGAGTGGGGACATCTTAAATGCTTTAACGAAGCTAGAAGTAAATTATCAGTGAAATTTTATACTTATGAAGAAACGCGTTTATAATTTTTACTCCTGTACGAAAGAGATATGGTGCTTGATGAAGTGATAATGGTGCGTGCAAATGAAGAGTAATAGTGGCCATTTTGTGGAGAAATAATAAAGTTAAGGTAGGTAACTAAAACTTCGGTTAATTTATAATATCCACAAAATAGGTGGAAAATGTTCAAAACAAAATAGGATATTTACAAGTCATTTTTTTTTCATATTAATTTTACTTGTAAGCTGTTTACCTATTCATGTATTTTTGATCTTATTCAGTTTAAGCCGATATTTTCTAAAATAACCAAAAGGATAAAAGCTATTTTTTTAATAATACACGCGTCAGGTACTTAAAATGGCCACGATTAAAACGAGTGGTCAGTATTAATGCTAAATGCTATATTAAATGTCCACGCGTGTACAGATTTAAAGCAGTGTGCTGCTGCGTAACTGCATAAAAGGCCGATATTAACGCTGATATACGAGTATACTCTATCAGCCGAGTAATGGTGTAAAAGTGCACGTTTAATCAGCATAAAGCATTATATCTTTGTTAATGAACTTCCCCTTGGTACCATTGTGGCCTATATTAACGCTGATATACGAGTACACTCTATCCGCTGATTAATTGCGTAAAAGTGCACGTTTAAGCAGCATAAAGCGTTATATCTTTGTTAATGAACTACACATCTTAACTGTTTGCGTTATAGAGGTTCATATGTTCTCTCTTAAAATGCTTGTGCTTTAAATGTACACCTGTGAACCAATATTCAGAAAACTGCACTATTAGTGTCCACAAAATGCGCTTTTGCAGCTGATAGGGTACAACGCTACTAAATGCTGAATAGGAGTGAATATGTCCGGCGTCTGTGTAGCGCTTAATAGAATCGTAGTACAGAGTAATGCATTATATTGGGTCTCGTTATTTCCTATGCAGCTATTGCAGTCCGAGTGATCACTAATGACTCGTTAATAGTGCTTAAACAACCGATGTGGCCTTAGGTGGAATTATATGATGCAGCTTTGTGCTACTTGGGATAGCTTTCTTAAAATTATGACTAATATTATACAACAACTTGCTCTAATGTGGACTTTTGTGGATGGTCATACCCTCTGCAGCGATTAAGGGAAATTGTGTGCGACGGACGATCAATTTTGAAGATTTCCACTTTTTTATCGTGTAGGACACAGGATCAAGCGATGGCAAATTCCTTTTTATGCGATCAACATCTTTCTGATTGCGAGGTTTATAATTATTTCTAGCCTGAGTGGCGAAGAAAACAAACGCCCAGACACAAACGCGAATTTCCGAAAGTTATTTCCGTTTTCTTGACTTTTTTTGCGGAATCTCGGGGATTATTTCCGCGTGTAGCGAATTTTCACTATCGGCCTTTTTCCCGGGAATGGGACATCTTTAATCCTGATTTTATTTTTCACTTCTCATGCTCTAAAAGTGCCTCATTATGCTGTGTGTAGGCGACATAAAGTCGCTTTTTATGCTCTAGTGCATAAAGTAAAAATACAAGACATAGACCAAGGCAATCGGTCCAACAGCCACGCGAAAAACTTAAAACTTCTTAAAATAAACTCCTTATTTATTTTATTTTTTATGTTTCGTTAGTATTCTAAGACCAAGGCAAGGATACCAACAGCCAAAGTACACAACAAAACTTCATGAAATAAACATATTATAGTTTGAATTTCCTCGCAATCGAAGTGAAAAGTAGAGTGTACAATTCGCCCATAAAACCCATTTTACACGTCTCGCGTAAAATGGTCCGTTTTATCTTTTTTTTTATACTATTATTATAATCCTACTAATATTATAAATGCGAAAGTTTAGATGTTTAGATGTTTAGATGTTTGGATGTTTGGATGTTTGGATGTTTGTTACTCAATCACGCTTAAACGGCTGAACCGATTTGAATGAAATTTTGCACGAATATAGTTTATAGCCTGGTTTAAAACATAGGATAGTTTTTACCTCGAAATCCTACTAATATTATAAATGCGAAAGTTTAGATGTTTGGATGTTTAGATGTTTGGATGTTTGGATGTTTGGATGTTTGGATGTTTGGATGTTTGGATGTTTGTTACTCAATCACGCTTAAACGGCTGAACCGATTTGAATGAAATTTTGCACGAATATAGTTTATAGCCTGGTTTAAAACATAGGATAGTTTTTACCTCGAAATCATCCCTTAAAGGGATGACATCGGGGGTAAAATGATGGTCCAAAACAATGGTCAATGTTTGTTACCTCAGAACTCCGTCATTGATGAGCCGATTCGAAAAATTTTTTTTTGTTCGTATGTATATACTTCCAGATGGGTCCCATTTTTTTCAAAATTCAGTTAGATGATGGGATCCATGAGGAATTGAGGGGACTCCTCAGTTTTATTTGGCACGCGTGTAGTGATTTTGGTATTTTCTCTTATAACTCGTGTATTTACATCCGGAATCATAAATTTGGTGGCGAGGAATTGATGATGAAGACCACAGATGACTTATCGAGTTCCTCAATTATGTACTTAAAAGTGCAAAAGTACGTCACAGGTTCTGATAAGATTCCAATGAAATAGGCACTAATGAAGTGCCTGGGTGATGATCTTGGGAAATCGATGGAAGTCCTCAAATATTATCGGCCCACATACAGCGATTCGGTTTTTTTCTATAGTAATTAACGCATTTGCTATCGGAAATCAGTTCATGTGGTAAATTGTAAAAAAAATAGGAAATGTTCTCGTGGCTTGGCGGAGTACTAAATTGAAGTCGGTTAAAACTTTGTTTTTAAAGTAAATTATTTAAGTGGAGATAGTTGAAGGGATGGAGAGTGACAAAGGGTACTTTTTATCGCTTTCTTACCCCCCACTTCCCTAAAATGGGGGGTGGAAGTTTATATGCAGCTTTCCGCAATTTTCAAGGTAGAAAGCAAAAAATTGGTAAGCGGACTATTTGTAAATTTTAAATGAAAGGAAAAATGGAAAAATTTAATGCTCCGAGCCGGATTCGAAGCGGCGACCACAGGCATTCATGGCCCGTTGCTACTAATAGAAATAGAAATAGAAATAGAAATAGTTTATTCGTGACACATATACATAACTAAACAAACAAAAAAAAATCAAATAAAAAATCAATATTATTAGTGTCACGAAACGGCCGCAACTCAGCATTGTTGCTAGCGTAGCCAGCGCTGGTCTTCCGTTGCGACCATTCGGTGAAAAGTGCACGGCGATAACGACCCGGTTACACGCACGGATCACAATCACAATTACATAAATCCTTACATAACGTACAACTTTAAAAAAAATAATAATAATAAAAAAATAATAAACAAAGAGAAAGAATAAAAAAAGAGAGAAATAAACAAAAGTAATCAAAAACTTAACACAAATTAGTGCGTACAGGTCCTTATTTCACTACCTTACGACCTGTGCTGTGACGATTGAGCAGAAACAAAACGCCATGACCGTATTATACTAACCAACTGAGCTATCGGAACAATCCGGTTCGGGCACCAAATCCCTCAATCAGTTCCTTCGTACAACGCCACGCGCTTCGGACTATTTGTGACTAACAAAATAAATCGTGCATCATTTTTTTTTAATCTGCCCCCAACTCTTTGAAAAACGGGGTGAAATTTTATATGGGACTATTCGCAGATTTCAAGGTAGGAAGCTAAAAATTGGTACACAGTCTCTGTTAACCAACGAAAAATACCTGCCTTATTTTATCTTTGAAATTTGTGTGAGACTCGCCGCAAAATTAGTACAGGTGATACAAACGAATAATAAGGTAATTTAATTCAAACAATCTGTAATTTTAGTAAAAATAGCGCATGGGGTGCTATGTTACGTCAGTGCAAACTCTTAGTGTGGACTGAAAGTACTATGGCGCACAAAAAAGCGGTAGAAGCACTAAATCGAACGCTCCAGGATTTGCGCAACAGTATCGATGTTATGGCAGGGATGGTGGTTTTATTGGCTGGTGATTTCCGCCAAACGTTACCAGTCATTCAGAAGAAGACACCTGCAGACGAAATTAAAGCATAGTCTCAAGTCGTCCACTCTATGGGCCACCGTAAGAAAGTTCACTTTGACTACAAATATGAGAGTGCAACTATATGATGACACAAATGCTAGCAACTATGCCGAAACACTATTGAAAATAGTAGATGGTCGGTTAGAAACAGATGCTGAGGGCTGAGTGACACTGACGGGAGATTTTTGTCAATTAGTGCAAATTGATTCAGAATTAGTTGCAAGTGTTTACCCAGATTTAAAAAAACAATATACACGAAAATCAATATTTATGTTAAAGAGCAATTTTAGCACCAAAAAATGATGTCAACAAAATAAATTCAGACATATTGTGTAAAGTACCAGGAGACACAGTATGTATGTATGTATGTAAGCACTTTATTGTACACAATAACAGGTTTAGGAATATACATGTCACACAATAGATCAAAGTACAAAGGCGAACACACAGTATTATGGATACAGAACAGATCACATCATATCCCGTAGAATTTTTAAATTCGCTTGAGCTGTCAGGTGTACCCTCACACAAGCTTCAATTTAAACTAGGCGTCCCAGTCATTCTTATGCGAAATTTGGATGCCCCGAGATTATGTAATGGGACGCGACTTCGTGTCACACAACTTGGATATGCAATATCATTAGCGCCACTATCTTAACCGGCGTAGGAAAGAGTGAAAATGTAATGATCCCACGAATCCCAATAATTTCCACAGATCTCCCGTTCCAGTTGAAAAGGCTACAATTTCCTCTTAAGCTTACTTTCGCTATGACCATTAACAAAGCGCAAGGACACATTAAAGGTGGCTGGGGTGAACTTAAAATGTTCGCGTGTGTCCAATGCCCAGAATCTTTACATTCTATCCCCAAATGGAAGGACATATAATATCGTCTACAACTTAGCGTATTAAAATAATATTCTGTTCCGAGTTCTCTTCTGTGTTCTAAATCAGGAAAGGGGAACCGTGTTACCCCGAATTTAACGCGAGCGAAGCCGCGGGCAAAAGCTAGTGAACTATATCTAACAGTAACGTTATATTACCTACTGTTGACAAGTTTTTTAAATTTTTACACGTTCAGTACCGTGAACCGGCTAGGTGGATGCTCTGCTCGCAGGTGCTTTTACAAACGGTTTTTCGCATATCGGCTACGAATATGAATTTGCTATTGCTTTGGCTTCACTCAAACAGCAAATATAAATAAGTATATGGTTAATTAGCTATGAGTTTTATTATAAAATGCTTCAGACATGTCTGTATTCAGCTAATTGGCGGCAAAGTAGGAAGCCAACAAAATAACCACGACACAGACAACCTTCAGATGCTGAACGACCTGTACACTAAAGTTATCCAGTGAGTTTCACCATGTCCGAGACGACAACCCAGTTGGTAAATAGCGTAAGGTAGTAAAAGGAAGTTCGTGGCAAAGAGTCTTTTGTTGGGGAATTTTACAGTCTCCGAGCGTAAATCTCGAATATTCCGCCATATTTCTGGAGTGTATAAGGCAAAGTGAAAGGCGATACAATATCAAACAGTGAATTGGGATTTTGTGCTGCATTTTATGGGGTGTTCGTTAAAGCTTAAAATGACTTCCGATGAATATCGCCCGTTCGCTATTATAACGTTTACTGTACGTATTGTGAATAATGTTTTCTGTAATATTTTATTCCTATTGGTTTTACAGCTTCCTTTTGCACTTAATGTAAAAACTGTTTATGTTTATAAAACCACCATCTCAAACGTTGACTGTTTTTTCAAAACTTGTTTTTATCTGAACTAGTACCAAGCTTGCAACATACTCAATCGAATATGTCAAATTACGGTCCATTGGTTAGAAGAGGCTTAGCGAAGGTTTATGAATCAAACTATTATAATATTCGTATATTATTATTTATTTATAGAATGTGTTTTTTATATAAATATTTGATGTGTAAAGATTTTTTGAAAGATATTATGGGCTTTTTAAAACGATTTTTCAAATTAGTGATCCGTTTGCGAGATATTGGGCTTTGAAGCCCATGCGAGTCATGTGTTTGATAAGGAGGCGCGCGCGTGTCGATGTAACTAAGAAAGATAGGCAACTACGGAACCCTACACTGCGCGTGGCCCGACATGCACTAGGCCCATTTTTTATGAATTCCTTTTACCTACGGTTATAATAATATATACACAGTAATCTATAAATGGACGCTTTTTGACCTTAAAAAATAGTGATCCGTTTGCGAGATATTGGGCTTCGAAGCCCATGCGAGTCATGTGTTTGATAAGGAGGCGCGCGCGTGTCGATGTAACTAAGAAAGATAGGCAACTACGGAACCCTACACTGCGCGTGGCCCGACATGCACTAGGCCCATTTTTTATGAATTCCTTTTACCTACGGTTATAATAATATATACACAGTAATCCATAAATGGACGCTTTTTGACCTTAAAAAATAGTGACGTCACTTGTTCCCTACAAGCATCAAGTGTTCCATAAAAATAAAATCTAATTATTCAGACGCCTGACGAAAACTAAAGCTTACAATTCTATTTCATAAAGCCAAGTTAAAACCTCAGTGTAATTGCAAGTTATTACTTTGCGAAATTAGTTTAATTGTAGTCGAGATTTTACACAGAGTTCCATTAAATTAAATGGGATTGCGTTGATGTTACTGACGTTTGAAACGTCCACAAAGAACTTCCAAGCAGGCAGCGACCGTTAACGCTAGTGAATAGAAAGTAATTAGAGGAAATAAAACACATAAGGAACTAAAAAGTAGTTCGAGTCGCTAATTTCAAGATAATACTACCCCTGTTAGATATATACTTTGTAAAGGGCTTCCGCTTTCATTTATTTTCCTCCTTCTTTAATTTGTAAAGGGTCAAAATTGAACAGCCATCCAGTTTTGTCAGATTTTAGCTATCCGAGATGTTGTGGTTTTTCAAATGTCGACCACGACCGTAATACAAAATCATATTTCTACCAGTATTCTAATCTTGGCTGCTTATAATAAATCAGCCTGTGTACGTCCCACTGCTGGGCACAGGCCTCCTCTCATGGATGACAGGATACGGGCAGCAGTCCCCACGATGGCCAGTGCGGGTTGGGGACTTCACAACACCTTTGAATTTCTTCGCAGATACAGGCAGGTTTCCTCACGATGTTTTTTCTTTACCGAAAGGCTAAAGGTAAATATGAAATGATATTCCGTACATAAGGTCTAGTGGTTCTAAAACAAACGTGCCGTAATCGTATAAATAATAAAATAATAAAAGACATTTTCGGTATATCTAAAAAGATTCGGTTTTTCAGAAAAAATCGATGAAATGAAAATTCTGTGAAACGATGCATTTGGTGAAACATTCTTGGTAAAATCTGGGGATCTCGTATTAACATAAAGTTTCAATTTTCACGTCGACAGCTTCATCAACATTACATTTTCGTTTATCGTTCAGTTTACATAGAAACGCGATGCGATATAATCGATTTCCGATCGTCGTGGGGACCTATTCCGGAGTGATATTCGAGACTCCGTAATAGGGTTACGCGACGATGAAGTGGAGTAATATGACCTTTAGAATAAATTGGGATTAGTGCAATGCACAGGCGGGACTTTTTTAAATGTAACAGATGTTTAGGATAGGAGAACAGAGGCTTTGTTTGGTATCTCAAGTATTTTTAATTCTATATATTTACTAAGATATGATAGTTTGCCCGTTGCAATATAATTAAAAATCAATGGGTAAAATATATGAAATTACTTTTCTAAACTAAGTACTTATAAACGGATGTTGTTAAATATATATATAAACGGCATAAAAAGTTAAAATATAAGACCTATGTGTTTATCAATTTTATCGTAGAAACTATCTGATGTAAAAATACTTATCAAGGACTCAAAAATAGACTGTTTAAATATACACATTTTGACGCATTTATATCAAAATCAATTGCACTTACGTAAATAAGGTCCTCTCTCTAATATAAAAAAACATCAAATCTTGTTATCCCGCTCTACCGCATAGCACGTACTCCGTCGTCTAGTTAGGCACTACTTGGGCACTACCCTAACAAACAAAACTACCCGTTTGTTGCTTCAACTCGATGGGGTGACTATCCAAATTATATTTAAAGCCTATAATTAAAGCAATGACGCGTAGTTTCGGTGTCCGAGAGGCAACGGATGGCTCGCGGTATTTGAGCTCCCGAAGTGTTGTGGAACCGCCCTGTGCAGCATTTCATCATATAAACAGCGTACACACATTCAGACAACCACTGTTTTAAGCGGCAGCCTCACTACAAAAAATATTTTTCATACGTTTTTATATTTCCGCCCCAGTCCAAGTTGGCTCAGTTCGGGTTGCACAGGGCGGTTCCACAACACTTCGGGAGCTCAAATACCGCGAGCCATCCGGTTGCCTCTCCGACACTGAAACTACGCGTCATTGCTCTGAATACTAGTAATAATGTGTTTGCTATCGGTCAGCCGCGTTCGGGTGAATTAAGAGGAATGCCTACCTGCGATTTTCCCATACAAACGCTCTCGACTGTTTCCTCTCTGGTTTTTGAACATAGAGCAATGAATTTTTCAGATAAGATCAATATCATCGATATCTATGCCGCTATGTTTTGCTTTTTTGGATATTTTAATTTTAAAGAAACTTACAGCGCCTTGAAAATTCTAAAAACGGCTCAATTGAATTGGCTGCTAAAAAAGGCGCAGTATACAAATATGACAACAAATATCAAAAAAATCAAAACAAGTTCCCAAAATTTTATAATGATCGGTTGCGTTTTGGAGGAGGAAATAGTCGAGTGCGAAACCTCAATTTTCGAGTTTTTTGCGTGAGATTTTTAGTCCGAGCTGCAGTTGTCCTTATCGCACGAATTGGAGCTCCCGTCCACAGCAGCGCGACAGAAACATTACGTCAAAAATTCGAGATTTGAAAAGCTCCTCAGCTAGGCATTGCTCTTAACATCCCGGAGGTATGTGGGAGAGTTTAGCGACATTAACTAGACAAGATGAGGGGGGGTAGACCAACTTACGATTACTGACCGGTCAACAAATTAAATATGGCGACAGCAGCTGTCATTCTATAGAAACATGTCAAACTTTCCATACATTCACATTTTATAGCCAGACGGTTTATTACAACTTGCCCTAAGTTTCAAGCAAAAACTAGTAAAATGTAAAGGCTTTGCATAATCTCTCGGGAGCGGGTGCGTCCCACGAGATATAACAACAGTATATATAATTTCATATTAATAACGTTCACAAGATATAATGAACGTTAGCTATAATAACAATACCAATACTTTTATAAGGAATAACGGTCAATAGCCATAATAATCATATTATATAACGTTTTTTTCTATAACACTCAAATTGAATAATTTCATTTCGTATAACGATCATAACATATAATATATTTTCGTATAACATTCATAACGTATAACGATCATAACGCATAGTATATTTTCGTATGAGGATTACAATACAGAAAATTAGGTTAGGGCTGTAAGTAAAAGGGGGACTCGGGGGGCGAAGCCCCCCGCAGTAAAAAACAACAAGTACTCTTACCAATGGTATTACTTGTAGGTTAGGTTAGGGTTGCCTTGTGTCCCTTAGAGCGGAAATAGACACCCCGCGAAGCGGGGTGGCGTCGACACGCTGGTGTTTAGGTAAGGTTAGGTTAAAATAATTGGCGTGTTTGATATAAAAATAAATTTAATTTCAATCTTAAAAACGTTTAATGTTTTTTTATTCAAATTCATATATATTCTTTCATACGGCATTGCTATTAAAATAACTGAAGACGATTATAATATACGAGCAATATACTTTTTGATGTTAGATAAATTGAATAATATATGTTATAAACCTTAGGTGTTATGAATATTATACGCTTTAATAGATATATCAATTGATATTATGTCTAAAGTACGTTATACTTTACGAAATTATATATTTTGACATTATACCTTTCGTTCGTTATGTGCAATGAACGTTATAGTAAACAAACTTATACACAGTGAGCGTATATATTATGACCGTTATATGATTAGTTGTTATACCTCGTATTACTTACCCCTCGGGAGCCTCGCAGTTGAAAGTTACAAATACGTATCCTACCCACAAAGTACAATAATAACAAAAAATCCCTCATATCGCCGCCCACAACCCAAGTACGTTATCATAGTTTGTAATATAACTTTGTAATATGTGTATTTGCCCTTACTTTGGTCATGCGGGTATACACGAGCCAGGGCTTAACGCAGGTGACCGCAAAGCTTAAAGCTGGGTACACACGGTACTCATGTAAATACACACCGGTGTGGATATAGCTTAAACTTTAATGTAACTTTAAGCTGTTTTCCAAGGTTAGTACCTGGCCATTTTACAGGTTTAATTTAATTCATGAGCTTTTTTATTTCATTATATTACGGTTAATTGGCAATGAGTCTTGATAGTTGGAAGTCTAGGGGGAGGCTTTTGCCCAGCAGTGGGACACAACAAAGGCTTATAAAAAAATGGTAGCAAATAAGCGTATGGCCTGCCTATTGATACGAGTAGACAGACACCGTCTAAGAAGATTGTCTACTCATGCATGCATATGGATGCTTGCGGCTACAGAAGCATCACAAGCGCGTTGCCAACCCATTATTTATTTGAGGATTCGTTGTTTTGTCGAAACAAAAGCAAGTCCTTCGCTCTCGAAACAGGTAATTCTTACGAGCTCTGGCGACCTTATCCTTCATAAGGAACACTGCAAATACCTACAACGCAAGTTGTTGTGTTATTATGGCTATGGTCTTATGTAAGATAGTTTGTTTATATTCTAAGTTACACTCTTTTAGGACTTATTACCGATATTTCGGGTTTACTATCAATCAGGTTGACAATAGCAACACTCGATTTTAATTGCTTGCCATAGCGCTGGCCAAAATATTTGGAACAACAGGGAAAAATATCTTCAATTTAATCACTCAATTACGCCGTTGCCGTATCATCATCATACCTAAAAGGTAATTGTAAACCCATCAGTTTAGATTATGTTTGTTTTATATAAGTTTTCGACGAGATTAAAATTCGGCGAAACATTCATTCGATGATCGACCTTTGTTGGTAAACTAAGGGTATACCCTTATCTCTTTCATTGAGTAGAGCTCAAGCCCTCCTACATAATTCAATCTAATTCTTATAATTTTTCGGAATTCTGCTCCAGTTATACGAAAAACAAACCCATTAACCTTTTTCTTATAATGCAGTAAGTAACAATTGACATAAGGACTCGACTCTGCACGTCTATCATGGAAGGCCGCGTCATACTCTCGATTTTTCTCGCACTATACCTCTTGTTCTAAGTGTTCTAATAAGAGAGAGACGGATAGTGCGAGAAAAATCGAGAGAGCTCGCGCGCCGTCTCGTGATAGCCGTGCTGCGGATACATTTGTCCTCCTAATAAGAAGGAGGACAAATGTATCCCAAATAAATAGCACACACAAAACAAAGAGAAATCGTTTTTTTTATAAAAAGCGAATTCCTTTTGTTTTATGCGTAGCTATTTATCGTAGATAAATAAGTGTCTTTACCCGTATTTCATTTATAGTTTGGTATAGGGCGAAGATGGTAATGACTAAAGTAGGGACGGTTGGTGGCATTGGGGTGAACAAAGAGCAATGGAGTCGTTATATATTTTTTGATTGAATGAATGAATGAACAAATGATTGATAAACGAGTAATTTATACTTTTTAGTGGTAATTCATGAATGGATTTTTCACAAGTTGTGAAACCGTATAATGCGACCTAATATGGAACAAATTACCATAGTATATTATGCTTTTCATAATGTTGACAACCGTTTAACATCAGAAAAAGAAAATATGCAAGATTTTGAAACTTTAATTCCAGTTGCAAGTTGTTTAAGCTCTTGAATACATAAACATTTTAGCAAACAAGTACTTAAACCTTATTTAAATGTTATATTATAAAATCGTCATTGTAATTTATAGTATTGCATTACAGTTGTCAAAAATTTATTTAAAACATGTAACTGGTAAATTATGGGATGTATAAACTTACCTATAAACAACCTAAATTGCTTACCCTATACAAGTTCATACAATATAACCCAAAGGTGATAAATTATTGGCGGTACTGTTGTATAAATTTATCGTTCAGTTGTTCATTTATTCAAATAAATTATACTAAACTGCCACCAGAATCCTGACCCTATTCATCACCAAAAATTTCCACCATCTAGTATTAACAGTAACATCTAGTATTTATACTCGCGCGTATTTTCGCGCCACCACGTAAATTGAGACTCGTCAAAATGACAGGCTCATTTCGTTAAAAGCGGCTGTTTAAACACGAGGCCGTACCATTTGTGGCGTTAGTTAATCTGCACTACAACAAACATGGCGGTGGCGAAATATGTTACGAGTTAGGTTACAAACTGTTATTAGAGATGTAGGTAAACCTACCTTTTCAAGAAATACGAGTCTTGTGATACATTTGGCCATTCTAAGTTTATTATAGCACCAAATTCAAGCGGGATGACATTTCGCTGTGCTCTACCTCACCAACTCATCCTGCTCTAATGTGGAGCAGCCTAACTGGGGGAGTACCTCCGCCTTGCAGAAGACCTCCCGAGGGTGCGCTGTGTTGAGAGCGAGGGAATTTCATCCTTCAGCTGTCAACACGGCGAATCAAAAAAACATAACAAGGGTCGGCAACGCCCATGTTACTCCTTTGGAGTTGCATGCGTCTACAGGCTGCGGTGTTCGCTTACCATCAGACGGGCCGTACGCTTGTTTACCACCAAAATTATAGCATATTACAGGTTTACCTAGATAACTTGATATGTAAAGTTGACAGTTGAACGGACTACCATAATATAAGTGAAAGAGATTTTTTTTACAAGCTTTGTTTTAACTTGACCTGTTCGCATGTAAGCAGGGCGATTCACGAGAGCTGGCATGAATGATTTGACCGAAAGTAATGTCACTTGTCACTGTGAGGGGCAGTGTGAGTGACGTGCTTATACAGGGGCCTCCTAATATTTCGTAAACATGTAAGTATTATTCAAGAAAAATATAATTATATTATTATAATCTGCACGAAGTATCATGTTAATACTTTTAGTAATTACCTACTATTAAAGTCCTTTGTAAAGAAAACGTATATTTATTTTTCTGATGTATTTTTAATATCAAGAATCGAAATGTGATGGCTTGTTCGAATTGTAAAATATCTAAAAAAAGAGCAGACCAAGGATTCCGTCCAACAATTTATCATAATCACTTTTTGCATCAACCTGTATAGACGTTATCATTCACTCGTTCAATTCATTCGTGCCAGCTCTCGTGAATCGACCTGTATGTAAGTTGTCCGTCAAAATTTGCGATCCATTTTTGAGTCACTTGCCGTTATCCGATTGACCTGAAATTTGGTTGGATGAAAACTGTAGTGTAGTAATAAAGAATTTTTAGACTTTAATCATCATACGATAGTTAGTTTGTCATACGACAAATGAATAGGTTTTGATAAAAAAAAGACTGGGTTGCACTCCGGGAGTGCCGGCAGAAGTGAAAAAAAAAGCCCGAACCGGATTGTTCCAATAGCTCAGTTGGTTAGTAGCGACGGGTCATGAATGCCTGTGGTCGCCAGTTCGAATCCGGCTCGAATTTATAAGTTTTCGTTAGCAGCGTTACTGGTTAAAAAAAATTAATGAAGTCGAATCGGCTAACAGCAAAATATAAAAGATTGATAAAAAAAAATGGAATTTGCATTTGCGGAAAATGTGTTACGACCCTATACTGTTAACAATAAAGTACAAATTAGAACTATGTGCCCCTAGTCGCGAGTTTAACAATTTTTGTCAATCCCAAAAAGTGCTCAGCGCCGCTAAAGAAGTTTTCACTTCATAAGCTATCTGTATGATACAAGCCGAAACATTGCGTGAACGTCAGCGATACTACCAAACCAATATCCGACTCATATTCAGCCAAATAGATCCCCGCGCTCAAATTGTTGTACCCCGGAACAAAGGAACTTGTAACAACTACCGGCAACCAACGTGCAACTCAACCATAAGCTAAGATCACAAACTAACTGGAACCACTCAACTTCTTACCCTTTGCATGCTACTCATCCGTGTAAGTTGCCGTGCAAGTAGCTATTAAATATACGGTGCTTTAAACTTGACATTTACAATTACGACACAATTTAGGAGGGAAGTATACCTTTGGGATACTTCGTACTCGTGCATACAAAAAGACTATATAAATAGACTATTTTCCAATCTCAATGATTTTAGTACGTTATTTACACTATGAACGACTAGGTTTAATACAGGGTGTACCAAAAATGTGGTGTGAACAGAGCAAGGGCATATTCGGTAGCGCATTGCGAACTTTCTAACCAAAACAAATGTCAAGAGTGACAGATACCTATAGATTAACTTAATGCCTTAATTTTAATGCCTTTTTAGTTAATATAGGCTTACAGAACGATCTCTCACACAATAGGGTTGCATGATATTTTTTTTATATTACTCCAAAAAAAATAAAGAAGGCACAAAAATATGCCCAATGACGAAAATGCCATTCATATATCTCAAAAAAATACGAAACTACTGTTGATAAAGAGAGAAACCTTCCGAGCGTCTCGCCGTTGTAATTGGCAATCGATTAATAAGAAGGTGCGTTTTACAGAAACCAGACCCCCTAGCACACTAAGTTTTATGTCGGACATAAAGCATTTGTCCCTCTTGCACTCGCATATTGGCCAGAATGGGACGAAAGCTTTATGTCCGACATAAAACTTAGTGTGCTAGGGGGTCAGAAGGGCAGAATATACCCTCTCTTTAACACTTTGGACACTTATAACTGGGTCATTATTCGAGCGTTTCGACCGCGTCACTTTCGTGGACATATTTTTGAAGAATTGGGCGTAGATTTAGATTCCGTTTTTGGATATTTGTTAGATGTCAGGTAAACTTAGATACCTAACCAGAAACAGAATTGCAATTTGCAGCCACTTCTACAAAAATGTGACCACGAAAGTGATTCGGAACAAACGCCCAACTTAGTGATTCTCTTGTGTTACTTTTTGTTACTTACTTTGTTACTTACTTCTTTTTTAATTTGTTGGTTACTTTTTTCTTAATTAGACAATAGTTTTAAGCCTGTTTCGAGAACATTCCACCCGCGTTTTCAGTAGCGTGGACCCACGATAAAAAACTATCCTTTATTTTAATACAAGCTATAAACAAGCGTGCAAAATATCATCCAAATTGGTTGAGCCGTTGAGCGTGATTGAGCAACAAACATCCAAACGTTCTCGTTTGTACGAGTAATAAGTATTAGAAGGATATTTCAAGTTGAACAAGCGTGGAAGAAAGAGTGGGTAGAAGCGACTGGCGATCAGTGTTGCCTACGTACTGGAAACCCTACTCAGAAGCCGAAGGGCTTCTCGCTTCGGAGAAAACACTGGTGCCGCCTCAACAGAATCCGTACGGGTCACGGCAGGTGCAATTACATGTTGCACAAATGGGGGTGGAGCAAAAGTCTGATGTGTGACTGTGGCCTTGAAGACCAAACCACTCAACACGTTGTGGAGCGCTGCCCTAAGCGACGCTATAAAGGCGACCCGGAGGTTCTCTACACTAACTTGACATCAACCACAACGTCCCATTGCATTTCAATTTAGGTTTGATCTGTCATTTTGTGACAGTTTTTCTATGTAACTGACAGCTTTCGATTCAGTTTAGGTCCTAAAATGAATCGCGTTAACAGATCGTGGTAAGGCCCCTGGATGTCGATTTATAATAGTACATATAAGCCTGCAACGTATACGCCATACGATTAAATAAATAACAACATACATACACAGCTAGTTACCTGCCCTTGCTTGCTTGTTTCTGTAGCTCTTGTAAAGTAATTACACTAATTACCCAGTTACACGTTTCTCAAAAAAATGCCACTATTAATAATTGTGATTTTTCTAGAAATCCACTAAGACTTAATAATAATAATAATAGATTCTTTATTGCACCATAACATAAGACAAACATGTTACAAGGTCTTATCGCTTTAGAGCGTTCTCTTCCAGACAACCTTCAATCAATATACTTTGACAATACTACTTACATTCAAAAATTAATGGAAATTTTGGGGCACTATTTTTCTCCTATTAGGATAGAAAGAGATCGAGATACTGAATAGAAAAAAACTTTTTTTTTTACAAAGTTTCGTAAACAATGTAGTGGCATTACTTGGCTATGTTGGATTCAAAATACAAGCGAGATGACATCTGCGAAAGGTGAGTAAACTATCTAAAACTCGACATAACTACAAGGTACTCATGTTCCTCACGTTATTCCCGGTTGTGCCCTAAAGGACCCCAGGGTCCACTTTGACACCTAATCCCAAGATTTGGCATCGGCACTAGTTTTTCGAAAGCGACTGCCAACTGACTAGAAAACTAGACCTTATCGGGAATAGATCGGTTTCCTCGCGATGTTTTCCTTCACCGAAAACTAATGGTAAATATTTCGTACGCAAGTTCCGAAAATCTTATTGGTTCGAACCGACGACCGCCGCTTGACAGCCGCATGCCTGAACCACTAAGCTACCATAGCGTACCTACAAAGTACTATTTACAACAATGTTGTGTGTATAATTAATTCCCTGCTTCGGAAGCTCGTGAACTAATTAAACACGAGGCAAAGTCGCGGCACTGCTTCGGCTTCCTTGCATTGTTGCCTCGCACGTATCCGCTCCATTTGTACCGGTACAGTTCACGTAAATTAAAATTAAAATTCATTTATTTCAAGCGTCACCGAGGCTCAAGAAGATAAAAAAAACAAATACAAATAAAAAATATACTGAATTCAGCAGTCCCCACTCCAGGTTTACCCCACTCCTGTTTTAACATGCCTGGGACTGGCTCGTACGCGCCGCACCAGGGACGCGGGGTACTGTGGAAACACGCCGCGCGTACCTTCAGGAATATGCCCGATGCGCTGCAGTAGCGAGGCAGTCCCATCACCGCCTTGAACGCGAAGAGCATTCGACAATTTTTGCGTACAATTCGCCCAAAAAGGAGTATAACGAGTTAATAATTACAGATTTAGTGGTGTTAAGGGCTGCAAATAGATCGATACGGCCTGATGCGATCTATTTGGGTGACACCTATTTGGTTATGAAGATTGCTTATCGGTAGTGTCACATTGATGTAACAGTCACCACTGTTTGCAATTGTCCAATAATTACTAGTTTCGATAATGTTGAATAAAGCCTAATAATTCTATAAGGCTTGTCTTATTTACAACACGGCCAAAGTTTCAAAAATATGTACAGTCGAGTTCACAGATATCTTTACAAGCCAACGTTCCAAATATATGTCAACACGACCTTAATGTCAGTGTCATAGAGGTGTGTAAATATATTTTTGGCATGTTGGCTTGTAAAGATATCTGTGAACTCGACTGTACTACTGATATAACTAAAACTTTAGTGACTTACCGTTAAGGTGTATACACATACATATTTTACCGTTCACTTTGGCACTCTTTGGGGGAGGCTTATGTCCAGCAGTGGACGTCTTTCGCCACCTCCGAGCTGTCGATACACTCGTTCGTGCTAGAAGCTTAAGATGGCGCGCTATAGTGCGTGTGAGCGGAATATTACTTTTCTAGATTTTGTTACACAAAGGATGTACTATACTATTATAAATTTATCCTGTGGCAATTTTACCTTCGGTAATGTTTTGTTGGCTGTTGCATTGTTGCGCCATTTAAGGCGCCGTAGGTTCAGCGAAGTTAAGCGAACACTGTTTTTGAAACAATATAATGCGTCTGTTTATAATATGGTTTAAAAAAAATACGAATACTAATCTTGAGGCTTTTCTGCAGGGAAATCAGTGTTTAGAAACATGATTAAGCAATTTTCGCTCCATTGAAAAAAATCACGAACATTGGTCTAAAAGGGTCTAAAATACACTTAAAACATTTGTTACAAATTATGCACAATAGCTAAACATATTAAAATGGCTTCTATAAATCTATAAATGTTTGAGAGAACTCAGTGTTCAACGGCCATAAAATTAAAATTAAAAAACATGATATCCGCGCTTTCGAGCACGCACTTCCATCTCGCTCACGCTTATGCTCCGTGAGAGGGAGAGAAGACCATGAACCTACGGCGCCTTAAACGGGTTGCGGCACAGTAAAACTAATTCACCATGTTATGACTTACAAGGGGCTATTTAGAAGTGGCTTGTTTTGCTTGCTTGCAAAACAAGTTTAAATTTCCAAATTGTACAACAACCATAATTTCTTGAACCAATTATGAACTGGTTCAAAGAATTATGGTAGTTTATGGCAGGTCACTTTGGCACTCTTTGTGGGAGGGCTTTCAGCAGTGGACGTCTTATTACCCAACTGCCGAAGGAGAGGAGGGTTATGTTTTACGAGCGTATGTATGTATGTACCTAATCTACACAGATCCCACTGGGACGAAGTGCATCCGAAAGGGCCCTCATCTAGATAAGATAAGATGTATGTACCTATTGCTCATGTGCTCTGCCTACCCCATTTGGGAATAAAGGCGTAAATGTATGTATGTATGTACCTATGTGTGTAGGTCTTATTCTTTGGCACGCCCTGCAGCCTAAACCGTTTTACGGATTTCAACATATGAGGTGTCCTTGGATTCCTTTTACTCGTAGGAGTGACGTTGTCTATATAATATGTTAAAAAAGCAATTGTGTTTTTTTAAAAATCTTTTAATTTCACTTGTTAATACATGACTGCCGAAGGGTTATTTATTTATTGTCGAACAAACAAAAAAGGTACCTACAACAAAGTGCTTCCACAATCGGACTGCTCCAAAATGTTGCTTGAATGTCTACACAAAAGTTATACAGAGTGTAAAATCGTTCTTACAGCTTGGTTGAAGGAGAAAAGTTATAACGAAAATGTATTACTACTGCAATAATCTCTAATTGTATGTAAATGTGTGTAAATGTGACTAACCGTGAAGTTGAACTTATGCTAAGATAGATATCCTAGAATAGGTTCAACTTTATGTCTACCAAAACCAGTACCCCCTATTTAAATCAGGCTTCACCCGTTATACCTCTGGTATTAGTCCAGTCAGTGAACTGACAACTTGTATAGAAAAATGACAATTTTGGAAATAATTTATGATAGCTTATTTTTCTTCTGTGTAAGGGATATATTATCAATCAAATAGACTCCCAGCGACTGAATCCGACAAACTTTCAGACATCAAAAGAAAAATATACAAATTAACTACCTTCTGAAAAGTCATTTTTTTTATTATGAAATATTTTTGTCTGTATATTCGTTCATTTACATTTACTCTATAATATTTAAGATAAATAAAATTCAAATCTACTTATTTACTTCCGGGTGAAAAGTTTGCCAGTTTATAACCATTGTACGAAAGAGCGAATACCTCCTAACACAAGTTTTTTTCTAACTTAAAAGGAGGATTCGACACCATGTGAAATCAACTGTATTTAAAAAAATGAATTATTGCATTTTGAAATGTGAGAGAGCTAACATTCCGTAGTGCTTTCTGTAAATATTGCGCTCAAAATGAAATACCACAGCTCTCTATACAAAACAACCGTAAACTTATTTCAAAAACGCAATGCATTCCGTGTTTCGCCGGTGGCATTAATTCGCCTGATTACATTAGGAATTCGCGGTGTGCGCGCTTACAACATAGTTGACTAATTTGCATCAGCGCTGCTGAAGATTTGAACACCTGGGCCCATCTTAAAGCGTACAATTCAATTTAGGAACGGATTTTATGGTTATCAGAAGGGGTAATAAAGTGGCGAAGGGCATGGAAGTGTAGCGTTCTCTTTCGCCAGAGGCCATGATCGAGTCGAGTAAGTAATAGAGTCTGGCTAGTGGAAGATGAGCCTGATTTTTTAAAACCTTTTTTATAGTAATATCATTGTGAAATGTGTTAAACGTCTTAACTGTTCTATAATAACTTGGATGGTGTTAGCTTTTTAAGAGTCCGCAGTAAGCTCGGCCGAATTTCACCTTCCCATACAAACGTAGTTACGCTTTCATTTCAAAACTAGGCGTTGGATTGTGACGAAACTTTGCATATACAATGACATGAGATATGTCTATGTCGGTAATTAGTTTTTATGGTTCCAGTCTATAAAACAAACGAAATACAGCAAAAACAAGTTTTGTATGAAAAACATAAATCCGCTGTATTTTTTTACTATGGTGTCTGAAGCTACATAAACTAATTACGAACATAGATATACCTCATGTCATTGTATATGCAAAGTTTCGATACAATCCTACTCGTTGTTTTAAAATGAGAGCGTAACTACGTATGTATGGAGAATCGAGCTTACTGCGGACTCTTAAGAGATTTACATATTATTCACATTGAAAAAATCATTAAAAAAATCAATTATTATTTCTCGTCTACAATTTGGGAGCCTGATTATCTTGAATATAATGTAGAATGAAGAAAGAGTTTTTTTCATATGCCTCTAGTTCCTTCTGCTTGATAAGTTTCATTGTTTGTATTCGAGAAAAATAATAATGGATCAAGTATCATCAATATTTTATCGCGTTATACAGGTTGTAGAAACACGGTGTTTTTTTTTAAATTTCCCCTCTTTCTAAGCTCATCTTTTATGAGCCAAACTCTAGTAGAAATACTGGTCTTATATGTATTAATGCATTCAGTGCACAACTAACATACGAGATTCGATTTCGTCTCACTACTCCACATATAGTAAACATAAACGAACTCATTCGAGGCGAAAGCAAAGCTTCTTGTGCTACGCCGTAGTGGGCTGCCGCGTAGCGCTACGACCGTAGCATGCCGTGAATGGATTTAACCATAGATATATGTATTCTACTTCGTAAAGATAGGCCAAACGCCCACGACTAATTCGTCCAATGCGGTGGCCCGCGATTGCCCGTGGCGGGCGTGCCTTAGTCTTCAGCTGTCACAGTGTGTCACAGTATGTTAAGCGAATCACACTGGCGTATCTTTACTTTCGATATCATTGTATTTAACACGTTCACTTCCAGGAACCTGCTTAGCGGTCGTCTACGCCGTAGGCGCTTAGCACTTCTTAACGAGCGTAGCGCGTAGCGAATCTTGGCACTGAATGTGTTAAAAGTGATAGAGCACAGTATAGTCTGTTTGTTTCGTTAATAGTACATTACGTAACTAGGGCGGTGAATTCGTGAATGCCCCAGATCGCAGGTGTTTGTGGCCCGAACCGAAGGCGAGGGCCATAAATATGCGCTCTGGGGCTTTACGAATTACCGCCCGTGTTGCGTACAAAATTTTACGTCTTCACCTGGCCACAATACGAGTTTTCCCGTACGCGTAGCGTGCAGTAAAACTCGCATTATGGCCAGGTGTGACGTAAATAATATTAACAAACAAAACCAAGTGACTTGCTCATGAGCGCATGGCAATGGCGTATTACAGTACTAATGAAAAGGTTAAGTTTGTTTACATTATTTTAAATGTCTGAAGAAACAGACTATAGTTGCTTTTGTCTCTTGCTGTCAACACAGCGGGAGGTAGCAACTACTTATTTCATATAAATACATAAAGATATTTCATATAAGTAAATACAATTCATTGTGGCAGTTATAGCGTTCTGAAGAATATGGTGGTCTAGTAAATAGTGTTGATTTTATGCCTAAAATGATTTTATTCGTTTTAATTGAAATGTTAGCGTAAAATTCATACTTGCGTTATGTTTATGTTCATGTCTTTTTGTTTGGCAAAATTACAGTTGAGCTGTCTGTAAAGCTCGAATGCGATAAGTTAAACAATTACCCCTCTGCTTTATTGTAAGTAAGGTACGTTAAATTTATTTTATTTGTGTAAATAATTGACCTTAACACTTCCACTGCCAGGAACCCGCCTAGCGGGTGCCTACGCCGTAGTCGTTTTCCGCTACGGACGAGGAAAACCACGGGATCGGCTACGAGCGTAGCGCGTAGCTATTCTTGGCAGTGAATGTGTTAAGGCCTCCACCCACGGGACGCGTGTGCTGCGCGTGTGCTGCGCGGCGCGTGTGCTGCGCGGCACACGCGCAAGTTGTGAAGCATTGAAACTACACTTCAAACACACATCGAACGCGGCACACGCGCAGCACCCGCGCAGCTGCAGCGCAGCACACGCGCAAGTTGTAAAGCATTGAAACTACACTTCAAACACACATCGAACGCGGCACACGCGCAGCACCCGCGCAGCTGCAGCGCAGCACACGCGCAGCACACGCGCAGCACACGCGCAGCACACGCGCAGCACACGCGCAGCACACGCGTCCGGTGGGTGGAGGCCTTAAAATAGTGTAAAAAATTATAAAGACTCACCAAATAATAAACGCCAAAGGGCATCACAACGACCGCTACCAGCAGGTCTGCGACCGCCAAACTCACTATAAAATAGTTAGTGGCAGTCTGCAAACTCCTTTCCCTAGCCACACTCATGATCACTAACACATTTCCAAACAAAGTCAACAGTGGAAACACTAGCAGCGACAACGCCCAGTAATTATAACTCACTTCACTACATGTTCCATTTTCAAATGTACAGTTACTATCGTTGAGCGTTCGGAAATACAGTTCACTGAATGAGTCGTTGAAATTTAAATTTGGAACGCGTGTCTCGTTGGCCAGTGTTGTGTTTGGGTCCGGCGGTCGGTCTTGTGCCGGCATCGGGTCCGGTGCATTCATGGTTTATTTTTCAGTTCCCAACGCGTACATTTCTGCCCGTTGACCTGGAAAAAAGGTTTGATTAAATGTTTTGTTAGTGAATGAAACAAGTAAAGTTCCGTTTTTGGATTTCGGGGATGCTGTTACAATGCAATAACAAATAAGTTAATTGCATTACACGCAGTCTGGTTTATGTGTCTACCGTCAAAAATTTAATTTAAATACGGAATTTGACTAATTCCATCACCGTTTTCAATGGTCAGTGTCTTTTTTTTAACTTAGTGCTTTTTTTTTCAAAATAGCATTTTATGAAAATCTGTATACTGTTTCACCTACTCAAATAACAATAATTTTGCATCCTCTTCACTACCCCAAGGTAGTCTGGAAGAGTTCGATTTCTGGCGATAAGATCACCTGTTATCTATTTTTGGTGAGCATTAATGATGGATTATTGTATTGCAAATTACTTAAAACTGGTATTTTCCGAGTATACTTTCGTAGGTTTTGTTTGAAACCGTTTTCATTAAATCAAAGTGTGGATAATAACAGAATCAAAAATTCTAACAAAAGAAAGAGTATTTTAGACCAAAAGTTATACGCAAATGTTGTATGTGAACAATATGCAAGAACTTTATCTGCTTAAATTAGTGACCCGTAAACCGTATCAGCTTTAAAAACGTCTATAAAGTGACACGGTTATATATAATACAGACGCTTTATACACTTTGGAACTCTCCCGAAAATAAGCGCCACGTGTTACAGATTTTCATAAATTTAAAAACTTTCACCGCGCCCCGCAGGCACCCGTGTCTAATTTGAAAGCGGGGAGTCGTAATTTTAAAAATAATCCTTGTTTATTATCGATGTCGAGCGGTATTATGTAAATCAGGACTTAATTAAATTCCCCCGACCAAGTTTGGTACACTTCATCCCTTCAACACAGGATAGATATCTAGTATAATGACTCCCTAACTCCCAGTTCCAACACTTCGGGCCGGTTGCACCAACCTACAATTACAGACCGATCAACATCAAATCTCTGACCAACAAAAAAAGACTGACGGAGCGTTACGAACAGTCAAGAGAAGCCAAACCACATACAAACAAAACCAAGCTACTTCAAGTTTAGCACACGCTTACGCACACATATACAAACGAAATTGCACAAAACTCTTCAGCGCGTGTCGCAATGCTGTCAAGATTATTTATTTTGAGTTTTGTGCGATTTAATTTGTTAAGCGTGTGCTAAACTTACGGGGCTTGGTTGAAAACCGGTTGGCTTCACTAGACTGTTCGTAACGCTCCGTCTGTATATTTTCTTTGCAGAAATATGAGCATTAAATATGGCGCCCGCAGCTGTCATTGCATAGAAACTTGTCAAACTTTCCATACATCCAGATTTTAATGAGCACCGCTTACGATTACAGACGGTTTGGTGAAACCAACCCTTTAGAGTGAGCAGTCATCAGAACTGTGCAAGATTGTGAGGCATTGAGCAAGGTTAAAATCCGCCTTTTCGTCGCTCACCGCCTCGCTACATCGCACAGATCTGGTGGATTCTCACCTTTAGGTGACCCGATGAGTCGACGTGGAGGCAGTACGATATCAGTGAACTGTCATCTGTCAGAGTCAACTGTCAGTCTCTTTTCTTCTAGATTCGTTATTGCACCTTGTGCGGAAGCGGGGCGGTATGAAAGCGGTAATGCATGTGTAGCGAGCTGATTTCGCACTATATAACACTGCTGTGCAAATATAATACTGACAGTATACCGATGCGTATGGAAATCGAAAGGGTATCAGTCAAGTCTCGGTAAAAGTATTAAACACCGCATACCGAACTGAAACTATAGTAGCTTAATGTAGAATAGAATACAATAGAATAGAATAGAAAACGTTTATTCGTGACAACACAACACAACAGAAAATAAAAAACAGTAAAAGTAGACATGAAAAAAAAGGGTGCTGCACGAAATGGTCCCATCTCAGCGTTATGCTGGCAGGAATGCCAGCGCTGATCTTCCGATGGAACCATCAAGTGATTTCCCAGCCGGTAACACATAATTAAACAAAAGAGAGAAAAAAATACACGAAAAGTAAAACAATAATAAAAATAAATATGAAATAACAATTACTAACAAATAGTAGGAAGAGAAGAGCATAAGAAAAATGGACAGGTGAGAAAATATCATGCAATGCCAAGCCACTTAGGCATATTTATGGTGAGTTTATGTATGATAAATAATACTACCTACGTTAGAGGCAGCTTGTCTCCAACCTTAACATTTCCTGCCCTTTTTGATGGCTGAAAAGGATTTTTTTCAACTGCATTTTAAGTGTGGCGATATGTTTCAGGCTTCTCACTGGGGGCGGTATGTTATTCCAGCACTTTGTGGCCGCATACCGGAAGCTACCGCGGAAGGCGGCTGATTAAGCTGAGGGACCAAGAGCTCTAACCCACAGCGGCGCACCCTACGCTCCGACTGACTAGATGACCATGTTTAAAAAGGGTGTGACATGGGCTCTCAGCGGAACATCAAAACAGTCACGTGCACAGGCATTTTGTACACGCTGGATGTACTTTTTAGTTTTTGATAAAAGTCGAGGGCCAAACACTGCATCCATGTAGTTCAGTTTGGATAGCACTAGTGACTCCACAAGTTGAACGCGTAAAGATGCAATCTATAAAAGGTCTCACTCTATATAACACTTTCAGCTTGTAGAAGCAATTACTTACACAGTTAGCAATGTGTTTTTCAAACCTCAAGTCAGTGTCCATCAGCAGGCCTAAATTACGTGCTTCACTAACACATTCAATAGGCTCCCCTATCAGTGTTACACCTAAAGATGGCTCACAGGAGGATCGCTGTTGCTTACTACCAAAGACAAGATATTTAGTCTTCAAAGGGTTTAGCAGCAAGCTATTCTCCTGTGCCCAAGTCGCTATTCTATTTAAGTCATCATTAAGCACCTGTATGGCATTGTCAATCTCTGTTGGCTTACAGGATATATAAACTTGTATGTCATCTGCATATCTTCTAAATACAACGTGTCCCAAAACTCAACGATAAGCCGGCACCAGAGGATGGAGCTGCTTATGATTAGTCGAGAAAAAATAAGGAAAAAAATATATCTCAATTATTATTTTTTAATATTGATTTTTTTTTGATTATTTTTTGTGTAAAAACTACATGTATTATGGTATTTTTAAGAACTGTGTTAGATAGCAGGGCTACTTAAGTTTCCAAAAACAAAAAATAAAATAAAAATACCATTAAGGATGTCGATTTTCGATGAATTTCATTTTTTTCTGTAATTTCTAAAATAATTGAGATATATTTTTTTTCTTATTTTTTCTCGACTAATCATAAGCAGCTCCATCCTCTGGTGCCGGCTTATCGTTGAGTTTTGGGACACGTTGTATATAAAAGAAGAAAGTGACTGACTGACTGACTGACTGACTGACATATCAACGCACAGCCCAAACTGCTAGGTCTAGAGTTTCCGAATTTGGCACGTAGGTTCCTTATAAGGTGTAGGAGAGCACTAAGAAAGGATTTTTGAAAACTCACCCCCTAAGGGGGTAAAACGGGGGTCCAAAATTTGTATCGGGGAAGCATTATTTTTTGAACTAGAGACTTGAAACTTTGTAGGCAGATTACTTATTAAGATACAAAAAAAAGGACTTTCACCGTTTTACTAAGGGGGTTAAATAAGGGTGCAAAGTTTGTATTCAAAACTACTGGGACTAAAAAACTTGAAATTTACACCAGACCTTCCTTTTTATGACGTAGGCAAGGGATGAGACGGGATTTTTGGAAATTCTATCCCTAAGGGTGTTAAATAGGGGTGCAAAGTTTGTATTTAAAACTACTGGGACTACAAACTTGAAATTTACACCAGACCTTCCTTTTATGACGTAGGCAAGGGTTAAGACGGCATTTTTTGAAATTCTATCCTTAAGGGTGTTAAATAGGGGTCCAAAGTTTGTATAGGAGAAATATTATTTTTTGTACTAGAGACTTGAAACTTTGTAGGGATATTACTTATTAAGATACAAAAAAAGTTGTTTGTTTTAGAAAATTCTACCCCTAAGGGGGTCAAATAGGGGTGCAATGTTTGTATGGGGTAAACATTATTTATTGAACTAGAGACTTGAAACTTTGTAGGCAGATTACTTATTAGGATACAAAAATAAAATTCCACCCCTAAGGGGATTAAATAGGGGTGCAAAATTTGTATTCAAAACTACTGGGACTAGAAACTTGAAATTTACACCAGAACTTCTTTTTATGACGTAGGCAGGGGATCGAACAGGATTTTTGGAAATGCTATCACTAAGGAGGTGAAATGGGGGTCTGAAGTTTGTATGGGTGACACATTATTTTTTGAACTAGAGACTTGAAACTTTGTAGGAAGATTGCTTATTAGGATACAAGAAAAATATATTCAGCGTTTTATAAAATTCTACCGCTAAAGGGATTAAATAGGGGTGTAAATTGTGTATTCAAAACTACTGGGACGTTACACCAGAACTTCCTTTTATGACGTAGGTAAGGTGTAAGACGGGATTTTTGGAAATGCTTTCCCTAAGGGGGTGAAATGGGGGTCTAAAGTTTTTATGGTTTAAACATTATTTATTGAACTAGAGACTTGAAACGTTGTAGGAAGATTACTTATGGATACGAAAAAAAAGACTTTCAGCGTTTTATAAAATTCTACCCCGAAGGGGGTTAAATAGGGATGCAAAGTTTGAATTTGAAATTCTAGAAACTTGAAATTTACACCAGTTTCCTTTTATGACGTAGGCAAGGGATAAGACGGGACTTTTGGAAATTCTATCCTTAAGGGTGTTAAATAGGGGTCCAAAGTTTGTATGGGGAAGCATTATTTTTTGTACTAGAGACTTGAAACTTTGTAGGAATATCACTTTCAGTGTTTTATAAAATTCCACCCCTAAGGGGGTTAACTGAGGGTCCAAAGTTTTTGTAAGGGAAACTTTTTTTAGCTACGTACTTAATACTTTGTGGACAGATTACTTATTCATTTACAAATAAAGTACTTTCACCGTTTTGGAAATAATTACACCTAAAGGGGTTAAAAAGGAGGTCCAAAGTTTGTATGGGGAAAAAAGATTAGTTTGACAATTTTATTCGTAACTTCACAGGATAATTCCTAACGATAAATGAGTACCTAAACAAGTGTTTTCGGTTTTTTGAGAATTCAACCCCTAAAAGGGGGACATGTGGTGACAAAATCTGAAAATCAACATCGGCATCTATTGTTACTATGGTGGATGGGGTCGCTGATTACGAAAAAACAACTATTTTACATTCCAACGTGGCGTCTAAATATCAATATGGGCGTTGTAGCGACGCTGCCTACGAAGCTGAAGGTCCTGGGTTCGAATCCCGGTAAGGGCAAATATTTGTGTGATGAGCATGAATATTTGTTTCTGAGTCATGGATGTTTTCTACGTTTCTATCTATTATATATATCGTCGTCTAGTACCCATAACACAAGCCTTATTAGAAATAGAAAATAAGAAATAGAAATAGTTTATTGAGCTTACTATGGGACTAGCTCGATTTGTGTAAGATTCTCCCCTTATATTTATTTTATTTATTTTTATTTTTGGGACGTTAATTACGAAAATCGCATAGATTTTGAAATGTAATGTTGTGGACAAGATAATTCATGAAAATATTTATGCCAAATTGCAATCCATCGGTCCAGTTTTTTCGTAGCAAATCGTTTGTAACAGACGGACTGACAGACAGCCACACGTGATCCTATAAATACATACATACATACATACATTCACGCCTTTATTCCCAAAAGGGGTAGGCAGAGCACACGAAACGTTTGTTCCAGCGCCACTTTTAGCATAAATGTGGGTATAAAAGATCGACAAAATGTGATATTGCAGTGATAGGTTGCTAGCCCATCGCCCACAACACACTTCAACCCTGGTCCCTTAGTCGACTTTTACGACACCCAAGAGAAGAATGGAAATTATTTTGTCATGGGAATGAAGAAAGTATGCCTCTTTGGTGACTCGTTCGCTTGGTCCATCAAAAGTTGCAGGAAGTCCACGTCGTCGCTTGCGCTTTCGGTGGACTCGGGAATCAGTGGTGCAATCTCGATCCTCATCAATCGGTTGTACGTAGGCGAGTGCGGGCGGCGCGGCGGGACGGGAGGGTAGGAGACATTGGGAAACTGCCTGCATCCGTAATAAGTACATTCAAGGTGCTGCACGAAGATCTGCTTACTTTTTATAAGTTAAGCACTTTGGCTGCCGCAAAATTAAATCAAATTTTTGGATATTTATGTTCTTTAATTGTAGTTACTCCCATACAAACTGTTGTTCCCCTCCAAATACTGGTTCAAATGGCATCGAAAAAAAATCTTAGGAAACAAGCCTATAGCAATGTCCAGGCCACAAATTTGACTTGAAATTCGTGGAGATATTTTGGTATTTCAATATTATCATTGAACATAAACTAGCTTTTATTCCAGAGGACAGATTCTCATTAAATCATGATTGTAAATTTAATAACAAAAATACGTACATACATACGCCTTTATTCCCAAAAGGGGGAGGCAGAGCACATGAACTTTATGTTCCAGCGCCACTTTTAGCATAAATGTGGGTATAAAAGATCCACAAAATGTGATATTGGGAGGATTCATAGAGGAAGTTAGTAGGAGTAGGCCGTTGCCGGCGTAGCAATTCAACAATTATTGGAATATTACACTTACTACGCGGGCGAAGCCGCGGGCAAAAGCTAGTATATGATATTTACATTTTTTTATATGAGACCTTATGTCTACGGAGTATAAAATGAATAGAGCTGGACCCAAAATGGACCCCTGGGGGACCCCTCTCATGATCTTAAGCTCATCAGATGTCCGTGAGGACCCATCCCCATTATCTACCTTGACATACTGGGAACGACCACTGAGATAACTATTGAACCATCTCACAGCTTCAATGTCAAATCCATAGTAAGAGAGTTTAGACAGTAGGATATTTATATTGATCAAGTCGAAAGCCCTAGAAAAATCGAGCAGTACTAAAAGAGTGCACATTCCCTTGTCTTGAGCACAAAGTCATAAGCCTTCATACTGCTACTTATTCTCGGTAGTTAAATAAATAAATAAATATCGGAATTTCTTTCGAACCAAATGAATGTACTGAAATACTACTTTTCTTGTGACTTACTGAATTCTCTAAACGGGCGTAAGAATACCACGATCCTCCACTCCGGGACTACTGAATTAACAAAGAGACAAGAATTTAAATTCTTCACTGTTTCGTTAATAACGTTAAACTGTTAAGTTTTTTTTAAGTTAAGACGTTAGTGAGCGAATGAATACATATACCACTGTTTAGAAATAAATAGGTGCATAGACCAATTTTATTATTAACCTTTTGTTGCCAACATTATTTGGTGCCAAGCGTCCATAGGCTGCTTGCCATCAGGAGGGCCGTATTATTGTTTGTACCGACGTGGTATTAAAAGGTGCATCATACAATTATGAGCTAAGTGAGAGAGAGAGAGCACCAATAATTCGATGTATATCAATCTAATGTTCATACCTTAGTTTCAGATTTTCAGTATTCTATCCCGTGGCTATGCCTGTGTTCTTTGAAATCAGCGCGCCTTGTCACGCGGGCAGGTAAAATAATAAAATAATATAGATAAATACTTTATATATAGTTATTTATATTATAGTTAACGTGTATTAAAATGCGCGTACGGGAAAACTCGCATTGTGGCCAGGTGAAGATGTAAAATTTTGTACTCAACACGGGCGGTAATTCGTAAAGCCCCAGAGCGCATATTTATGGCCCTCATCTTCGGTTCGGGCCACAAATACCTGCGACCTGGGCATTCACGAATTCACCGCCCTAGTTACGTAATGTACTATTATGTAATTGTTAATTAATTGATTAATATAGTTATGCATGTGAAATCTAGTTTTGATAATATTCTTTACGTCACACCTGACCATAATGCGAGTTTTACTGCGCGCTGCGCATACGGGAAAACTCGCATTGTGGCCAGGTGAAGACGTAAAATTTTGTACTCAACACGGGCGGTAATTCGTAAAGCCCCAGAGCGCATATTTATGGCCCTCACCTTTGGTTCGGGCCACAAACACCTGCGATCTGGGGCATTACGAATTCACCGCCCTAGTTACGTAATGTACTATTCCGTATTGTAAAATTGTTGTGGAATAAATAAATTGAATTGAATTGTTTTACCGATAAACGTTGCATGTACTGAATGTTTCGCCGAAATTTAATTTCCTTGAAAACTTTTTTTTTTCAAATACTGTAGACTGTTTGTTATAAAACAAACCTTACCTAACCTATTTGTACAATTACTTTTTAGCCGAAAAAAATAACGGTTATTGAGAAAAAAACGATGTTTTGAAAATTCGGCTAAACAATACATTCGGTGAAACGTTTGTTGCACAAATAAGAGACTCCGATAGTATTGACGTAACTGGTGACTTTCTCGTGAAACTTATCAGAACTGCAATACAGCGAGGAAATGCCACCAGTTTCGATGGCAAAATGCCTCAAAGGCCTTTTTACATTTAACTTAGTTTTAACTTAATTTAGTTGATGTACTTAAATGTTCTAATTGTATGTACTTTAGAAAATCATCATTATCGTCATATCAGCCGAAAGACGTCCAATGCTGTTCATAGGCCTCCCCCAAAGAGTGCCAAAGTGACCGGTCCTGCGCCACCCGCATCCAGTGGACTCCCGCAACCTTTACCAGGTCATCAGTCCACCTTGTGGGGGGCCTACCTACGCCGCGCCTTCCGGTACGCGGTCGCCACTCGAGAACCTTTCCGCCCCAACGGCCATCGGTTCTACGTGCTATGTGCCCTGCCCACTGCCACTTAAGTTTAGCGATTCTTAAGAAAATATTATATTAATATTAAATTATATAGAATTTATATTTGAAAACATTGAATACGCCCTATAAATCTCTTTGATCTTAAGCATAATCATGAAATTATCGAGAAATAACATACCTACGCCCTTTACTCTTTAACCTTCTTGAGGCGTCCTAAATTGAATACAAACAAAAGATTTATTTACCTTTAAGATTAAACTTTGATATTACTTTGTAGGCACGGAACATACTACGTGACACAAATATGAAATAGGTGTTTTGAGTATTGGTAAATATCCATATTCATATTCATCTTCTATGTTCTTCACGTTGGCACATCACAATTAATTGCCACACCAGCTATAACGAGACGGCACGCGAGCTCTGACGATTTTCCACGCACTATCCGTCTCTCTCTTATTAGAACATTTAGAACAAGAGGTATAGTCCGAGAAAAATCGAGAGTATATCGTTGCCATCTCATGGAAGACGTGCTGGTTCGCGAGGTAACCGCCATCTGGGATGTTGATTCGACGATCATTGTCCCGATAGTAGTTTCAGCGAACGGTTTAATATCGAAGAGCCTCTACCAATACCTTAAGAAACTCTCGCTAGTTAGCTGGGTCAAGGGTCAGGATACAGAAGGCGGTACTCCTGGACACTGCGCGGATACTCAGGAGGTTATTTTCTCGGTCGTTCTGATCACCGACTGCTTAGGCCCCACCCGTTACATAAATATTTGACATCAATAAAAAAACAAGCCTTTTAAAAAATTTGATAAGATTGAATAAAAATATATCTTTCATAGAATAAAGTAATTCAAAGCGCGTAATCTGTCAAAACTATGAACAACGTTTCAAAGGTATCCTCCATTTTAGAGCCATCATTTGAATTTAAATCGCAAATAACATTAAAATTTTCCTTATCACGACAGTAATAAGCTTTTTACTCCGCTCAAAACTTTCTTCAAAGCTGTCCTTAACGAGCTTATCAGATCATCCGATCACGAAATAGTAACTTTAAGTACAGACTTATTTTATTACCTAAGTCAACAAGTCTCCCGTAAACCTAAAATTGTGTAGTAATGGCATTAACCTAATCCGTGTCTAAATCAATAGTAGAGTTGACATTAAGCCACTCACTGCCTGACGCGGCCGCCGCGGCGATCAATAGTAGACTTGTCATTAGTTGTCAACTATTGGCCACTGGTGCGGCCTGCGGTGTCAGGCCACGCCAGTGCGATTGAGGCCTTAAGGGTCGAACACACACCACGACGACGGGCGCGCATCGTGATATTTCCCTACAAACCGCTAGCGTGGTCAAACAGGCTGCGCCCCGTCGGCAACCCGCTCCGCTTATGTTGCGCCCCGCCAGTAACCCGCCGCGCACGGGCGCGCGGTGCGTACGTAGTGCTGGCTGGTTGATGTCGAGAGGCCAGCGCGATGCGCGCGTGCTCTGTGTGACCGGCCGTCCCGCCCGCATCGCGCGCTCATCAAGCCCCGCTACCGCCCCGCTGGCAGTCTGTTCGACCCTTTATTCGTGACAAAAAAACGGACACAGATGAGCAAATAAAAAACTATAGAAGTCAAAGAACCGCCGCAAAATGGCCCCACAGAATGGGTGCCATTGCCATTATGCGGGGATGGGGGCGGGGTGTTAAAACGACGCCAGCACCGCTGCGACATGCTCTCGATTTTTCACGCACTATACCTCTTGTTCTAAGTGTTCTAATAAGAGAGAGACGAGTAGTGCCACAAAAATCGAGAGAGCTCACGCGGTGTCACGTAATAGCCGTTTAGTTCGAAGATACGTATACCGGGTTTTAGGTACCTACGTGTTTGGGTAGAACTTTGTAATGGTAGCCATACACGAAGCGATTTACTTGCGCCAGTTTAGACTTGCACAAGTATACTGTAACGTGTATTGGCAGATACTTGCGCCAATTTCTGAAGTATCTTCCAATACACGTTACAGTATACTTGTGCAAGTCTAAAATGGCGTAAGTAAATCGCTTCGTGTATGGCTACCATAAGGAGCACGTATTCTTTGGTTTTCAGCTCAACGTGATACGCTTTACAGGCAAAAAAGTAAATTCAGTTTTGTCTCTCATATGTTCTAGTGGTTGAGTAGTTAGAACGAGTTTTAGCGGACCAGCAGTCTAATGGCGAAACTTTTTGAACGCGCTTTAGAATATTATCAACTGTCATTAATTTGTAGGGAAAAATTATAGACACTAACGCTCGTTCGTAAAGGTACGCAACTACCCCGCAGGTTTTTTTCAAGGTGACAAGATACTCGTAGTTGTATTATTTTAGCTCGTAGTTAGAATTTAAAAAATCGAGGACCACTGGTTTCGTACCAGTCGTGAAATATTAGTTATAATATGTATAAAGTATTGCGTGCAAGTGTGTCAGCTTAACTTAATCTGTTGCTATGCTGTTAAAGAATAAAATAATAAAAACAACGGATAATTTTGGTCTCTTTTGAACAATAGAAAATAAGGCTAACCAGGCACTCCGAATTAAAATTTTCCAAATCCGCTGAAAATGGACACTGAAGACCCCAGAGGCCCCCTAACGGCGCGAATAATAAGTAAATTCGACGAATTGGTTGCATGTAAAATTCATTTATTTGAGAATTAACGACACCACGGAGCCCTAACCAAACACCCATGTGGACTCGTTTTAATTCCCACGTTTCAGCGGAGTTAAATACGTTGAGTACCTAAACCGGTTTTAACCAGTTGTGGCCGCTTGGAGTCGGTTCGGCTGAAAATGAAACGGAGATTTTAACATTCATAGAGATTTTAGGACCGGTGGTAGGGTGACAGGGAATAACTTTTGTCTTTTGTAACTATGTAGTTGGCTGCCCGCGCAGCTCGGCCCGTGTATTGCAACGCAAGTAAAGCCGCGGTATAAAATCCTATGTCAATTCCCAAGATTCAATGCCCCTAAAAAAAAAGAATAAAAATATGATTTGTTTCAGAGATCACATACCTACATCATACATCCAAACGTACAATTCATAGAAAATGCCTCTTCATTATTACTATAGGTATCATCAATGTATTGAAGTCTAACAACTGGTTTTCTGTAGCACAAGACTAAATCTGATTCGCCATTGAACTGTGCATAAAGATAATCCTAATAGAATCCCAGACATCTAATTTAATAGTTAGATTTAGAAACTATTTAAATTAGGTGCGAATTATATTAATACTACTAAAACTAATCCAATTTAATCCCGTTCCCGTAGCGCATTCCGGAATCAGACCCAAAAAAACTTTTACACTTTCCCTAAACTAAAGCCCTGTTTACACGTTGATTAGTGATTAGTGCGAGTCCATACAAAAACTACTCGCACTCGCATCAAGTGTATGAATAAACTCACACTAATTACTAATCAAAGTGTAAACAGCCCATAAGGTAAAGTCCTAAAGTCAAAACACCTCTGAATTTGGAAGTGTCAAACACAGTGATGTTTAGTTACCTTACTATAAGATTAATAAGTCTAGAAAGATCAGTGTCACAAACAAATAACTGAAACAAAATCTCTTCCCAATAGTCAGATTCAAGAAAATCACGGCAAAGGGCGAAAATAACGAAGTTCCCACCACAATTTAGAGACAAACATTCATCCTAATATTTAAGAACAAGAAAATAGGCCTCTAAACTGTTGGGAAGAATAAATCAATTTGCGCGGTAAGCGAAACTGTTAAGGGCTTATCACACGGCGCGAGTTACTGCCCCGACGGCGGACAAAGGCAGTTACTCGCATTCTACAGAAAACGTTTTATCTACGATTTTAATGGAACAGATTTTTATTTGTAAGAAAAAAATTTACTATATTTCTTCAATTCACTATTTAAAATGTTACAGTCCAGAGTAAAAGAATCCGTCTCAATATGCGCTTTTTTATTTTTCTTTGAGCTTCCTTCCTTGAATCAAAGGTAGGAAAAACAATATTCTAACAACTAACTCATGGGTGCAACGCGTACGCTTTTTTTAAAGAAATAGTTTTAATCTTAAGTACTAAACTTCTGGTTACCGGCCTGCAGCTATAATGAAAGGTAATGAGTTGTTCATCGGCTACATAAGTATCGCTACAAAATTGTTGGCAGTGAATGTGTTAATACGCACCATGTCAACTCGCCCGTCTACTCACCCATCAACTCGCCCATCTACTCGCCCGCCAACTCGCCCTGTGCAAGCTACCTTGATCGTTATTTGGTTCCTCCTGGGCTGACTCATACTTTCTGACATTTAATCTGGAGTTATTTGACAGCCAAGTTTTTCGCAAGACGTTTCTTATCTCAGTTCTGTTTAAGTAGAGCCTTTTCTAACGATATTCAGAGTTTAGAATAATTAACGGTTATGAATAGAGAATGGAATCTTTAGACCCGAAGGCTCAAAAAAGATGCCAGATTGATAAGTACAGAAATTTAGTTTTAAATGTATCAATACTCTGGGAAATATACGAACTGCCTACCTAACTTAATGTTTTACCTAGGAATAATAGGAGAAGGCCTATATGTTTTTAAGTTTCTTTAGTGAAAAAATAATCGATAGCTAGTCGCTGCTAATAGTCGAACTCGTAGAAAGGTCTTTAAATGCTATAAAATAAAAAGTATTACTTCCTCGTCTATGTCTGTTAACAGTTTTTAATACTTAACATATAACTGGAAACTAGCACACATACCGACACACATACACACACAACAGCAAACCCATTTTAAATCTTGTTGTAAATCTTCAGAATCTCCACCCATGAAACAATCGAAGGAGCCAATTGAAACGGCTGGGGGTCTATTATGTGATGCCTCGCGACGAACGCGCCGAGTTTAAAACAATAGGGTCGTTTCAATCTAAATATATAAAAGAAGAAGCTGACTGACTGACTGACTGACTGACTGACTGACTGACTGACTGACTGACATATCAACGCACAGCCCAAACCGCTGGGTCTACGGATTCCAAATTTGGCACGTAGGTTCCTTATAAGGTGTAGGGGAGCACTAAGAAAGGATTTTTCAAAACTCACCCCCTAAGGGGGTAAAACGGGGTTCAAAGTTTGTATGGGGGAAGCATTATTGTTTGAACTAGAGACTTAAAACTTTGTAGGAAGATTACTTATTAAGATACAAAAAAAGTACTTTCAGCGTTTTACAAAATTTCATCCCTAAGAGGGTTAAATAGGGGTGCAAAGTTTGTATTAAAAACTACTGGGACTACAAACTTGAAATTTACACCGGACCTTCCTTTTATGACGTAGGCAAGGGATAAGACGGGATTTTTGGAAAATCTATTCCTAAGGGTGTTAAATAGGGGTGCAAAGTTTGTATGGGTGAAACATTATTTTTTGTACTAGAGACTTGAAACTTTGTAGGGATATTACTTATTAAGATACAAAAAAGTTCTTTCAGCGTTTTAAAAAATTCAACCCTTAAAGGGGGTCACATAGGGGTGCAATGTTTGTATGGGGTAAACATTATTTATCGAACTAGAGAATTGAAACTTTGTAGGAAGATTACTTATTAGGATACAAAAAAAAACATATTCAGCGTTTGATAAAATTCCACCCCTAAGGGGATTAAATAGGGGTGCAAATTTTGTATTCAAAACTACGGGGACTAGAAATTTTAAAATTACACCAGAACTTCTTTTTATGACGAAGGTAGGGGATAGAACAGGATTTTTGGAAATGCTATCCCTAAGGGGGTGAAATGGGGGTCCAAAGTTTGTATGGGGGAACATTATTTATTGAACTGGAGACTTAAAACTTTGTAGGAGGATTACTTATTGATACCAAAAAGGTACTTTTGGCGTTTTATAAAATTCTACCCCTAAGGGGGTTAAATAGGGGTGCAAAATTTGAATTAAAAACTACTGTGTCTAGAAACTTGAAATTTACACCAGATTTTCCTTATATGACATAGGCAAGGGATAAGACGGGATTTTTGGTAATTCTATCCCTAAGGGTGTTAAATAGGGGTGCAAAGTTTGTATTGGAGAAACATTATTTTTTGTACTAGAGACTTGAAACTTTGTAGGGATATTACTTATTAAGATACAAAAAAAGTCCTTTCAGCGTTTTAGAAAATTCTTCCCCTAAGGGGGTCAAATAGGGGTGCAATGTTTGTATGAAGTAAACATTATTTATTGAACTAGAGACTTGAAACTTTGTAGGAAGATTACTTATTAGGATACAAATAAAAATGTCCTTAGCGTTTTTAAAATTCCACCCCTAAGAAAATTAAATAGGGGTGAAAAGTTTGTATTCAAAACTACTGGGACTACAAACTTGAAATTTACACCAGAACTACCTTTTATGACGTAGGCAAGGGATAAGACGGGACTTTTGGAAATTCTATCCCAAAGGGGGTTAAAAAGGGGTACAAAGTTTGTATGGGAGAAATATGTTTTTTTGTACTAGAGACTTAAAACTTTGTAGGGATATTACTTATAAAGATACTAAAAAAGTTCTTTCTACCCCTAAGGGGGTTTATTATGGGTGCAATGTTTGTATAAGGGAAACATTATTTTTTGAACTAGAGACTTGAAACTTGGTAGGAATTTTACTTATTAAGATACAAAAAAAGATTTGCAGCGTTATATAAAAATTCCACCCCTAAGGGGGTAAAATAGGGGTGCAAAGTTCGTATTCAAAGCTACTGGGACTAAAAACTTGAAATTTACATCAGAACTTCATTTTATGACGTAGGCAAGGGATAAGACGGGATTTTTGGAAATTCTATCCCTAAGGAGGTTAAGTAGGGTTGCAAAGTTTGTATGGGAGAAACATATTTTTTTGTACTAGAGACTTGAAACTTTGTAGGAAGATAACTTATTAGGATACAAAAAAAGTAATTTCAGCGTTTTATAAAATTCCACCCCCAAGGGGGTTAAATGAGGGTCCAATTTTTGTATAAGGGAAACTTATTTTTAGCTACTACGTACTTAAAACTTTGTGGTCAGATTACTTATTCATTTACAAATAAAGTGCCTTCAGCGTTTTGGAAATAATTACACCTAAAGGGGTTAAAAAGGAGGTCCAAAGTTTGTATGGAGAAAAAAGATTAGTAAGACAATTTTATTCGAGAATTCACAGGATAATTCCTAACGATAAATGAGTAAACAAGTGTTTCCGGTTTTTTGAGAATTCAACCCCTAAAAGGAGACGTGTGGTGACAAAATCTGAAAATCAACATCGATCGGCATCCATTGTTTCTATGGTTTATCGGGTCGCTGATTAGGAAAACAACAACGATTTTACATTCCAACTTGGCGTCTTAATATCAATATGGGCGTTGTTATTATGGTTTTTTGGGACGTTAATAACGAAAATCACATAGATTTTGAAATGTAATGTTGTGGACATGAAAATTCATGAAAATATTTGTGCCAAATTGCAATTCAATCGGTCCAGTTTTTTTCGTAGAAAATCGGTTGTAACAGACGGACTGACAGACAGCCACACGTGATCCTATAAATAAGGGTTCTATTTTTGCTTTTTAGGTATGGAACGAGACCCGCGTTATATAGGGTTATAGGTTTTAAAGTTGGTATTTGGTGCCATCTCGATCGTCAGCAATCGTTACCTAGGCGAGTGCGGGCGGCGCGGCGGGACGGGAGGGTAGGAGACATTGGGAAAGTGCCTGCATCCGTAATATGTACATTCAAGGTGCTGCACGAAGATCTGCTTACTTTTTATAAGTTAAGCATTTTGGCCGCCGTTAAATTAAAACAAATTTTTGGGTATTTATGTTAAATACTGGTTCGAAAAGCATGGGAAAAAATCTTAGGAAACTAGCCTATAGCAAATTTGACTTGACATTCGTGGAGATATTTTGGTATTTCAACATTATCATGAACATAAAGTAGCTTTAATTCCAGAGGACAGATTCTCATTAATCATGATTGTAAATTTAATAACAGAAATACGTACATACATACATACATTGACGCCTTTATTCCCAAAAGGGGCAGGCAGAGCACATGAACTTTATGTTCCAGCGCCACTTTTAGCATAAATGTGGGTATAAAAGATAGACAAAAAGTGATATTGCTTAGGTTGTTAGCCCATCACCCACAACACACTTCAACCCTGCTCTCTTAATCGACTTTTACGACACACACGGGAAGAAAGAGGGTGGTGAAATTCTAACCCGCCACCACACGCGCATAAAAATAATAGTAAATAAAAATTAATTTACCATAATGGGTTATGACGAAGGGTTATTCGTAGGGGAAGTTAGTAGTAGTAGGTTAGTAGGCGGCGTAGCAATTCAACAATTATTGGAAAATTACTTTTACTACGCGGGCGAAGCCGCGGGCAAAAGCTAGTTTCAGTAAATATACGGTGCATACTTCGTTTTTAATAGTGGTACCTATGAGGTATGACGAAAACAGTTTGGAAATATCAGATATCAGTGACACTGTAACTGGTATACCGTAGGTTTTTTTTTTGGACAAAACATGGAAAATAACTTTATTTGCTAAAAATTATTGCGAAGAGCAGACATCACCTAGCATACTTTTGCGCATGGTAAACCACTACCATGGGATTGATTACCTGGGGGCAACTGGGGACCAATTTTTGACTTTCGAGCGCTCGACTCTTTCACTCGAAAACTGACAAAAATTATGAAATGCTATTTTGAAATAGCGATAGAAAATTCAAAAACGAGTGGTATTGACCACTCGTATTCAATTCTATTTGTAGAAAGTAAGTGCCCGCCATTTTGACACTACAAACGTATTTACTTTTATTTGATTTTCGAGCGCTCGAAAGTCAAAAATCGGTCCCCTGTTACTCGCATCCGCAGGAGCTACCTACCACAACCCTGCATGTGTCCCCTGGGTGGTGCTAAAGGGAGACAAACTTTAAGGCGATATAATGTATGCCATACGATTAAATAAATGGGACTACCTTCGCATAATCGGAGGCTGGTGGGCGCTCGCTAAATAGAACTGAATTCCAATTCTCTTGTTAAGAGCTTTCAAATGATATTTGTTATATTTGTCTTAACTTTACACACCCATTCTGATTCTCATTTGCTAATAATAATCAACACATAGTCCACACTTATAATAAACTAGCTTTTGCCCGCGACTCCATCCACGTGGAGCTCGTTTATATCGTAGCTCCAAACTTCCACCCGCATTTCACCATCTAAGGGGATGATTTTCGGGATAAAAATATCCTATGTCAAACACACACACCATATCATCAGCCTATATACGTCCCACTGCTGGGCACAGGCCTCCTCTCATGTATGAGAGGGAATGGGCAATAGTCCCCATGATGTATGCAGGTTTCCTCACGATGTTTTCCCTTCACCGAAAAGCTAACGGTAAATATGAAATCATATTCCGTACATAAGTTCCGAAAAACTCATTGGTACGAGCTGGGATTCGAACCCACTACCGCCGTTTGACAGCCGCATGCCTGAACCACTGGGCTACCGTAGCTTAAAAATATCCTGTGTCCTTCCCCGGGATTCATCCTGTCTCCATACCAAATTTCATATCAATTGGTTCAGCGGTTTAAGCGTGAAAAGGTAACAGACAGACACACTTTTGCATTTATAATATTAATATGGATATGGATATAGATGTCTGAATGTAGCAAAGAATCCGCAAAATTCAAAATATTTATTCAGCAAATAGGCCACGAGGGCATTTTGAAAGAAAATACAATTTTATTTTTTAGAGATGTATAAGGTCTCCAAGTGTCAAAATACAATCAATCGTCAATCAGCGGTTTTACCTCAGAATAAATATTACTCCAAGACACTGCGACTCTTTAATTATATTGTATATATAAAAAGTTAGATAAAGCATAAAATAATGATCGATTCTATTATCAGAATCGATCATTATTCTATACATATCTTGGTATACGCGCAAAGGGGTTTGGGTAAAAATGTTGTAATTTTTTTAGACGAGAGGCCATTCGTAAACGTTGTAGATTATGATAGATCTACTAAAAACGAACATACTTTGTTATGAAATATATACACTAAAATACATCGGAGCCGAAATATTTGCAATATATATTTTCACAGGTCAGTTTAACGCATTTAATTTTATATATCTATGCGTATTAAGAGGTCCTCTAAACGACTTTAAAAAAACATCCTTGGCCGTTTCAAAAAATAAAAACGACATTATTTCTTATACAAACCCAACTCGGATAGCGGATAGGTTAGAAGATGGCGGCGGGAGCTCTGCTCCCGCCACCGTCTTCGTGGTTATTTTTTTTATAAAAGATCGGAAAAATCTTTATCGCGTTAGTTTCGTCAACTCACTGACGCCTTTCAGGGATTTTATCAAATCACTAAACCAGTCTAGTGAAATGAAAAAACGAATTGCCTTTTTTGTCCGATTTCGTCATTTCACTAAACAGATTCAGAGATTTGATCAAATTACTGATTTGTATTAGGCAAATGATAAAATGGATTGGCCATTTTAACATTCTGCGTGATTTGATCATATCCCTTAGAGATTTGATCAAATCTCTGTTTTGACCATTTCCCTGCAACATGTATACCAAATTGCATCTCAATCGGTACATACAGCGGGTTATGCGTGGAAAGGTAACAGAGAGTTACTTTCGCATTTATATGATTAGTATGGATTGCATGAAATGAAAAGGATCCTTATGGCTGAGTTACATGATTTTATACATTAGCTTATTCCAAACGCCTTTTTTTTGCAAAAAATGACTCAGCCGCAAACTTGTGGTTTTTGTGGCCCACCTCACCATAATCGATGCATGTAGGCTTTTTAGGGTTCCGTAGTACGTCTGGCCGTCTGTCCGTCCATCTTTGGCTTAGCTCAATAACCATTACTACTAGAAAACTGTAATTCAGCATGGATATGTAAATCAATCACGCCGACAAAACAAAAGAATAAAATCTTTAAAAAATAAACCATTTATTTGTTTGCTACAAAATTACGCCTTAATACGAAAGGGCATTGGGTTTGTATAAGAAATAATGTCGTTTTTATTTTTTGAAACGGCCAAGGATGTTTTTTTAAAGTCGTTTAGAGGACCTCTTAATACGCATAGATATATAAAATTAAATGCGTTAAACTGACCTGTGAAAATATATATTGCAAATATTTCGGCTCCGATGTATTTTAGTGTATATATTTCATAACAAAGTATGTTCGTTTTTAGTAGATCTATCATAATCTACAACGTTTACGAATGGCCTCTCGTCTAAAAAAATTACAACATTTTTACCCAAACCCCTTTGCGCGTATACCAAGATATGTATAGAATAATGATCGATTCTGATAATAGAATCGATCATTATTTTATGCTTTATCTAACTTTTTATATATACAATATAATTAAAGAGTCGCAGTGTCTTGGAGTAATATTTATTCTGAGGTAAAACCGCTGATTGACGATTGATTGTATTTTGACACTTGGAGACCTTATACATCTCTAAAAAATAAAATTGTATTTTCTTTCAAAATGCCCTCGTGGCCTATTTGCTGAATAAATATTTTGAATTTTGCGGATTCTTTGCTACATTCAGACATCTATATCCATATCCATATTAATATTATAAATGCAAAAGTGTGTCTATCTGTTACCTTTTCACGCTTAAACCGCTGAACCAATTGATATGAAATTTGGTATGGAGACAGGATGAATCCCGGGGAAGGACACAGGATATTTTTAAGCTACGGTAGCCCAGTGGTTCAGGCATGCGGCTGTCAAACGGCGGTAGTGGGTTCGAATCCCAGCTCGTACCAATGAGTTTTTCGGAACTTATGTACGGAATATGATTTCATATTTACCGTTAGCTTTTCGGTGAAGGGAAAACATCGTGAGGAAACCTGCATACATCATGGGGACTATTGCCCATTCCCTCTCATACATGAGAGGAGGCCTGTGCCCAGCAGTGGGACGTATATAGGCTGATGATATGGTGTGTGTGTTTGACATAGGATATTTTTATCCCGAAAATCATCCCCTTAGATGGTGAAATGCGGGTGGAAGTTTGGAGCTACGATATAAACGAGCTCCACGTGGATGGAGTCGCGGGCAAAAGCTAGTTTATTATAAGTGTGGACTATGTGTTGATTATTATTAGCAAATGAGAATCAGAATGGGTGTGTAAAGTTAAGACAAATATAACAAATATCATTTGAAAGCTCTTAACAAGAGAATTGGAATTCAGTTCTATTTAGCGAGCGCCCACCAGCCTCCGATTATGCGAAGGTAGTCCCATTTATTTAATCGTATGGCATACATTATATCGCCTTAAAGTTTGTCTCCCTTTAGCACCACCCAGGGGACACATGCAGGGTTGTGGTAGGTAGCTCCTGCGGATGCGAGTAACAGGGGACCGATTTTTGACTTTCGAGCGCTCGAAAATCAAATAAAAGTAAATACGTTTGTAGTGTCAAAATGGCGGGCACTTACTTTCTACAAATAGAATTGAATACGAGTGGTCAATACCACTCGTTTTTGAATTTTCTATCGCTATTTCAAAATAGCATTTCATAATTTTTGTCAGTTTTCGAGTGAAAGAGTCGAGCGCTCGAAAGTCAAAAATTGGTCCCCAGTTGCCCCCAGGTAATCAATCCCATGGTAGTGGTTTACCATGCGCAAAAGTATGCTAGGTGATGTCTGCTCTTCGCAATAATTTTTAGCAAATAAAGTTATTTTCCATGTTTTGTCCAAAAAAAAAACCTACGGTATACCAGTTACAGTGTCACTGATATCTGATATTTCCAAACTGTTTTCGTCATACCTCATAGGTACCACTATTAAAAACGAAGTATGCACCGTATATTTACTGAAACTAGCTTTTGCCCGCGGCTTCGCCCGCGTAGTAAAAGTAATTTTCCAATAATTGTTGAATTGCTACGCCGCCTACTAACCTACTACTACTAACTTCCCCTACGAATAACCCTTCGTCATAACCCATTATGGTAAATTAATTTTTATTTACTATTATTTTTATGCGCGTGTGGTGGCGGGTTAGAATTTCACCACCCTCTTTCTTCCCGTGTGTGTCGTAAAAGTCGATTAAGAGAGCAGGGTTGAAGTGTGTTGTGGGTGATGGGCTAACAACCTAAGCAATATCACTTTTTGTCTATCTTTTATACCCACATTTATGCTAAAAGTGGCGCTGGAACATAAAGTTCATGTGCTCTGCCTGCCCCTTTTGGGAATAAAGGCGTCAATGTATGTATGTATGTACGTATTTCTGTTATTAAATTTACAATCATGATTAATGAGAATCTGTCCTCTGGAATTAAAGCTACTTTATGTTCATGATAATGTTGAAATACCAAAATATCTCCACGAATGTCAAGTCAAATTTGCTATAGGCTAGTTTCCTAAGATTTTTTCCCATGCTTTTCGAACCAGTATTTAACATAAATACCCAAAAATTTGTTTTAATTTAACGGCGGCCAAAATGCTTAACTTATAAAAAGTAAGCAGATCTTCGTGCAGCACCTTGAATGTACATATTACGGATGCAGGCACTTTCCCAATGTCTCCTACCCTCCCGTCCCGCCGCGCCGCCCGCACTCGCCTAGGTAACGATTGCTGACGATCGAGATGGCACCAAATACCAACTTTAAAACCTATAACCCTATATAACGCGGGTCTCGTTCCATACCTAAAAAGCAAAAATAGAACCCTTATTTATAGGATCACGTGTGGCTGTCTGTCAGTCCGTCTGTTACAACCGATTTTCTACGAAAAAAACTGGACCGATTGAATTGCAATTTGGCACAAATATTTTCATGAATTTTCATGTCCACAACATTACATTTCAAAATCTATGTGATTTTCGTTATTAACGTCCCAAAAAACCATAATAACAACGCCCATATTGATATTAAGACGCCAAGTTGGAATGTAAAATCGTTGTTGTTTTCCTAATCAGCGACCCGATAAACCATAGAAACAATGGATGCCGATCGATGTTGATTTTCAGATTTTGTCACCACACGTCTCCTTTTAGGGGTTGAATTCTCAAAAAACCGGAAACACTTGTTTACTCATTTATCGTTAGGAATTATCCTGTGAATTCTCGAATAAAATTGTCTTACTAATCTTTTTTCTCCATACAAACTTTGGACCTCCTTTTTAACCCCTTTAGGTGTAATTATTTCCAAAACGCTGAAGGCACTTTATTTGTAAATGAATAAGTAATCTGACCACAAAGTTTTAAGTACGTAGTAGCTAAAAATAAGTTTCCCTTATACAAAAATTGGACCCTCATTTAACCCCCTTGGGGGTGGAATTTTATAAAACGCTGAAATTACTTTTTTTGTATCCTAATAAGTTATCTTCCTACAAAGTTTCAAGTCTCTAGTACAAAAAAATATGTTTCTCCCATACAAACTTTGCAACCCTACTTAACCTCCTTAGGGATAGAATTTCCAAAAATCCCGTCTTATCCCTTGCCTACGTCATAAAATGAAGTTCTGATGTAAATTTCAAGTTTTTAGTCCCAGTAGCTTTGAATACGAACTTTGCACCCCTATTTTACCCCCTTAGGGGTGGAATTTTTATATAACGCTGCAAATCTTTTTTTGTATCTTAATAAGTAAAATTCCTACCAAGTTTCAAGTCTCTAGTTCAAAAAATAATGTTTCCCTTATACAAACATTGCACCCATAATAAACCCCCTTAGGGGTAGAAAGAACTTTTTTAGTATCTTTATAAGTAATATCCCTACAAAGTTTTAAGTCTCTAGTACAAAAAAACATATTTCTCCCATACAAACTTTGTACCCCTTTTTAACCCCCTTTGGGATAGAATTTCCAAAAGTCCCGTCTTATCCCTTGCCTACGTCATAAAAGGTAGTTCTGGTGTAAATTTCAAGTTTGTAGTCCCAGTAGTTTTGAATACAAACTTTTCACCCCTATTTAATTTTCTTAGGGGTGGAATTTTAAAAACGCTAAGGACATTTTTATTTGTATCCTAATAAGTAATCTTCCTACAAAGTTTCAAGTCTCTAGTTCAATAAATAATGTTTACTTCATACAAACATTGCACCCCTATTTGACCCCCTTAGGGGAAGAATTTTCTAAAACGCTGAAAGGACTTTTTTTGTATCTTAATAAGTAATATCCCTACAAAGTTTCAAGTCTCTAGTACAAAAAATAATGTTTCTCCAATACAAACTTTGCACCCCTATTTAACACCCTTAGGGATAGAATTACCAAAAATCCCGTCTTATCCCTTGCCTATGTCATATAAGGAAAATCTGGTGTAAATTTCAAGTTTCTAGACACAGTAGTTTTTAATTCAAATTTTGCACCCCTATTTAACCCCCTTAGGGGTAGAATTTTATAAAACGCCAAAAGTACCTTTTTGGTATCAATAAGTAATCCTCCTACAAAGTTTTAAGTCTCCAGTTCAATAAATAATGTTCCCCCATACAAACTTTGGACCCCCATTTCACCCCCTTAGGGATAGCATTTCCAAAAATCCTGTTCTATCCCCTACCTTCGTCATAAAAAGAAGTTCTGGTGTAATTTTAAAATTTCTAGTCCCCGTAGTTTTGAATACAAAATTTGCACCCCTATTTAATCCCCTTAGGGGTGGAATTTTATCAAACGCTGAATATGTTTTTTTTTGTATCCTAATAAGTAATCTTCCTACAAAGTTTCAATTCTCTAGTTCGATAAATAATGTTTACCCCATACAAACATTGCACCCCTATGTGACCCCCTTTAAGGGTTGAATTTTTTAAAACGCTGAAAGAACTTTTTTGTATCTTAATAAGTAATATCCCTACAAAGTTTCAAGTCTCTAGTACAAAAAATAATGTTTCACCCATACAAACTTTGCACCCCTATTTAACACCCTTAGGAATAGATTTTCCAAAAATCCCGTCTTATCCCTTGCCTACGTCATAAAAGGAAGGTCCGGTGTAAATTTCAAGTTTGTAGTCCCAGTAGTTTTTAATACAAACTTTGCACCCCTATTTAACCCTCTTAGGGATGAAATTTTGTAAAACGCTGAAAGTACTTTTTTTGTATCTTAATAAGTAATCTTCCTACAAAGTTTTAAGTCTCTAGTTCAAACAATAATGCTTCCCCCATACAAACTTTGAACCCCGTTTTACCCCCTTAGGGGGTGAGTTTTGAAAAATCCTTTCTTAGTGCTCCCCTACACCTTATAAGGAACCTACGTGCCAAATTTGGAATCCGTAGACCCAGCGGTTTGGGCTGTGCGTTGATATGTCAGTCAGTCAGTCAGTCAGTCAGTCAGTCAGTCAGTCAGTCAGTCAGCTTCTTCTTTTATATATTTAGATTGAAACGACCCTATTGTTTTAAACTCGGCGCGTTCGTCGCGAGGCATCACATAATAGACCCCCAGCCGTTTCAATTGGCTCCTTCGATTGTTTCATGGGTGGAGATTCTGAAGATTTACAACAAGATTTAAAATGGGTTTGCTGTTGTGTGTGTATGTGTGTCGGTATGTGTGCTAGTTTCCAGTTATATGTTAAGTATTAAAAACTGTTAACAGACATAGACGAGGAAGTAATACTTTTTATTTTATAGCATTTAAAGACCTTTCTACGAGTTCGACTATTAGCAGCGACTAGCTATCGATTATTTTTTCACTAAAGAAACTTAAAAACATATAGGCCTTCTCCTATTATTCCTAGGTAAAACATTAAGTTAGGTAGGCAGTTCGTATATTTCCCAGAGTATTGATACATTTAAAACTAAATTTCTGTACTTATCAATCTGGCATCTTTTTTGAGCCTTCGGGTCTAAAGATTCCATTCTCTATTCATAACCGTTAATTATTCTAAACTCTGAATATCGTTAGAAAAGGCTCTACTTAAACAGAACTGAGATAAGAAACGTCTTGCGAAAAACTTGGCTGTCAAATAACTCCAGATTAAATGTCAGAAAGTATGAGTCAGCCCAGGAGGAACCAAATAACGATCAAGGTAGCTTGCACAGGGCGAGTTGGCGGGCGAGTAGATGGGCGAGTTGATGGGTGAGTAGACGGGCGAGTTGACATGGTGCGTATTAACACATTCACTGCCAACAATTTTGTAGCGATACTTATGTAGCCGATGAACAACTCATTACCTTTCATTATAGCTGCAGGCCGGTAACCAGAAGTTTAGTACTTAAGATTAAAACTATTTCTTTAAAAAAAGCGTACGCGTTGCACCCATGAGTTAGTTGTTAGAATATTGTTTTTCCTACCTTTGATTCAAGGAAGGAAGCTCAAAGAAAAATAAAAAAGCGCATATTGAGACGGATTCTTTTACTCTGGACTGTAACATTTTAAATAGTGAATTGAAGAAATATAGTAAATTTTTTTCTTACAAATAAAAATCTGTTCCATTAAAATCGTAGATAAAACGTTTTCTGTAGAATGCGAGTAACTGCCTTTGTCCGCCGTCGGGGCAGTAACTCGCGCCGTGTGATAAGCCCTTAACAGTTTCGCTTACCGCGCAAATTGATTTATTCTTCCCAACAGTTTAGAGGCCTATTTTCTTGTTCTTAAATATTAGGATGAATGTTTGTCTCTAAATTGTGGTGGGAACTTCGTTATTTTCGCCCTTTGCCGTGATTTTCTTGAATCTGACTATTGGGAAGAGATTTTGTTTCAGTTATTTGTTTGTGACACTGATCTTTCTAGACTTATTAATCTTATAGTAAGGTAACTAAACATCACTGTGTTTGACACTTCCAAATTCAGAGGTGTTTTGACTTTAGGACTTTACCTTATGGGCTGTTTACACTTTGATTAGTAATTAGTGTGAGTTTATTCATACACTTGATGCGAGTGCGAGTAGTTTTTGTATGGACTCGCACTAATCACTAATCAACGTGTAAACAGGGCTTTAGTTTAGGGAAAGTGTAAAAGTTTTTTTGGGTCTGATTCCGGAATGCGCTACGGGAACGGGATTAAATTGGATTAGTTTTAGTAGTATTAATATAATTCGCACCTAATTTAAATAGTTTCTAAATCTAACTATTAAATTAGATGTCTGGGATTCTATTAGGATTATCCTTATGCACAGTTCAATGGCGAATCAGATTTAGTCTTGTGCTACAGAAAACCAGTTGTTAGACTTCAATACATTGATGATACCTATAGTAATAATGAAGAGGCATTTTCTATGAATTGTACGTTTGGATGTATGATGTAGGTATGTGATCTCTGAAACAAATCATATTTTTATTCTTTTTTTTTAGGGGCATTGAATTAATAATGTTGTTATAAATGTGTTAAATGTTAATAATGTTGAAAAAGAACGGGATCCTGTGGTTTAACCAAACTTATTTTGGTCAAATTTCATTTCCCAAACCAATTTTAGCAACTATATTGTTTGCCAATGCAAACTTTGGCACAATTTTAATACGAATATTTTCGTTACGTCAAATTTTCATTCAGCAAAATATTATTACGAAAAATTACATTATGGCATGTGGTCTTTTAGCAAATGCTTTAGTAAGGCAAAAAAACATTAGACAATAAACATTTCGTCAAGTTAATGTTATGGCAAACTATAAATAGACAAAAATCACAATTGTTTGGGTTATGACATTTTACCAAAATACTATTAAAAAAACGGCACGGTCCCTTAAATAAAATAATGCACGGTTAAGTAGGTCGGTAGGCAAAGGCGTTAAATTAGGTTAGGGCAGCCAAAAAAGGGGGGCTCGGGGGGCAAAGCCTCCTAGCAGTAAAAAAACAAACAATCGTAACTATTGAAGTATTTGGTAGGTTAGGTTAGGGTTAGCTTGTGTCCCTTAGAGCGGAAATAGGCACCCTGCGAAGCGGGGTGACGTCGACACGCTGGCGGTTAGGTTAGAATTGCGACCTCTACACAAATTAATTTTCCCTTCCCACATAACAAAAAAGTTGTTATTTTATTGTGTATCTGATACACCATTGAAGTAAAGATGCAAATGATTTGTCATTGAAGAGTTCCTCTGCTGATGAACCGGCAGAATAGAAATGGTCAATTAAATATTGACGATACAAATCATTTGCCTTATTTTGTTTTGGTTAAAACTAGGGCTCGCGGTCGTGACCGTGTTTCGTGTACCCGTAGCCGAATCCGGATCCGGATCCGGATCTCCGTTGCCGAGTAACACGGCAACGGAGATCCGCTCCGTTTGCTGCGTGTGATTCGGCTACGTGTAATTAAGACACGTAGCTACGTGTACACGGAGATACGTATCTTATTTATACGTAGATCGGATCCAGTCGTGACCGTGACGTTTAGTGTAGATTTTATGCGTGTCATTAAGACCCCCGAATGTAATGCAAGGGGCGAGTTTTTAATTTCCGGGTCCCCACTTTTGCATTTTAAATAAAGTTTTAAGAGTGATCAAAAATAATAAGATGCAAATATTATGTTAGAGGCAAAAATAATAGACCAGTACAAATTGTAAAAGATGTATATTAAAAGAATTCGCGTATAATCAACATATGAAAAAATAGGTAAAATTCTAATTTTCATTCACTACATTGACTAATATAATCCTATGAGTTCGAGTCCAAAACAGCCCCCTCCAAAACAGCAATAAAACTTGAGTAGGTAAGTATTTGTGTCAAATCCACGTCAAATCAAACAAATTAACCGACGACTTCTTGCTTTCACTTAACTTCACAAAAATAGGAACACATGGTACTTAACAGGTAAAACCCAAAGCTTATCAATGGCCCGCAAACTATTGTTTGTTATCTTTATCTGCACGTGCAATAGTTGCTCTTAGTGTTTTTACCGACGAAAGACGGTTGTCCAGCCAGTAATAATATTTATGAATAACAAAGTATATTATTATTTCACTTATAATACTTTTTCTCAAAAATCATCGGCAATGTTGACTTTATTGGTAAAAAATCAGGACGTGAAGTGCATAGTTTATGGTTAGTGAAAATTTAAAAAATAAAAACCTTGCCGGCTCGATTTTGCTCGACTACAATGTTGCATACAAATTCCCTTATTTGTCGTAGTACAAACTTTTTAAAAAGTTGAAACCGCCATATAAATAAAAGGCATAGGTCCTAAACAGCCAAAACGGAAGATCAGTAGCTGTTACTTATCGCGACTTTTTAGTTGCCTCAAATAACTTATGGGGTTTTCGAAAGAAAAATACACCTCCAACTTATTATTAAAAAAAATTAAAAGGCGGCAATGCAAAAAATATTCTGTTTTAACATACAGTGGCTAATTGTTTTTACGGAAAAGATAGAAAATTGACGTGTAAATGATTCCAGATTTAAAAAAGCTGCAAGCTCAGTTATTGATTATTTGTTAAGTGTAAGTTGCAAACCCAAAAGACAAATATCAAAAGGCGTACGACAATTTCTTGAAGCGGCGAGAAGAAATGCATGCCTTATCATTTTCAGAAAGTACATTTTTGTTTTCTTCCTAATTTTTGAGAAAAGCACTATATTTGTCTCAGCTGGAATGGCAATTGCTGGCTTCGTATTAAATTAAACGGACTCCCAAGGTCGTCCGTTTAAAATTAATACTCAGCCAGCAATTGCCTACTTCCCTTGCTTCGACAATAATGTACTATTAAATTGTAAGGATTATAGATATTAAAAGTGGAGTAAATATTAATTAGAGATATTAATATATTTATTTGGATGGACTTTCATATTCATCGACATCGACAAGTAGGTACCTAGTACCTACCTGAGGTGCGATTTTTGATTCTCATTGGGTGGCTTATTTCGTACTAAATTGTCTTCGGCTGCCTGCATACAAAAAAAAGGCACCGGTGAGATTCAAAAATCACACCAATCCCACCTGTGGTTTTTTTTGTACAAACTCATAATGGCTGGTTATCAGAGAACAGAATAATACCAATATGTAATTACTTAAAAAAACATCTGGAATCAAATCAATGCAAAGACCACGAGTATAACACATAATGCGAAGGGTCCGTTCGACACAAGCTCTCTTTCAACAACCGAGCGGAGCGGAGCCGAAGCCGAGCGGAGCCGAGATTCGCGGGAACGTAGCCGAATCCAGAAACGGATACGTATCTTTGACGTGACCGTGTAGTACGGGATCTTAGCACCGCCGGTGCTAAGGCTACGTAGCTACGGTTCCGCGTGTAACACGTATATCACAAGCCCTAGTTAAAACATATTATGCCAACTAACATATTTGACTGAATGAAATTTGGTCAAAGTACCAGTTGGTAAACGAGATATTGCCTAAACATGAATATGCCAAACATAAGGTTTGCGTAAGAATTATTTGTCGAGTGTTAATTTGGCAAACGATTATTTGGCAAATGAAATTCTACGAAAAATGTTTAGGGAAGTGATAATTTGTCAAAGTTTTTTGGTAAAACAAAGGTAACCCAAAAAGAACGCAAGCACAGACGTATGCTTATTTACCATTATTGTGGTTAGTCTTAAAATAACTATAATCCACGACTAAATACTTGCTACTGGAAATTCGATACCAACATCCAACAAAGACATAGAAATTATTATTAAACAAGAAATACACTTAGCTGAGTCCGGTCAACCAAAAAGACAATTTTTATTTAAATATCAATCAAGTAAATAAAGTTTATAAAAAAGTATTAATTAAAAACCATTTCCCAACAGATTTCAACCCAATCCTGGCCTTTGCAAATCTAAAAACAGCTACAACAACAAAACATTTTCAATTACAAGATTGGTTATTTTGATTAAGTGAAATATAGAATTGATTTGGCGGGTATGTTTCGGGAGTTCAAGTTGCCCGAAGCCAATTGAAGCCATTGGGCCAAGGGGAATAAATCCACGTTGCCCTTTAAAAGGTACTCCGAATTAATGTTATGTGGATCAGTGATTAAAAGTAGGAAAATTTGTTATTTGAAATTTCTATTTCAACAAATTGTTCAGGAGAAATCTAAATAATTTTACTAGATTGTTGGTAACTATGTTACGAAAATAGAATATAATATAAAGTTATCCCCAAGTTACTTCATATTATATTCTATTTTCGTAACATGACATTTATATTCATAACAATTATATTAATTATTTCCTCTAATTATTAATCCCCTCCAAAATGGTACATTAAACTAGAAATTGAAGCGAACGAAGTGCTATGATTCAGCTTGGGGAAAAACATCTTTTGTATGTCTGGTTGTCCGGCTGTTTTCCTTTATAGGTCGCATTTCTCAACCAATTCTCATTAGAATTTCTGAGCAGGTTGGACACGGAATGTTATGTTGATGAAACTTTTGGAAAAAAAAATGTTTTTGAAAAACAGTTTGTCACGAGTTAGAGGGACAGAGTGCCCGAACAAATGGTCGTAAATGTGGACACGCTGGACAAAAGCACCAATTTTTTTAGGCACTTTTAGGTCCATTGCTTTAAGTTTTTGATAGGAACCAACTCCTCCAGACATCCAGTCCGGTTTCCGCCGCGGGCATAGTACTGTGTCTGCTCTGGTCAAGGTCACTGATGACATTCGTGCTAATATAGAAAATCAAAAACTGACAGTCTTAGTTCTGTTTGATTTTAGTAGTGCCCTTAACACTGTAGACTTCGACATACTCCTTGAACTTCTAAATAATCTTAACTTTTCATCTACAGCTCTTTCTTGGTTCCGTAACTACCTCTTTGGGCGACGCCAGCGGGTAAAGGTTGAGGACAGTGTCTCAACTGGAATGCACTATCAGCAGGTGTACCTCAGGGGGGAGTCCTTTCTCCACTTCTTTTTTCTATTTTATTGTTTTTTTAATTGATGGGATTACTAAAAAATTGCGTTCCTCCTATCATCTCTATGCTGATGACCTGCAAATTTACGCGGCGGCGAGTCTGGACAATTTGGATTGGCTTATTGGTCAAATTAATCGGGACTTAGCTTCAATTCACGACTGGGCGTCGTCCTTTGGTTTGAAGTTGAATGCTCGAAATTCACAGGCGATTGTCATTGGCAGCCCTCACTTCGTCTCTAAGATGTCTGGCCAGGTGATACCGGACCTCTTTCTGGATGGTTCTCATATTCCTTTCTCTCCCACCGTTAAAAACTTAGGTATCATCATGGACAAGACACTTTCGTGGTCAGCACATGTTACAGAGGTCAGTAGGAGACTTTTTGCTTCTATGCACTCCCTTAAACGTTTGCAAAATTTCCTCCCTTTCCAAACTAACATCATTCTTGCCCGGTCCCTTTTACTCCCACTTTTGGACTACGGGGACATTGCGTACTTGGACCTCAATGAGGAACTGCTTGACAAGCTTGAGCGATTGCATAACGTCTGTCATCATCATTTATTTAAGAGCTTGGCTCTTGTCGGTGGAGTAATTTCCATTCTGTTCTATTCTCTGCTTTTTTCTTCAACTCTCTATAAGATTCAACTTCAATGTTTTGCTTTAGCTGCTCCATGTAAGCTCTTCGTGGTCTTCCTCTTTTTCTTCTTCCTTCTATCTTTCCCTCTATTATAACTTTAATGAAGTCATCGTCTGTATTAAGTATATTTTTGGTTTGCGTAAATTTGATCACGTGTCATCCTTCCGCTCCCAGCTCAAATGGTTGCCCATCCACCGTCGTCGGGATTTGCATACAATATCGCTCCTCTTCAATGTCCGGTTTATTCCTTCTTCCCCCCTCTAACTTTCGGAGAGGTTCAAGTTTATGACGGAAGGAAGCGACCATCGGCTCCGATCTAGTGGTATTCTTACTTTAGCCATACCTCCTCATAAAACACGTTGCCTCCGACACTCAGGCAGTGTCAGTCTGTAGCCTCGCTGAAGGGGCAGCTGAAGAAATTGTGGTTGTCGAATGCTCCTTGACTATATATTAGTAGCATTTTAAGTTTTTTACTTATATATATTTAAGTTTATCGTTGTATATATAATATTTATTATCTGTTTAATGGTTTATATTTATTAGTATGTATATTAATCAATTATCAATTAATTTTGTTTATCTTTTTAATAGTTTTGTACATGTGTCTCGGTTTTGCCTACATCAAATTTCCACTCATTTGCTCAAAGGTTAGCTGGAAGAAATCCCTCTCAGGGATAAGCTCGCCTTTGTACATGTATCTTCTGCTCCTGTAATAATTGTATTGTTGTTGTGTTCTGTTCCATGTACAATAAAGAATTTTACATTACATTACATCTATAGAGCCACTATTAGTGAAGGTAGTCAACCAAAATGAAAAGAAAAAAACCATATCATTAATATTCATATCAGTTCAGGCAAACTAATTCAAAGATTAATTATAATCTCAATCTAACTCATAAATCGCAATAACTGTTATAAGTCGGCGAACCCAAAAATCATGACCGTCATTACGAAACCTCTGGCTTTTAATTAACGACGTAATTACCATTTTGCCGCAAATTATGACCGATAAGGCGGCTAAAGTAGTCTTAAGGTTATTAATAAGAGTTTCAATTATAAGAATATTTCTTTCTTTTGAATACTCATCAATTGTTGTAAGTCTAGATAATTTATATCACTCATACATGTAAAACACCCATATATGGGTGTTTTACATGTATGTAAAGTCGGGGCGCTCCTAGGTATATATACCTAGGAGCGCACCCGACCAATATTAAACTGATTACATTTCAAAGTTGAATCGACCCCTTGTGCTAACAGCGTCACAATCATGAATGGAAGCATTTTAATTTTACCGGCTGCGATTCGATTAACCTTAATTGGAAGAAAGGAATATTCCTGTGACATCGTTTTTTGCAAGTCTCCGTCGTTGTTCTGATTTGAAAGACAAGAAAGTGAAGATACACTATCTTGTGTCTCAGTCAGTCAGATTTTTTAATTACTAAATTTCAAATGAAAGGAGGAAAATAAAATTATATGCTTAATACAAAATTAAGTTTCTCATACTTACTCATTACGTATTATGGATAATAAAAAAAAACAAGTCGACAGTAAACATAAAGTTAGCTTAGTTTATTAAAATGATTTTTAATTACATTGTTTACCCTTTATTTCATCCCTTTGACATGCCGAGAACTCTAACCGGGCCCACAGACATCGTAAAAAACACGAAAACTGGCTTAACTTTTTCACTGGGTGCTGTTTTTTTCTACTCGTTTATGGCTTTATTTCAAAAGTTTAAACATCGTAATTCCTCTTGGGAGTTTTTGGCACGACTCTCGTTCATTAAGCTTACTATCTTTCAAAAATAAGGTACATTAGATTGAATATTAAATTACGATTACTTAGCTAGGTCATTTCATATTCATTAAACGACTACTTCTTTTTTGCAGTTTGAAATTCTTACCATAATTTTACATAATAATAGAGTATTTCAAATTCAGCGTGTTTTCTTAAACATACATACATGTAACCCGACCAAGCTATGTTTGCACCTCGCATCATATTACATAATAATTACGCGAGGTGCGAACTTAGCTTAGTCGGGCTATACATACATTCACGCTTTTATTCCCAAAAGGAGTAGGCAGAGCACATGAAAGGTATGTTGCAGCGCCACATTTAGCATAAATATAAAACTCATTACGTTCTTAATATATTCTTTTTTCTACTCCTGTACTTTTATCTGTCATTTATATAGTCCCGAACACTAATATAAAGACATACAAAATAAGTGTGCAGAAAAGTCTATACTCTATTCCCCATAACAGTACGGCACAACCGTGCTGTTTTGTCGCCAAAACGATACGCTTAGCAGCCATACGCTTCTGAACCTGGGTAGTGCTACATTGTGCCACGGCCTACTAGACACGATCGAGTAGGCCGCGACGCGACTAATCTAGAGGGCCATGCCGAAACATAAAATACATTAGGTACTACCAACTTAACAAACCACTGAATGTATTCACTTCAAATAAATTATTGTACTAACGGCATTGCTGCCAACTTAAGAAAAACCTTGGTCTTAATATGACAGTACTGGCAAGTTGAATTAAGAACAAAACAGACCATAAACAAGAGGTGTCAATGTGTCATGTTTCCAATTTCCCACTAAAGTTCCAGTTCAAAATTAAAAGACGAAATATGTCAAATATGATAACTATTCGTTATTAATAACTTCTCAAGATTTGATTCGTGTTTGTGGAGTGAAGAAAGATGTGTACGTTCCTTTTAAAATGGACGAAGAAGAAAATAACTGCACCGCTGATGAAATTGCGTGAGTAGTAATATAACTAACGGAAAACTTACTGCCTGAAAAGTCAAATTATGCAATTTATTTAAAATAGTCGTAGAAAAAATATTGTATGCAACGGTGTATAACTTGGTCTTAAAACGCTCGTGGCGTCTTTAATTGCGATGCTCGCCAAGGCTCGCATCGCAACTCACGACACTCGCGTTTTAAGACCCTACTTATACAACAGTTGCATAAAATACTATAACTCCCGGAACAGTCAGATCATCAGTTTGGGTATTTTTTGATACCATTTCATTGTCTTTGTCTTTTTTTATATATATTTGTGAGCTTTTTCGCTAATGCGAATATATCGCTCGATAAGTTCCTCTTGATTAACAAAGTAGTATACACTAAGAAATTAATTTAAACTAAAGACAAAATTATCTTTGTCTTAAAGTGCTTTCATAATTGCTTTGCTATGGGTACATATGCATTTGGATGTCAACCCGGTTTAGGCCCGAATCACACTGGCGGGGACTTGGTCAATATTAAACTTGCAACGCAGGCCGCGTCAGCTGTTGGAGGCTTTAGTCGCCTAATGTCGCAAAACCACGAGCCATTATAAATAGTGGTATAGACACTAAATGAAATAATCGATAATGATGTATTTTCTTGAAAAAAGATTTAGAATTAGTCAAATGGAGAAAAAAAAAACAACGCAACTAATCGCAATATAAGTGTCCAAAGTTTAAGAGGGGGTATGTTCTGTCCCTTTTCCTCAAAACGCACCTTCATATGAAAAGATTGTCATTTTACTATGACACTCGTAGATCGGATGTCCCGATCTGCGACCGTTTTCTCTCTAACAAGACACATTAAAATGGTTGTAGCTTTGTAATTCTTTGAGTTATCGAAATGGGATTTTCGTCTTTTTTTTTTAGTTATCGTCATTTTGAGTCTATTGGGCTAGTTACTGACTGCTAGCTAGACCTATCCAGTATGTGTATAAAGAAAAAAAAAATAAGTGTCAAAAAAAAAATATAATTATGGAAACTGTTTACAAAAGTTCACGAACATCGGTTGAGAAATGTGATGTGTAGGGAACAGTCGAGCAGCGTGACATACAAAACATTTTTTCCCAAGCTGAGACGGAGAACTTCATTCTCTTCGCTCGCTCGTTCGCCGAGAACACCAGAACAGAAATCTCAGGACTTAAAACGATCAGGAAGCTTTTGGATACATAAAACGGATAGATTTCTAAGTATATCATCGCTCACTGATATTGTCCAAGTTTAAAGCGCAGCGTAACCCTAACTTGTTAACGCGAACAAAAAGCTCTCCAGCAAAAGCATTTTCTGCCTCATCGAGATAAAACGCAATTTAAAAGGGAGCTTTCAAGCCGCTTGTATTTATTAGCGGGCGAAATTGAAACATAGCGTCTGCTTTCGAGCTTATTACTAGCTTTTGGAAGCTCTGATTGCAAGTTAGATATTGCAGCTTATTAATAATTCCTTCAGATATTACTTGGGTGGGTAGTAATTTTCATTTGCTACTAACATTTCTTCATTTTACTTGACATGACATGACATGTCAACCTAACCTAACCTAACTCTGAGATATTGGCGTAAACACTGGTTTTCCTTTGATTGGCCTTACCAAGTACACATTAAGTTGGTCGGCTCTTACTCGGTAACTAGTTCATTATACTTATGTATAATGAACTCATATGTCACGATTTTTTTCACATTCCTAGTAGTACTCATTTAGCCGGCAGAGGGGGCACTTGACTTGAACTAATAATAATAATAAATAATAAATATAAGGGGACAATCTTACACAAACCGACCTAGTCCCATAGTAAGCTCAATAAGGCTTGTGTTATGGGTACTAGACAACGATATATATAATAGATATAAATACTTAAATACATAGAAAACATCCATGACTCAGAAACAAATATTCACGCTCATCACACAAATATTTGTCCTTACCGGGATTCGAACCCAAGTAGCAATCGCGAATAAGGCTAAATCTAAAAGTTCTGTAATCCGCCTTTACTTAGTTTTGACTAGGACAGAAAAGATATTTTTAAGCATACTTTTACTTTAAGTCTAATTGGTATCATAATAATTCTACTTTAGACAAGTATGCGTTTCTAAAACCGAGTTAAGAAATGCCAAATCAAATTTGAGTAAAGTATGACTTAAAAAAACGCCTATAAAGTCTGGTTTTACTATACTTAGTTTATTTGAAGTGTCGATGAGAACTTATTTGAATGAAAAAGAGGGATTTTAGATTGACTTAGGAAAAAATAATTTCTCTCTTATCGAAAACTGAGTTAGGAAATGCCAAATAAACATTGACTAAAGTATTTCTTCAACAAGTGGCTACAAATTCTTATGTTACTATACTCAGTTTTCGTTAAGAGTCCGTAAGAACTTATTTGAATTAAGAAGCGAGACTTCAGATTGACTTAAGAGAATAAAAAAACATATCTTATCAACAACCGAGTTAAGAAGTACCAAATCAATTTTGACTGAAGAATGTCTTCAAGAGAGAATTCACAGGTATGGAATTCTGATTTAACTATACTAAGTTTACGTGAAGTGTCAGTAAGAACTGATTTGAATTAAGAAGAGAGACTTCAGATTGACTTAGGTAAAAGAAATCTTTCTTATCGAAAACCGAGTTAGGAAATGCCAAATAAATTTTGACTAAAGTATCTCTTCAACAAATGCCTAGAGATTCTTAAGAGTTAGGAAATCCCAAATCAATCTTGTCTGAAGTATGTCTTCAAGGCATGCCTTGGAATTCTTATATTACTATACTCAGTATACGTGAAGTGTCAGTAAGGACTTGTTTGAATTAAGAAGGGAGGGTTTAGATCGAATTAAAAGAAAAAGCATTAAAAAGCAAACTTCAATCAAGTTGCAGACATATTTGCCGCAAGTTCATCTGTGTCCAGTTAATTAAAATATCGTTATTACTCCGATAAGTGTGTGTTAAGTGGAATTCGTTTTAAAGGGACGAGTTTAGCCGAATAAAACCAAAGAAAGTTGAATAAAAAATGTTAAATGGTCGGTGCCTTTCGTAGACGAATAGAATAGAACAATATAAAATCGCTGTGAGTTACCGAATGTCTGGTACTAGGTACCGTCTCGCATTAAAAGGCAGTTGAGCAGCACGGCTGTCAGAAGACGGCGCGAGCTCTCTCGATTTTTCTCGCACTATCCGTCTCTTTCTTATTAGAAAACTTGGAAAGAGAGGTAAAGGGCGAGTAAAAATCGAGAGAGCTAGCGCGCCGTCTTGTGGTAGCCGTGCCGTTCGTATACCCTAGAAACTTTATGACACACTCCATATATACATAGTAAAAGATTGATAACATAAGAGGAAAATTCAAAGTTTGACTTCAATGACGAGCTGATAATTAATTATGTATATAGGTATGTAGTTAGTCACCATTTAATATACCTATACGCACTCAGTGACAAAATATGCTAAATAAAATAAATAAATAAATATTTGGGGACCATCTTACACAAATCGATCTAGTCCCAAACTAAGCAAAGTTTGTACTATGGGTACCAGACGACGATATACATACTGAAATCGATAAATAAATACTGAAATACAAAGAAAACATCCATGACTCAGCAACAAATATTAATGATCATCACACAAATAGATGCCCTTACCGGGATTCGAACCCGGGACCTCCGGCTTCGTAAGCAGGGTCACTACCAACTAGGCTACATGACTTTTATGACAAGCGCGTACAGATATTTTTGTCACTTTACAACTTATAAAGGGCGTCCCAAGACTATGCGAAATGAAGAGAAAGTACCTTAAATATCGTATATAGGATATTATGCTGAAATAAGAATTTATGTTTAAAAAAAATCTACTGCATTCAAAGATTTTCTAATAAAAAGCATCTTGCTTCAATTTTTTTAAACCTGTGTTTTTTTATGTCAAACGAAATAATGGAAAAAATATTATTCTTCTTTAGTAAAATAGTATGTTAAAAGAAAAGAATAACGTAAAATTAATCATTTGTACTAATCCGAGTAGGAAATTCATTCAGAAACTCTGCTTCTCTCTCTATTATGTATGAGCACGAGAATATTATTGGAAAATTAAGTTTTGTTGCTCCGCCGCGGAGATATTTCCTATCACATCTCTTTAAAGCATATGATAGGAAAATCAACACGCAGCGAACTTGTTAAAATATTGATGGTTTGCATAAGATAAGAAGGATCGCATTTTAGTATTTAATTAAATAAAAAAAATATACATAATTTACAAAAAATACTCAATTTACTTCGACAGTGTCAAGTATTTTATTTATCTGATTAAAATGATACATTTTACGTTACATTTTACATTTTAAGGTAGTATGTTACTTATGAATAATTATAACTTTTTGTCCATTCTTGGCATCATAAAAATACTGGATGATTTAGTTCACATTTAAGTCGGTTCGATTCCCCCTAAATTCACAGACGAAGCAAGTAATTAATTGTAAATGTTTAAATGTATTTAAATATATAAATGTAAATACAGAAACACAGTAGATTAAAAACAAATGAGACACATAATAGTGGTGAACATTTATTACAAGTTGGTGTGTGTTTGCAGCAAGGATGAATTTCCGGGTAGCATCTAATATTTGTCCCAAGCAGAAAAGGTTGACGACGCTGCTTCTTTGTTTACCGTATTTCTAATCCTAAAAAAACGGACGGTCTTGGGACGCATTGTATATTTATGAAGTTGACTGTATCTACAGATTTTACTAGAATTGCACCTTCTTCTGATACTGATAATCATGTTTAGGTACTAGGCTAAAAATACATGAAAGTTACTCATGTCACTGCTATTAAAAAATATTGGTTTTTGATTTCACTGGCAAAAAATACAATGCTAAATTATGTAATATTTGGCTAACTCTCGCGTAAACCGTTCACCGGCACGAACAAAACAAGAATAAACATAGGAAAATATCAAGGCAATTGGGTATTTTGAAAATCAAAGTAAATACTAAGTTCAGACTAATTTGTTTTAAGTAATACTACATCAATTCAATGTTAAGTACGATTTTAGACAAGTACCTATGTCTTAAAGATGAACATTTTAAGGCAAACTTGAATTTACTTCTCTTAACTAATCCTTAAAAAAGTACAGATTAGCTAAAGTTGGCTTTTTTGAAGACAAACCAGATTTGACGCCATTTTACACTTTTATAAAAATAAACAAATACATTACGCCGGTCCTCTTCCGATAATATAGACAAAGTAAAAGATCAGTGTTGAAAAAGTTATGTATAGTAATAACATACAAGTAAATAAAGAACTTAGCAATCAAATATTTCCGTATTCTATCTTGCGATTTTTTTTGTGAATAATTAACATCGAAATAAATACGCTTTTCGCTATATTTCACGGGGCCCATTCGTTTTATAGTGATCTAAAGATATTTCATTCGAGTGGCCGATGTGCGTTTAATATTTTAGCACTAGGTTATCAACAAAATCGTTGTTATAGTGTTGTGTTCAGTGTTTTTTAATCATCCATTAGAGATTTATGTTTTCAACTGGTAAGTTCACCATTTATATCTACAAAAAAACTGTGTTAAGGAAATTATGGGTTATCTTTTATTTGTTTAAGTCATCTTAAGATCAAGTTAGAATGAAGACTGTCATTTATTGAAGTTTTAACTTAGTATTGTAGACATCTTAAAGATAGCCTCAAATAGTATGAAGTGAACCTACAAGATATCTAGAAAGAAGTATTAAAGTACTCTTAAATGCTGTATTCTTAAGTCTGACTGAAGTTCACCTCAGAAACTAGTCTTAACTGATACTTAATCTTGAAGTAAGCGCCTGTGCCCACTTTTACTAAACATTGTCTTGACGACTATCTTAGGGATATCTAGAGGGCCGGGGAAGTCTTGGCCAAGACAAGGCTTCAAATTCGTGATTTTGACTTCTAGATATCTACAAGACTTAGTTCAGTAAAGGCATTGCTAATTGGGAACCCAGGACCTTCAGCTTCATAGGCAGCGTCACTACCTACTAGGCTAACCGGTCGACAAAAAAATATATATAATAAAATTCCCGACCAGATAAAAGATGTACAGCAGGCAGCATAAGTGCATGGTCAATGCAGAAATAGTTTGGCTTGGCGACCGAATCCTACGCCATCTATGTGGCGCGATGGTGAATATCATTATAGATGTCAATGGAGACCTCAGAGGATTTGCAAGATTTAACTAGATGGCGTTGTTAACAAAAAAATAAATAAAAAGGCACATGATCTATTTTGTTCTCGTCATAGTTTTTTGTATTTTCTTGGGTAACATTATTATTCAGTAATCTCGCCAATAGCATTTATGATAATGGCGGATTTATACGACGTAATTGGAATACATTTCCGATTTTTGTTTGTTCGCTGGCTTTGTTTATTTATTCTTTTGTATCCTTGTGTTTCTGCACAACGAGTAAATATTCCAAAGATAATTTCAAAAACACTTTTTCCCAACATCATGGTTGGGAGCGGATTTGAACCTGAAACCTTCGGCCTAGGTTGATAATGACCTGTATAGTTCACCACTGGGCCACCGGGTTAATTGACAGCATGGTTCAAATTCACTATCAGTTAATTTGCATGCTCAAATATTTATATTCATTACGACTAGGATTCGTATAATAACTAAAGAGGGTAGATATAGATGATATGAAACTACCATATTTTTTTATAATAAAGATTCACTGCGTGTTCGTTCGTCAGCCGTTTCTAATTCGATTCCCTATTTCACTTGCGTTTTTCATCTTTTCCTCGGTATTTATACATTTAATGATGAGTTCTCGATCTAATATTGATCTTGTTAAAAGGGCGCAAATAATAGCCTTATGTAACGAAGGCCACAATTTCTCAGAAATTGCTAGTGAAACCGGTGTAAACGTAAGTAGTTTTTTTTTATTGTTTTAATAGACGCCGTGGTAACTATTCGCTTATTATACCTATTTATTAACTGTCATTGTTGCAGCGAAAAACGGTTGCTTTATGGGTACGGCGATTCCAAGAGGAAGGATCTTTGCTACACCGGCAAAGAATGGGTAGACCTCGTCTCATTGATACCGCGCAGCGTGCAGCGATGGTGACCGAGTACGAAGAAAATGGGTTTATACCAACAAGTCACTACGCTGGTTTATTCCATACTAGTGTAGACACTGTTCGTCGTGTGCTTCATGACGAGGGTTTGCACTATCGCAGGCATGCCGTCAAGCCGTTGCTTACAGAAGCACATAAAGCAGCACGATTACAATTTGCCCTAAGGCATTTAAATGATGACTGGAGTAATGTTATATTTAGTGACGAAAAGTGTTTTAAATCGAGTCAACACGGACGTTTGAGTTTATGGCGTCGCAATAATACGCGGTATGATAGTGGTCACGTAGTGCCGAACATGGAATCTGGTCGTATAAGTGTCAATATGTGGGGCTGGATGAGTGCAGCCGGTCCGGGTGAACTAGTGAGGATGCCGAGTCGCGCAAACAGCGTGGATTACATGAATGTCCTGGAGGAAACTATGTTACCTACCGTCCAAAATGTGTATCCAGAAGAAGAATTACCTGTGATATCTTTTGTGCAAGATAATTGCCCTATACATCGTTCGCGTAATGTGCGGGAGTGGTTTGACCGTTATAAAGATAACTTGCAAGTAGTTTCTTGCCCTGCTAGATCGCCGGATCTGAACCCTATTGAAAATTTGTGGGGTGTTATTGTGCAACGCTGGGAAAATCACAATGAACGAAGCCCAGAAGCGTTAGAGGCACATTGTATAAAAATATGGGAAAGTATTCGTGGTTCTAGTTTATGTGAAAGACTCATTGAATCCATGCGTTCCCGCTTGCAAACTGTTATCGACCAAAGAGGAGGTTACACTAAATACTAGCTGAAGCCGTAAATTAAGATTTATTTATTAAGGTAATGAAAGGCCGGGTTAACAAAACAAATGTTTGCTAACAAAATAAACAAATTACCAAAGTAAGTAGACCTTAGCTGTTATTATTAAACTGCCGATTGTATTCTTTTTTGGACTATTAAAAAAGTGATGGTGAATTATTATTACTTAAACAACATAATTATTGAGAAATGTTATTATGATGTTGTAACGTAAGTAACCATGTCAGCCCGAATAACATTATTGTCATTATTGCAAATATCAATCACACGCCACGCCACACTATACAAGCGTTCGGCTGACTTGAATTATGAATGTTATGATTTTAATTTTTAACCCGGCCTTTAGTTAATAATTGTCAATAGTTTAATATGTATTGGGGTAAGGCTTCAATCTTTTTCCGATTTTCGGAAATGAAACTTAAGCCTTAAAGCTCAATAAAATGGTAGGAAATTGCTAACTATAAAACTGCGTTAACAATTAGATATCTACTGTAGTTAACTGAATAAAGATAATTAAAACATTTAAAAACGTTTTAATCCTTAAAAACTGAATAACATTTTTATTTAAAGACTATCATTCACTGTTATTTACAATTTCAAGAAATGTATTAAAAAAAAAGGAAAAAGCTACCTTTGCCATACCCTGGCTGGGAATCGATCTTTGGTTCGTCAAAGCGCAGAGTTAATTGAGTTAATGTGCTTAACCACTAGGCTACCGATACTTATCGATTGCATTGGAATAAAGCATACACATACTATAGTTGTCACACTCAAATACAGTTCCTGTGTATTAGCATTTGCTAGACTTGTTAATAATTATACCCGTAAGAGAACACTTCTGATGATTGCAAGTGTCACTTAATAGTGCATTTAGTTATATTATTCTATATCCAAAGGTGTATCAACAGCAACGCCATCTAGTTCACGCTTTGTGAACGACGTGCAACTATGCGAGAGCTGTATGTCAAATGATCCAAACGAAAGTAGACCGTAAGGTGTCCATGCATTTATGCAGCCGATAGTACCAACTGACACATCCTTCGTACACAGTCTAAAAACTAAACTTACAGATAAATGTTACTATTCCATAGCTGAATTTATGGAAGATACAAGTTTATAATGTGTCAAAAATACGTCAAGTATTTTTTTATAAAAAATATAAGATAAAAATTATGTACATATAGTATAAGTTACCTGATTGTTGCTACACCCTTCCAGGGTCCATGTATCTTAGTTTTAAGTACTTGGTTGCAAATAAATCTTATCTTATCTTAATTATATACCCATGCCGATTAACAGCACACTGAGTTGCTATGCCGTAGACGGACAGACGGACAGATAACCATTTATCATCGTCCTAGCGTTATTCCCGGTAATGCCCCTATATTAAGTATTATTAGGGTAAATCATTCAAAGTGCACTCTTATCGAGAAACCCGTTAATTATATATTTTTTCTGAATTTCCTCGTCTGAAGTCATATCAAGAAACCTAATACAGTATTCCGCCAATCATATTTTATTTTTTGTTATTTCGCTGTTATACAATGGTACCGGATTTTCCCAAATCAATTTCGCATTTCATTATCCTAAATGGAGATAAACTCATTAAATTTGATCTAGATATACGTTTATTACGTACGTTTTACATACGTTTGAAAAAGCGGGAAATGAGATATTGTCTATATCGCTGAGTCCTCATTGTTTTATTTCAGTCGTTTTCATTTGGCTAAGTGTTTTGCTCTGACCATACAAAAAGGGCCAATTCAAGAACTGGCTCTTGGTTTCTTGTTCCTAGTTTTGTTATTATGGAAACATAGAAACACGATAGAAAAATGTTCACCATATTGGGAATTTAACCCACGTGCACACTGAGTTCTTATGGTACAATCTTATGGTTCTTAGAGTTAATAGTTTTCCGCAAACTGTAAACTTTTATGATTTTAAATGGACCTAAACTAACCTACAGGCCTCTATATAAAGTTTATTTTAATTGTCCTGAAAATTATACGGTTCCAGAGAAAACCACTTTCAGGACAAACAAGGGTTTAGGTTAGTGTTATGATTATACTAGCTTCCGCCCACGATTTGTCTGCATAGACCCGGGATAAAAACTATTCTTTATTTTAATTCAAGCTATAAACTATCTTCGTGCAAAATTTTATCCAAATCGGTTGAGCCGTTTTAGAGTGATTGAGTAACAAACATCCAAACATCTAAACTATCGCATTTATAATATTAGTAGGATAGTAGGATTCGATGCAAATGAAATGATGGATATCGAAGGTATGCGATTTTTATGTCCACATATCATCTTATTGCTTTGCGGGGCAGATAACTTTTTGATATACTTTTCATATTCGCTTGAATCTACTCCATCAGCGAAAACCTCTTACAGCGATATACGGAGATTGTATTACACAATAGGTACATAATTCCATCACGGGACAGTGGCCAAAAGGGTTGGGTAAACATGCGTGAAACACATCAAAATGGGAACCTTTGAGAACCCGGCTGAATAAGTATATGACGTTTTTAGGACGTTGTGGTGTACGGCAAACTGCTTTCGTCTGGCATGATTGACCCAGAGATAAATAAATAAAAAAACGTTAATTTTAATGTGTTGTTGCCCTCTCTATGACTCAGACAAAATGTACCTCTGGCTCTCGGACTAGAGTTGTCATAGGCGGATGAGGCGCGTTCATCCATAAGTTATAAGATTATACTGATACAAATGTGCCGACAGCTTTGAGTAATATCCACTTTAAAATTTTAATATAATAAGTTGCTTACCTAGAAAACCACATCCACGAATACTATTCACAAATTAGTCAAATAGCTGTGAGTGTAAATTAAAAAAATATTTTATTGGGGCGGAAAAGTTATGATACCTGTTATGCCCTTAGCGGTTCACACCCCATTTTTGGTACAGCCTGTATCCATACTTCCATACTAATATTGTTCCATGCGAAAGTGTGTCTGTGTGTCTGTCTCTGTTACCTCTTCACGCTTAAACCGCTGAACCCATTTGGATGAAATTTGGTATAGAGATAGTTTGAGTTTTGGGAAAGGACATAGGATAGTTTTTTTCCCGAAAATCATCCCTTAAAGGGGTGATTTGGGGGGTGAAAGTTTGTATGGAGCTACGATATAACCGAATTCCACGCGGACGGAGTCGCGGGCAGAAGCTAGTAATATATAACTAGTTTGACAAAAGTTCAAAACATTTTTAATTCTGTAATTGCAAGCATTCTCTCAATTGGCGTTGGCTGAAAACAACCAAAAAAACAACAGTCCATTCTGCAATGCGCATAAGGTTACAGTCTCTTGGCCTATGTAAAGTGTTTAAGTCACCTGGCTCACAAAGAGTGATTGGGTCATTATTTTCTTGCTACGAGATCCCGATGAGAGAAAATATCTGACCTGAATTGACTCAAATAACTGATGTAAACCAATTGATGGATTATTAATTAGACTGCCACTTCGTGGCATAGATGTAATTATTACCGATAAATTAGTTAATGACAAGTTACTTAGAAGTAAGTAAGTTAGCTTGGTTTATATGTACCTTTATGTTAATGACGTCGGCAAAGTGGTAGAATATAACGTAAGATACAGTAAAGTTTATGGTAAGTACCAGTCTTAACACATTCAATACCAAGAATCGCTACGAGCTACGCTTGTAGCCGATCCCGTGGTCTACCTAGTATGTAGCGGTAAGCGACTAAGGCGTAGACGCCCGATAAGCGGGTTTCTGGCGGCGAAAGTGTTAAGTGTAAAATGTATTTTATTCTCCGTTAATTCCTAATTGATACCAAAACATTTTTTTAAGAACTACATGGCAAATATAACTTTGTTTTAAGAAAGAGAATGCAAATGGGTCGCAGCAGTGGTTTTTCTTACACAGAAATTAATGGTCTTTCAGATAAGCCTTGGTTTTTTGGGGTGATCGATCATATCAAATACCTAAGTACGAGACATCGCTTATCATGCTGCTGCCACTGATGAGGCCAATCAGGGGGGCTTACAGCACTGCATTATCGTATAATCCTACCCCTTCCCTGTTTCGAGGAACCAACGTACATGGAGTCATACTAGAAACCGTGCTTTTTTTTTAAAGCGTTGCCAGGTTTTTTGCTTTGCTGTTTCGTGCTCCTCCTTAATGACGTGACTAATTATACATATGTAAAATTAAGTGAGTCTCATCACACTTCATTTCAATGTGCTGCGTATTAATTTACAGATGCCGTTTGGAGCGCTCTAATCTGTGCCGAACGTTGACAGTGACAGTTGGGAGCAGTCACTAGTTTTATTAGAAATTGCAAGGTAAGGAAAATCCATGTTATAATAGTAAGGGATTGGATAAGTAATAGGTTCAAATGTTGTTTCTCTTTACAGGTAAGAATTGTACCTATCCTATAAGCATAGAATAAGATATATTGTAGTTATAAACTCGTGATTAATAAACATGTTTACTCTTTACAGAGCAACACAATTTAGTTTTTCGTCGTTCCTGTCCAGAACAATACATTATACATACATCATTTGGTAGTCTTATCGAACTAGGTTTAGTGTCGTGGGCTCTTGGACTACCTAATAGTTTTTTTTAGTTAACGGGCATATAAATGATGTATCGCATAATCACACTGATATTATAAATAATATATAAGGATTGAGACTCCAACCAAAAGTTAGGCTTAGCCCTTAACTTAGACAATGTCCACAGGAAAGCTAAAGACACGAACCTAAATCTGTGTATGACCCAATATTTATTTTAAAGAATAGATTGCATAATATAAAAGAAATAGAAAATCACAGAAAACGGCATGAGCCTGCCTCGCCTGAAGTATTGATATGGATTTGTCATTAGACCAGGCATGTCAGCTGAATGCATTCGTTTGCTGACAACGACGGTGATGGATGTGAGACCGTGAATTATAGCGAAATCGATTTTTGGATTTGATAGAAGTGATTTATGCCTTTTGCTTCTAATGCAGTCGGCTAGTGTCACAACGAAGACAAATATACACATGTGAATTAATCAATCAACTATTTTGATTAAGCAGAAAAAAATGTAACAGCACGGGCTTCTAACAAATCCATTTTTCACATTTGGTGTATTATTATGTAAACCCGTAAAATCACAACTGAAATGCGATTGTAAAAAATGACTCAGGTGACGTCAACATGGCAACTAGAGGTAGTGACTGAAAAAAGTTGGTACAGCCAATTACATATAAGTAAGACACAACAATGAAAATTATGCATAGCGGCGCATACGCCGCTAAATAGCCTAACGGGAGGAGGAGGTTTAGTTCGAATTTTAATCGATCCGGTTTCTGTCAGATAGATAGGGAAACTATTTTTTAAATGTTCTCTACCTACCCCTTTTGGGAATGAAGGCGTGATACTATGCACGTATGTATGTTTATTTCAAAATCACTGTTTTTCTAGTTATTCAAAATATCATTTTCAGCCAGTCATCGCACACTGCTCAGCATAGGCCTCTCTTCGAGTACGCCCCCCGTCCCTATCCTGAGCTAATCTTATCCAGAAGCGACCCGCTATCTTCCTAATATCGTCCACCCATCGAGCTGGTGGACGGCCAATGCTCCTTTTACCTATAAGTGGCCAACAATCTGACACCTTTTTGGTCTACCTACCATCATTCTGCCTGGCAAGGTGTCCTGCCCAGCTCCACTTGAGTTTGGCAATGTTATCTTCAACTTTCATAGTTAGAAATAATCATCCTACCAAACAGGGCTACCTAAATGCGTGAACGACTGTTAGGACAACTCGATGCAAAAAATGATATTTCATCATCATCTACCTAACGAAACCTTATACGCAATCAACGAGCTGACCTATGTAATATATATAATTCAATAGTCAAAATAAATCGATTGTTTCTGTAAGTCCAACAGTGTGCTTTTATAGCATGAGCAAAGGAAATAAAATATATTCTGCGTTTTTAAGTACTTTTCTTTGCCTAAATCAGCCAAGCTCCAGAAAAAGTTACATTTACGACCGGTAGAATTTAAATTAACGAATTTCCCTAAGACATAAAGCTTCTTAACAAAGATTGCAAGAATCCAACCGAAATTAGGAGGTCCCTGAAAAGGTATTGAAAAAGCGGGTCAAGGTACCTATACATTTTGTGTTCTTTGTAATCCTAAGACTTGTTTAAGCGTCGCGTAATTTTCCTAAAAGGGTTCTTAGGATACTGATATCCTAAATAAATGTGGCGGGAAAAGAAAGTCTCCTGGATAAAAGTTATTTTGAAATGCTTCAATGAGTCACGTCGCCAGAGCTCCGGATTTATTTAATCGTATGGCATATATTATTTTGGGCTTTGAAGTTTGTCACTTTTTAGTAAGTACCACCCAGGGGACACGTGCAGGGTTGTGGTAGGTAGCTCCTGCGGCAAGTAACAGTTGTTCCCCGCGGGAAATGATAATGTTCGGTTATGGCGCTTCGCCGGACGCTACCGCGTCACGCTCGCTTGGCTGGCGCGCTGTAGGGTCGCAGTGCACCTAACAACCTAACCGTTTTTTCCCCTGGGGTATCAGGCTAGAGGATTCTAGTGGACAACAGCGAAATTTGTTCGTGTGTCCAGAAGTCCAGATAATCGGTTGTATATAATTACTGAACCTACTCATAAAATTACACGAGCATCGGGTGTAAAATGCGACCAGTAGAGAACAGCCGGACACCCGACTACGAACGATTTTCGGCCCAAGCTGAAGCATAGAACTTCATTCGCTTCGCTCGCTTGTTCGATTACTCATTTCTATATTCATCATCATCATCAGCACATCAGCCGAAAGACGTCCACTGCTGGACATAGGCCTCCCCCAAAGAGTGCCACAATGACCGGTCCTGCGCCACCCGCATCCAGCGGACTCCCGCGACCTTTACCAGGTCATCAGTCCACCTTGTCCACTCGAGAACCTTTCCGCCCCAACGGCCATCGGTTGTACGATCAATGTACTCCAATTCTATATTACATAGAATTGGAGTACATTGATCGTTACATTAATCAATAAATTAATCGATACATTAATTTTTATTATTTATTTGAGTCAGGGTGTAGGCCTATATTTACAAATACCTTACAGACTAACTATACATAACAATATACAAAAGGCGCAAGTACTGGATGTCAAATAGCCGGCCTCGAAAAATAGATAAATAAACACGTACGGCCTATAAATAGGCAGAAAGGCGTAGGTGTTCCCAGTCCGCTCTAATTACTCACATTAGCCCGGGATTGCCCGGGTTTTTCCCGGGCCCGGACACCGGTAGTTGACGAAAAAATGCTAATGACCGGGATTACTCTGCCAGGTTTAGAATGACCAATGTTTCCTGGTAATAGGATTCGTTACGCCCTTTTAGGGTTTGCTATATAAACGGTCTTGTGTTGGTTTAGGAAAGAAACGGTGTATTGGAAATGTAACGGGTTTAATATAGACAGTGAAGATAGATAATTAAACTCAAGTGCAGAGAAAGCTGATAGTGTAGTTTAGTTAGTAGTAGTTCGTGTAGAATATTCATAACGTTAAAGTCCCAACCCGTATTGGGCCAGCGTGGGGACTACTGCCAGTTCCCTCTCATCCATGAGAGGAGGCCTTTTCCCAGTCCACCTATTCTGTAACTTGTTTTAAGCTCACCTCAACGCTCCCCCACAAATGTATCTTGACACCGCGATGCGTATTAACTAAGCGTAGGTAGAGGTCTAGTTTCGTGACAAGTGACCGGCGGGGTGAGCAGCATTAGCGCGTAGCGAATACGCTTAGAAGAAGTTTATCAGAACTCGTACCGTCTCGTATCTCGTAATCTCCGCACACACCGACAATACAATACGTAGCCTTACACATTTCACACTGAAAGCAGCCAACCATAGATATCTTTTGTGTATTTTACTGAAATAAAATAAAACGTTTTCGCAACATTGCTGCGTCAGGTTCACATCAGTGTCAAGGGCTGGTGACTCTGGTGAGGGCGAAAGTGACAAAAACTCACCAATTACGTGATACAATTGTGTGACACCTCGTTGTGATAATTGACATCAGTGACAAAATAAGAAACACAGTAGGTATCAGGGCACAGAACAACTACTCCCTTAGTGATGAAGTTAGCTGTATAATTTACAAGAATTATATTATTTTACTTCTTACGAAATCATTTAGATCGGTACTTGGCACCTAAGTCATCGAAATCTGTATAAATTACGGATTTCTTACTTGGTTCAAGGTGTGTGTGCTAATCATTTTTTAGCTACAGCATTCAGCATTCCTGGACCTGAGGAATTATATACTTAAATTATTTCTTGCACCCCATTTAAGGTAGGGGTTGGTATAAAAAATAAATATTATATTGTATGGGGGTTAATTTAAGAATGTACTAAATATCGGCGTTTTGCGAGGTCAAATACTGCATAAAAGGTACTCGGTGATTGACTAAAGCTCTGGTTTCCTAGCATAGCGGTGCCGTCATATGGCGGCAAAATAGACTATCCGTCTCTTTCTAATTAGACCACTAAAAAAGGGACGGATAGTCTATCTCACCGCCATATGACGGCACCGCTATCCTAGGAAAACAATATAATAAATATATAATAAAATTTAAAATGCTGCATTAATGGATTTTTTGTGCTTTGGTATTTCCTATAGTCGTTAAAGTCGCCTTGTCCTGAGACCTACTGTACTACTAGAATGATATTCACATTTTCACAGCAGAATAATGCTGTGAAATCATAATAGTAGTAGCCAAACTTTGAAGCTTTGAAAATTCGACGAAACTCTTCGAGAAAAGGGAGGCAGTGCTGCAGAGCGGAGACATCAATTTAGACATTAACCAGTCGATGAGACACTTGAGATAGTCGATGTAGTTAGGTATATCAATGTTAAATCTTCCAGTTCCCAACAGGACCGCGCCAACTGCGAGACGACCGAAATTACTCAACTTAATCTATTTGGATGAAATTTTGCACGAAGATAGTTTATAGCCTGGATTAAAATATAGGATAGTTTTTATCCCAGGTGCACGCAGGCGGACGGATGCTAGTTTTTTATAAGTAAATAAAGAAACAAGCGATGCTCAATAGTACGAGGGTGGGATGATAAGTAACTAGCCTAATAAAGAAATACTTAGGTTATCGTGATAAAATTGGTTTTATTTTTCGACATAATCTCCATGTAGCTCTAAGCACTTTTTCCATCTTCTTTCTAATGATGTAATGCCCTCCATAAAATGACTTCTTTCAAGGCCTGCAAAATACGCTTCTACGGCGGCAATGACTTCATCATTTGTGGCAAATTTCTGTCCACCCAAGAAAGTTTTTAGCTTGGGAAAAAGGTGGAAGTCTGATGGTGCTAAATCAGGCGAATAAGGTGGATGGGGCAGCAAATCATAGTTCAATTCGGTGATTTTTGCCATAGCTTTATTTAAAACACGTGTGAACCCTTGCGTTGTCTTGATGGAAGATGATTTTTTTTTTCGCTAAACCGGGTCGTTTTTCCTGAATACATTGATGAAGCTTATCTAAAAGATTAGCGTAGTATTCTCCATTAATAGTTTGACCTTTGGGAAGGTAATCTATAAACAAAATTCCACTTGCATCCCAGAAGACAGAAGCCATCACTTTTCCAGCCGACTTTACAGCCATAGCTTTTTTAGGAGCCGAACACCCAGATTCAATCCACTGTTTTGATTGATTTTTTTTTCTGGAGTGTAGTGGTGAACCCATGTTTCATCTGTTGTTATAAATCGACGTATAAAGTCTGCTTTATTTTTCTGAAAACGGCCCAAGCATTCTTTAGAGTTTAGCATCCGAATTCTTTTTTGATCGTCCGTAAGCAAACGCGGCACCCAACGGGCAGATAACTTTTTCATATTTATTTATTTATTTATTTATTAAAATCTATTACACAGTATAACAGTATTAACTAAGGCACTGTGAAATTCAAATTAACTTAAGGTATAGGTATACATGATCTAACAATTAATAAAACTACTGATTTCACATTAATAAAACTTACACAGAAACAGAAGAAAGACGCACATCCATTCTCTCACAAAACCTCAAACATTCATCTCGCAACACACCCCATCTGCTTGCAAACACATCACACGCAGGAGCTGATGCGAGGAGAAAATTCAGTAACTGCATTGCACGAAGCAAAGGCGATTCCTTTCGAAACACTGTTCGTGACGTCGGGACCGCCAATAGATGGCGTTCACGAGGCCGGAAGTCGATTTTGGTCAGGGAAGGAACGTATAGTCGTACCAATTGGGACACCAACTCCATACTGCCAAACTCGCCACGTAAAACACCAATCGCTGTAGTAATAAGAGCAAGGCTACGCCTGACCTCCAGGGAGTTAAACCCCAAGACGCCCAGCAAGAATTTGGTCGGATATAAAAATGGGTAATATCCGTACATTTTCTTGTACAAGAAACGTAAAAACACTTTTTGAACCCTCTCCAGTAGCAAAACGTAAGTTGCTTTGTAGGGGTTCCAAACAACAGACGCCGACTCGAGCTTGCTTCTGACAAGGGCCGTATATAGAAGTTTTATAGTTCTAGGATCATTAAAATCTCTAGCATTCCTTAAAACGAATCCCAATCTTTTGTAGCAATCCCGAGCCAACGCATATGTGTGTTCATGGAAGGTCAGGTGTGCGTCCAGGATGACACCTAAATCTTTAATGGAGTTGACGCGGACTATTGATTCCGAGCCCAGTACATAGTTGTAGTGCAGTGGACTTCGGGCCCTACTAAAGGTTATGACAGCGCATTTCGCAACATTGAAAGAAAGTCTGTTACAGAAAGCCCACTGGTGAACCCTGTCGATGTCCTTCTGGAGTGATTCACAATCGGAAAGCTGCTGCACACCGTAAATCAGTTTCAGGTCATCGGCATAAAGTAAGCACCTGGCAGATCTAAGAACCGCCGCAAGATCATTGATCATGATTCCGAAAAGTAACGGACCTAGTATCGAACCTTGGCTGACTCCCGAACGAGTATGGTAGGGCTTCGAGATAAAGTATCCGTGCTGCACAAACTGTTGCCTGCCACGTAAATAACTAGCAAAGAACCGTAAGAGTTGTGGCGAAAATCCTATATTACACATTTTTGTTAGTAGCACGTCGTTGTCTACGTGGTCGAAGGCTTTCGTGAAATCAAAGTACAGCACGTCAGCTTGTATACAATTATACAGATGTTCCGAAATGGAATCAACCAGGGTCAGTAGGTTTGTTTCGACGGACCTCCGTGGCCTAAAACCGTGCTGGAAGTCGCATAGAAAGGGTTGAATTTGGGAGGCCACACGGCTATTGATGATGGATTCAAAAAGTTTGGCTATTGAAGAGAGGATCGCAATTGGTCTAAAATCCTCTACACGAGACGAATTATTCAACTTGGGAATAGGTCTTACTCGCGATATTTTCCACTGAGTTGGATATTCCCCAGAGCGTAAAGCTAAGTTGAATAGGTGAAGAAGAGGCGGTACTAGCCATTCTTTGCAGCCCTTTAAAATGTATGCCGGAATATTGTCAGGGCCAGGGGAACTACTAGGTTTCAGACGTTTTAAAGACCCTTCCAACTCAATTTCAGATAGTTTCAATCAGTCAGTCATCAGTCAATTTTAGTTATTTAATTCGTCACTTAAGATATGATGTACCCGTTCTTTGGAAATCCCTATAGTGTCAGCTATTTCAGAGAGCTTCAATCTTCGGTCTGCTAAAACCATAACGTGTACTTAGACACCATTTCCGGAGTCGTGACGATTTTTGGGCGTCCGGGGCGGGCTTCATCTTGGACGCTTGTACGGCCGCGTTTAAACTCAGCCACCCAGTTTTTTACTGTGGCGTAAGAAAAAGCACATTCACCCAAAACATCCTTTAACTCTTCATAAATATCAAGGCCCTTCATACCCTTCATATAAAGAAACTTAATCACCGCTCTTTGTTCAATTTTATCCATTTTGAAAAACAACAGGCACAATGTATTTTCTAATGTCGAAAAATCAATAAAATATTCAAGCCACCAAATTCAAATTTAGAACAGAGATAGCCAGAGACATATTTTAAAAAATAAGGAAGTATTTTTTTTAATTCTAACTTTTTAAATAGCTAAGGCTATAGTTACTTATCATCCCACCCTCGTATTGACCAAAGCTGTAACTACTGTATTAATTTCGTCAAGCCGTTCAGAGTTTTATATAGAAGCAAAAGAAACTCGAAAGGCATTGTTTCGTTTCGATTGTTTTCAGCTCGGTCGTAAAAAGTGTTTTACGTGAGTTCTGTTGGTTGTTCTGCCTTAACGGGCGGGACAATGGCGGAGATTCCGAGATACGATTTTAATGGTTCCGATTTGAAGATGATGTGTTGAGTCGAAGCATTTGTCGCATTCATGATCTTTTTAGGGTTCCGTAGTCAACAAGGAACCCTTATAGTTTCGCCATGTCCGTCTGTCCGTCCGTCCGGCTTCGGCTTAGCTCAGTAACCATTACTACTAGAAAACTGTGATGATCAGCATGGGCATATAAATAAACTACGTCGACAAAATAGTACAATAAAATCTTGAATTTTTTTTTTTAGGGTTGGTACCTCCCCTAAACTAAAACGGGGATGTAATTTATTTTCTCGTTTAACCCATGGTTGCAAGATATTGGGCTTTTAAGCCCTAATTTTTGTTCGAGTCATGCGTCCCTCCCCCCTGTCGGCTAAATGGCTAAGTACTACTAACTAATATTAAAATTCGTGGTAGTAGAATATATAATGAGTTTAAAAAAAAGAAAACTATCACGGACAAGTAGGCATAAGTTGTAACATATACACCGTGAAATTTTAGTGGTTGTTTTCCCGTGGCAGGGCGATTTGCTATTGGTAGTACTTTCGAATTATGATAGACAAACCTTATAAACTGTTTTCCAAAAAATTTTTTTCAAAAAATAACCTAAACTCGAATAAGCGAAAAACATTAGTAACTCACTAAAACTGCGGTTACAGGGGGAACAGTAGAGTTGGCCAGTCGTGTTATAGGCTGTTATAGGTGTACCTACACGTGTGAAGGTTTAGGCTTCTCCTTTCGCAATTGGCGTTTTGTGTCTAAGGTAGTTACCGAGTAATAGTCGACCAACTTAATGTGTACTTGGAAAGGCCAATTTTCGTACAAATTCGGTCGACGCAACCGCACCGCACGTCGATGTAACTAAGACAGACAGGCAACTACGGAATCCTACACTGCGCGTGGCCCGACACGAACTTGGCCACTTTTTTATTTGTTGAGTAAATAGGACTCTTGTCGGTCTAAAGCATTTGCCATCCGTTTGTATCTATTTCTGTTTTTTTTTCGTGAGTAATAACGTTCATTCAATTTCCTCTCAGAATGTCAACGACTGTGCAAAGCCATACTCGTAAATATATATTTAAGTAACCATATTTTGACATGAATGTACTACTGACAAAAATACCGAGAACATGGAAATCTGGGAGATACGAGTATAGTAAACTTTCCGTAAACTACCTACATACAAAATATTGCACTCCAATTTCACCCCGCCGAATGCGAAAGTGGCCTTGAAAACAAAAACACTGGCTTCCACCATTTGAGGGCGGATTATACAAAGAAGCAAATCGAAAAATTATCATAAACCCTAGAAAAAGTCGCGTAAAGTCAGCCACGAAAGTGTCGGAAAACTTTTGATTACTCAGCATACTTCAATGAATGAAGGCCATTGAAACCCTAAATTTTTTTGGTCTCCGTCGCCTGGTAATGGTAGCTCTCGATGTTATGCTGTGCGCTTCGCTCGCGCACGGATCAACTGGCGACATTTAAATATTAATATTTATGAATGCGAAAGTTTGGACGTTTGGGTTTTGATGTTTGGATGTTTAGATGTTTGGATGTTTAGATGTTTGGATGTTAAGATGTTTCGATGTTTTGATGTTGAGATGTTTACATGTTTAGATGATTGGATGTTTAGATGTTTGGATGTTTAGATGTTTGGATGTTTAGATGTCCATTCAAATGTAATTACTCAATCACGCTTAAACGGGTCAACAGATTTGGATGAAATTTAGCGCGAAGATGGTTTATAGTCTGATTTAAAATAAAGGATATTATTTATACCGGCTCCAATGATTTCAAAATAGTATTTATATGCGGGTGGCGCAGGACCGGTTATTGTGTCACTCTTTGGGGAGGCCTATGTCCAGCAGTGGACGTGATTTGGATATGATGATTATTAACAAAGTGTCATACTAGAATCTTTTTCTGATTTTTATTGTATCCAGATAAATCCTCAAAACAATAACACTTCGGAAGGGTAGACTTCTTTGTAGTTGCAAGCGTCCATAGGCTGCGGTAGCCGTATGCTTGTTTGCCTCCACGTCAGTATAAAAAATAAATTCTAATATTCGATTACTAGCCTGTAAAGTGAGTTGCTGAACTTGCGATTACGATTACAGAACGATCAACGTCAAATAAAGCGCCGGCAGCTGTCATTCCATAGAAACTTTTCAAACTATCCATACTTACATTTAGATTTTAACAAACAGCGCCTACGATTATGAACGCCTCTAACCCAGGGCGGGTTGACCTAAAGTTAAGTCTTCAATGTGTCATTTTGTATTTCTTTCGAATAAATGTTTTAATTTTAACAACTTTTATTTTTCAGGGACGTGTCAATAAATTACCTGACAGATTTCCCATTACGGAAACGGACCCCAAGAACCGGTGTTCAGTCTTTAAGCGGATAATTCTTTGCTCGCGTTCTTGTATAGGGGGTAGAGTTCAAAATGTGTCACGTGACTTCCGGAATAACTTTTTGTAGAGAAGCCTAATCTGATTTCAAATAATTGTTTGTTACATGTTTTAATCCTTCTTTATTTGCCATTAGTTGATAATCACAAAATGTTATTTAATTTATGTGGCGACGATGTAAATAATGATGAAATGACCACCATTTTCAATGTATCGCGAGTCAAATGAGCTACGTCAGTCAATGTTGCCAAATATAGCGATTTATCTGTACTTATACAGATTTTAGTGAATTAATTCAGATACATATTTTACGGGTACACCATTATAGCTGATTCCTTAAAATAATCAAATCTGAAAACTGAAAATGCTTATCGAAGTAGATTTACCATTTAGATTGAAATCAATGGCAAATCCATGGGATACAATTAAGGACAGAAACAGTTATTATTGTACCGATGACCATTAATCGCGGTATTTTTCATAACTATGGTTTATAAAAATAAAATATTGTTTAAATTCATGTAACTGCTTATTTAGAAATAAACTTTTTAATTTTATAACTTGAGAATGTATTTTTTTTCTTACAAATCTAGTTAAAAGTACGTAGGTTTATTAACAAAAGAAACATTAAACTTGGTTCGCGTTTTATTACAACGAATTATCGATGATAAACAAACCACCTTTAAATTAAATAGGTATAGGTGCCGACAGAGGTCGCTTTATTTATTTAACTTTTTTCTTAAGTACAGTTTGCTAATTACGGAACCCTCGGTACGCAAGTCAGACTCGCACTTTGCCGGTTTTTTATTAGGGTTCCATAGCCAACAAAGAAGTATCCTGCACTTATAAACTTACTTAACGGTTGTATCTCCGACACAACCCGCTTCTTTTTGTACAGAGTTTAAAGTCTACTTAGCGATTCCCGTCACGTAGGGAGGGGCAAACAGATGCCCACCGGTTTACGACTCGTGCTGTGCCGACTTTCCGATTGTTTACGGTGTTCGCATCCCTTTCTACAATATTCACGACGCTTCAGCAATTTAGAATTCGGATTCAGTTTTAGTACCGACTTAAAAGTTTGGTAAATAAAATATACTGTACAACATCGTAATTTCGTAGACTACTACCAGACTTGGGATGACTTACGTTATGCATTCCAATTAGAGGCCACTTCCGCGTTTGACGGTGCGGTACAGATTCATTCATGCACACCTATATTAAAATAAAAACGCCGATTTAAAAATACCTTCCATAACCTTTTCACAAATTGGCACTGGAACTGGCTATAGATTAGGCGACAATCTTACACAAATCGACTTAGTCCCAAACTAAGCAAAGCTTGAACTAAATTATGGTTAACGACAACGATAAACATAATTATATAGATAAATAAATACTTAAATACATAGAAAACATCCATGACTCAGGAACAATTTCGTGCCCATCACACAAATAAATGCCCCTACCGGTATTCGAACCCTGGACCTCTTACTTTGTAGGCAGGGTCACTACCAACTACACTGTTGCCCTATCTGTCCCTACGAGTCCCTCAATAGATACTTCTTCCCGACGACCTAATATATATGTAGCAGAAAAAATATAACCGTACAAATAAAAAAAATAATAAGGCCGTACAATGAATGATAGATGCTTGTAGATGCCGAGTTCCTAAAGCTCCTGATATTATATACAAGTTCATATCGGCACTTGATTCACAGTTCACACGCTGCAGTGTTTCACTTCGGACTCACTGATACTTGAAATGTTGATGATACTTGAAATGGACCGTTTTTCAATACAATACAATACAAATAATCTTTATTGCACACCTCACACAAACAAAGCAGTTATAAAGAGAAATAATATAATAACATGTAGGTAGAGGTAGACAACAGGCGATTCGTCAGTTTAAGGCGGGTTTTTGCATGAATTCGACATAAAAGGGTTTGTTAGTCGGCAGTGCGTGAAAAGGCTTTGACAATTGTGTATTTGTTCAATTGTTTATGTGTTCCGTTTATTTGTTGAGTGTGTCAAATGGGATACGGCTTGTAATTGTGTTTGTTTTACGTCTTTAATGTATTGTGCTCTTATTGTAGATTGAGTTAGGCAAGGGCCCTTTACTTGAAAATATGTTTCTGTCAAATACTACATATTTTAGTCATTTATAATAAGTAATTTATAATATTGACGACCGGTTAGCCTAGGTAGTGGGCTGGGTAGTGACGCTGCCTACGAAGCTGAAGGTCCTGGGTTCGAATACCGGTAAGGACAAATATTTCTGTGATGAGCATGAATATTTGTTTCTGAGTCTTGGATGTTTTCTATGTATTTAAGTATTTGTATCTATTAAATATATCGTCGTCTAGTACCCGTAACACAAGCCTTATTGAGCTTACTATGGGGCTAGTGCGATTTGTGTAAGATTGTCCCCTGATATTTATTTATTATTTATTTATAATAAGAATAAGAATAAAAAAAAATTATTCACTCAAACAACCCTTGTTTTACAACATTTTCTTCTGCCAAACTGCAGGACAGTTTGTTATAAATTAGTGGCTCTATGAGCAATAAAACTTTCAAATGTCTTAAAAAAAACTGATGGTCAAAAATCTATGTACCTAATTAATTAACGAACCTGCTCACAAATTTTCTAGAGAATCTGTTTATAAATGCAACCTGAAGAGGGTAACAGCCGGCCAGCCGGGCAGCCAGACGTACGGACAAACGAACTATTTTTACCCTAGCTGTAACTTCGTCCGCTTTGAAGACCTATGAAGCCTAGTTGGTAGTGACCTACAAAGCCGGAGGTCTCGGGTTCGAATCCCGGTAAGGGTATTTATTTGTGTGATGAGCACGAATATTTATCTCTGAGTCATGAATTGCTTTCTATGTATTTAAGTATTTATTTGTCTTGTAGTAGTACAGATCAGAAGTATACCTACATATCGTCGTCTAGTACCCATAATACAAGCTTTGCTTAGTTTGGGACTAGATTGTCCCCAAATGTATTGTAGCGACACGCTACATAAGCGCAATCAGCACTTTTTAAATGACCGATGCCGGTCTGAGCGAGAGAGACATCAGTTGGCCGCGAACCTTACAGCGCTACTCACCTTAAGCACGGAACCCTAATGTCCGTACCTTAATTGTAAACTGTGTCATTGTGTGAAGTTAATAAACTATTTGTGTTAAATAACTACCTTGTTTGTCTGAACACTCCTCACCATAAACAGGTAGTTAAATTGGTGACCCCGAGTGTAAAGTAAATTAAAATCAGTATTTTTTTATAAACAAAATGCCGGATCCCGAAGAAAACGGCGCCGCGTCTATGGAGCTACTATCAGTGTCGGTCGCAAGTAGGATTCCGCCTTTCTGGAAGGACATTCCAAAAATATGGTTCGCGCAATTTGAATCAATAATTGCGCCACAGAAGGTCAGCAAAGAAACCAAATATGACCTTGTCATCGGCAAATTGGGGCGAGAGGAGCTCATGCTGGTGAGTGATATGTTGGAAGGCAGAGACAGGGATTATGACGCTTTAAAAAAGAGATTATTACACTGTTTGCAAATATCCTCTGACGAACAGTTTGACAAACTGATGCGCGATACACAATTGGGCGAACAAAAGCCATCACAGCTATACAGGCGGATGGCTGAAATGGCCAAGAGTTCAGCAGTAGAAAGTGCCACAGTCAAGAAACTGTGGTTAAGAAGGCTACCAGCAAGCGTTCGAAACGCACTAGTTGCACATGAGGAAAGCGGTATGGAAGAACTCACATCCCTGGCGGACAAAATTATGATAAATGCGAAGCAGTGCGCGATCGATGCGTTGGGAGACAACAGTCAAGATACAGACCTCAGGCAAGAGATCAAGAACATGACGCAAAAATTTGGACTATTAAGCGCCGAGGTCAGCAGCATAAGAGAACAGCAGACAGCGACGCGGCAAGCTGACAGCGGTTTTAGGAGGTTTCCACCCGACTACCAACCACCACGGCAGAAAAGGCTCTGCAGGTTTCATCAGCAGTTCGGGCGTTTTGCAAGGAACTGCCAGCAGCCGTGCGCCTGGCAGAACAGGGAGCCATCGCGAACACCAGCGCAAAGACAGCGTGGAGGGAGCTCGTGGACGTCAAGGCAGGGAAACTAGCTGCCGTGCACTCTGAGGCAGCAGTCGCGAGTGCACGGGCATTTGACAACCACCGTTTATGTATAAACGACAGGATCAGCGGCACAGCCTTCCTCATAGACACGGGAGCAAATGTGAGTGTTATCCCGGTCAGTAGAATCAGTGACGCGAGTTCTCGTGAATGTTCGTATAGACTATATGCCGCGAATGGAACAGAAATCAAAACATATGGAACGATTTCTTTTCCACTACATCTAGGCCTACTCAAGCCAATGATTTGGACTTTTATTGTTTGTGACGTAAAACAGCCCATATTGGGGGCTGATTTTCTAAAAGCAAATAAATTGTTAGTAGATTTATATAACGGCAGGCTTGTAGATAGTTCTACAAATGTGTTCGCGTGCGGGCCCAGGGTTAAGAAAAATCAGGCTATTTATACGGTTCAGGCTAAGCACCCTTATCGTGATATCTTGGATCGAATACCCAGATATCACGAGATTGGTTAGTTTCAGAGAGCCGGCGAAACACAACGTCAAGCATCACATTGAGACGTCAGGGCCCCCCGTTTTTGCGAGGGCTAGACCTTTGCCGCCGGAACGTTTCGAGAAGGTAAGAGAAGAGTTCCGTGTGATGCAGGAGTTGGGGATTTGCAGACCTAGCAAAAGTCCTTGGGCGAGTCCACTGCACGTGGTTCCCAAAAAGGACGGGCAGCTGCGAGCGTGCGGAGACTACAGGCGGCTTAACAATGTCACTAAGCCCGACCGCTACCCCATTCCCCGGTTACAGGATTTTACCTACGGCATGGCAGGTAAGAAACTTTTTACTACACTAGATATCAACAGAGCATATCATGCTATTGAGATGGCTCCAGAGGACATCGAAAAGACCGCCATTATAACGCCTTTTGGTCTTTGGGAATTTCCAAGGTTAATATTCGGTTTGAGAAATGCCACTCAAACTTTTCAAATGTACATGAACTCCATATTGCAGGGCTTCGAAAACATCGTGGGAAACCGGGGAGAAAAATCCTCTTTATTCTGCTATATAGACGATATAATCATCGCTTCAGAATCGAAAGAGGTACATAGATTACATTTAGACAAGATATTCAAAATTTTTCAAGATCAGGGTTTGTCAATTAATCTTAATAAATGTACCTTCGGCAACCAAGTGGTAAAATTCTTAGGTTACTCGGTCTCGGCGGCAGGTTTCAAACCACTTGACGAGAAAGTGAGAGCAATTGCGGATTATCCCAGGCCTAAAACCATTGAAGAGCTGAGGCGTTTTCTAGGCATGATAAATTTCTACCGAGCGAACATTAAACAAGCGGCAGCCACACAGGCTGTCTTGAACAAATATCTTCACAATGCTAAAAAAAAGGACCAAACCCCGATAGTGTGGTCTGATGACGCAAACGCCGCATTTATACAGAGTAAGGAAAGCCTTATCCGCGCCACGACTCTGTCATACCCTGCGGCAAACGTTCCAATAGCGCTCATGACAGACGCGTCCGGCTCCATGGCCGGAGGCGTGCTGCAACAAAAAATAGGCAAGGTATGGAAACCCTTAGGCTATTTTTCCAAAGCATTCTCTGACACGCAAAGTCATTACTCTACGTTTGACAGAGAACTTTTAGCTATTTACATGTCTATAGTGCATTTCAGGAATCAGATAGAAGGAAGGGAGCTTATCGTCTATACCGATCACAAGCCTCTCACTTTCGCGCTAAGCAAAGTGGCCACCGCCAACGAGACGCCGAGAAGGGCAAACCAACTTATGTTCATAAGCGAATTTACATCCGAAATTAGGTACATAGAGGGGACTTGCAACACAGTCGCGGACGCGCTATCGCGCGTCGAAACAATAACATGTCCCACTATTGTCGATTTCAAAGAATTGGCCGAGGCTCAGCGACCGTTCGAGCCGGTAACTAGGCCACATTCCAATGTACATTTCGCAACCATACCGATACCTAACGCTAACAAAGACATTTATTGCGAAATGTCAACTGACACGCCACGACCTTATGTACCTAGTACATTTCGCAGAAAATTTTTTGATGCCATCGACAATATCAGTCATCCTGGTATCAGGACAACCAGGAAGATGGTCACTCAAAAATTTTTCTGGCCAGGAATGAACAAGGACATAGGCATTTGGGCCAGGTCGTGTGTCGATTGTCAAAAATGTAAAGTCAGCAGACATGTCATTTCGCACCTAGGAAATTTCCAACCAGCAGGGCGTTTCGCACATTTTCATGTAGACTTAGTAGGACCTTTGCCAACTACGCAACCAGGTTTTAGATATTTACTAACAATGATTGACAGATTCACACGGTGGCCGGAAGCAGTTGCCATAGAGAATATGACGGCGGAGACAGTAGCTAAAGTAGTCTACGAGCACTGGATATGCCGTTTCGGAGCACCGATTCACATCACTACAGATCAAGGTAGACAGTTTGAGAGTGAGCTTTTCGAAGGTTTACTCAAATTCTTAGGTATCAAACGCAGCCGGACCACAGCATATCATCCGCAATGTAACGGAATTTTGGAACGGACACATAGAACTTTAAAGGCCGCCCTCACGGCCAGGATGATGGGAAACGCGTCCTGGCTAGAAGAACTCCTGACAGTGTTATTAGGTTTGAGAGCAGCCATCAAATCGGACAGCGATGTAAGCGCTGCGGAACTTGTTTACGGACAAGGGCTACGTCTGCCAGGAGACTTCTACTATCCATCACAGGTTAGTAATCTATATCCAGAAGATTACGTCGAAAAACTGAGAGAGACGATCGCTAGGCTTAAACCCATTCCACACAGGCATAAGGATCATAGAAAAATATATGTGTTTAAGGAACTCGATAACTGTACACATGTGTTCATTCGAAATGACATGGTGAGAAAACCTCTTACACCATCGTATGACGGCCCTTATCGAGTTTTAAACAAAACTAGCAAAGTATTCAAGGTTCAGTTAGCAAACAGACAGGCGGAAGTATCGATAGACCGTCTTAAACCAGCATTCTTATTAAACCACGACATACAAAACAGCCCGGATCACAATGTATTGATTTCACCAAACAGTCCAACAAACCCGGTATCAATTCCAGGTACCCGCGCCACACGCAGTGGTAGAATTATAAACAGGCCCCATCGTTACCTAATTGATTTGTAAGCAATTTGTATAACACATTCATAATGCGACACAGAATCGCCCACAGTCTTGTTATGTTAGCTATAAGCATATTTCATTGTAGTGTTGTTAACACGGCACATTTTATATATATACGGTGACACACTCTTGTTATTAAAGTAGGTCACAATTATGTAGAATAAGCAGAGTACATGTTTTCTTCAATGTTAAGCGAGGTAAGACAGATCATTACACCAGTACCACTCAAGTTTCTCTGTACGATCTGTTTGTAGATTGTACTATATATTTTTCATACGAGTTAAATTTTACTTAGTAAAAATTTTGTTTTCCAAAATGGGTTACTCGCAAAGCAAAGAAGACAACAAAAACTCCCATAATGCGGTGGCGATCGCAACAGTGGAAAATTTGTCAAACCAAGTTGACAGTAAACTCAATTTTGTCGGAATAGGTTTAATAGTCTGCGGAATAGTTCTGCTAATATTAACCTGTTTCATCATAAGGAGCAAGTGCAAAAAGTGTACGAGGACACGGCTACAAAAGGCTATCAGCAAATTGCCGCCACCGCCACCGCCGGTGGAGATTAAAGTAGCGCCTAGAGCGCAAGCACCTGTATATTAGCAGGGTTCTGTAAGGTGAATTAAAAAACTTCTCAATGTATTTTATACCTTGTTTATTTGTATTTTTTTTTTTTATATAAGGTTGATTACAGAGAACAATGTGGATTTATATAATTTATCAATGTTTAAAATGTGACTAGTAATAATATATATTTCTATTTTTTTATTTTTTTAAATATTTCTAGACACGTATAATTTTCTTCAACAATTTTTTTTATTATTCTTTTTTGTGTGTTTTTTTCAAAAGGGGGGGGAGTAATGTAGCGACACGCTACATAAGCGCAATCAGCACTTTGTAAATGACCGATGCCGGTCTGAGCGAGAGAGACATCAGTTGGCCGCGAACCTTACAGCGCTACTCACCTTAAGCACGGAACCCTAATGTCCGTACCTTAATTGTAAACTGTGTCATTGTGTGAAGTTAATAAACTATTTGTGTTAAATAACTAACTTGTTTGTCTGAACACTCCTCACCATAAACAGGTAGTTAAAGTATATTTACTCACTCGTTCGTTCAATAACGCTGTAGAAATGAATTCACAAGTTAATAAAATCTAGTCAAAATCATGTCATCTCGTGTCTGGGATTGCAGGCGTTCATGTTAATTTCCAGTAACAATACAAGCTACCACTATAGTGTCCGCAAATCCAAGTGGCGAGTCAGGTCATAAATAATTGGATGATGCTATCTCTTACGCACCTGCACTGCACTATGGAGCGGGCCATGCAACAATAGTACTGACTTTTATTGTCTGACTCGCCACTTGGTTTTGCGGATAGTATAGTACAGTAAATATATTGACTAAATCTGTGGTTCCACTACTCTCTTAAAACTTTTTGACACCTGCGCTCCATGGGAAACCCAATATAAAATAGTCGCGGCACATGCGCGACACGCGGACCGATAAAAATAATTAATAAATAAAAGTTTACCTCAACTTTTTTAACCCCTTTGCACTCTTATCTTTATATATTTATGGCCTATTACCTGGCCGGGGATTTTCTCGATAGATTAGCGAAGTTTACATCAAAATCCGTTCAGCCGTTTTCACGTGATGCACGATCACATAAATTGATAAACAGATAAACAGACAAGCATTCTAGAAACAGTTGGAACGTGGTCTGTTATCGATTCTAAGTATCCCTAGTCAACTTTTTTTTAATACTTCCATGTACAGACTTTCGAACCTAATCAGCTTTTTAGGGTTCCGTAGCCAAATGGCAAAAATCGGAACCCTTATAGATTCGTCATGTCTGTCTGTCTGTCTGTCTGTCCGTCCGTCAGTATGTCACAGGCATTTTACTCGAAAACCATAAGGTGTATTTGAATAAAAAATTGAGGATAGGGTGTATTTTGTTAACCGCTACATAGTTTTGTAATGAAATTACTAAAAAAGATTTTTTTTAGGGGTGCACTCCATACATAAAACCGAAAGTCAAAAATTATTTTTTCATTGCAAGCCCACGTGTGGTACATCAATCGACAGGCCTTTCAAAATAAATATAAGGTTTCTAAGCAATTTTTTGGATTAAGTGAATAGAGTCGGAGATAATCGCCCCGAAAGTCACTAAAATTGTGTCCCCCCCCCTCTAATTTTTGAACCGTGTACTTTAAAATTATGAAAAAAATCATGCTAATAGGGCTTATAAAATTCTTTCAGGGATATTTGTTTTGAACAAGATCGGTTCAAAGGTTTTCTAGATATTTATAAAAAACTGCCTTCCTTAAAGAAAAGGACGTAAGTGCCATAAGTTTTCAGTAATGATTTGACCTTTTTCATGTCAGACCCACCATACCCCTAGCAATACCCCTGGGGATAGGGTGGGACTGAACCATACCACCGTAGTGCTGTGCACTATATTATGCTTTAAAATATTTATCCCAAATGTCCTGTTACCGTTATCAGTATCACGCAGTGTAGTTGAAAAAGTTAGACTACCGTTATCTGTAGTAACCATTGATGATGCACAATGTCAAGCACATATGCCAAGAAATGTGCCCCAGAGCCCCAGAATGACCGCTCTAGTACATTTCAGTAGTTGCTAATAGCGTTAATTTATAACCTGCATCAAGGTATTTCATAAAAAAAGAACTCAGTGTTTTAGACCTTAAGCACCATATTAGCAAACCAACATCAAAAGATTAAATACTTTTTAGTTTATTGAGACATACAATGTGAATTGACTGCTCACGTCAAAACTTTAGTTAGCGTTTAGCGAATGAATGGAGTCGCGTTATAAATTTTATTTATTTCAACAGAAAGCACAAATAAATCTGGTTTCTTTATTTTGCAAGTGGGGAATAAACAGTTTCAAATATTCGTACAAATATTATATACAAAACAATTGATGAGATTTCCGTAAGTACATATAGTACAGCTGACAGAGTCCATAAAAAGAAGTCATTTTAGTTTCCTTGAAACAGATTCAGTTTGTTAAATAATTGTATTTTCGACCTGCCTTTACTTTTAATACTTTCTTTTTTGCGATGTAATGTAAGCGTACAGTCAAGTAGAGATCAGCTGTCGATTTTATTAAAACGATCCTATGGGTTTTGAACGTCACTCTCATGATCATCCGACATCTATAAAACGAGTATTACGAGATATAAGGTCAAAAATGAATAATGATGAAAATTGGCAACAATTTGCGCATTTCCAAATGATGTGTTGGGATTGTATTATAGAATTTTATTATAGTTCATTAATGCTATTAATTACCTTTTGCCAGAAGGCAGAAGATAAAGCTAAGTATATTGGAAGTAATTGAAATTAAAATATGTAATGGAAAGAAATGGGCTTAGGTACGTTCATGAGAGGTGTGGCAGTTTTAGTAAACCTGTTCTTCCATTTTTTGTCGTATAACCTATAATATATCCGAATCATTAAAATGAGCCGAACAAACGACACGCGAGTCGTTTGGTTTAAAAAAAAACACCTCGGCTGTCGCGTGCTATGACTGCAGCCCATTTTGCACGTCGCTGAGGATTTTTTGGAAATCTTAAAATGAAAACCATAATTATGTAGGTAACGACATCATAAAAAAAGTATCTAAGTATACCGACTCCTTAGATTTATGTTCCGCGACTTTGTCATTTGAACTAACAAAAATAATTATTTAAAACATGTTCAAAACTATTAAATTACTATGAGTTTACACAAATTTCGTTATGTTATGAAAATAAATTATTTAAAGAAATAAATCCCATCTTTTTTCAAGTTTTTTTGTTGGTATGTACGCATTTATTGACTGAACATTTCGACATAACTGACAACCAACAAGTCTCACGGTTGAAACCAGACTAAACCACAAAATAGATAATAGTACATGTACAGAAAGGACACTCCTTAGATCTTTACGAAAGGCGCTTTTTTCTCAGCCAAAACATTAAGATTTATGGCTCTCTGACGTCCCCAACGTTGGGGCACCGGCATGTACTTGTAGCGATGAACGTAAATCGCGGAGTGTCCCGCGCCTGACTAAACGCAAAAGAACCGGCCTATGTGATTGGCGGGTGTTAGGTGTACTACGACCCTACAGCGCGCGAGCCGAGCGAGCGAAGCGAGCGTGCCGCGGCAGCGGCCAGCGAAGCGCCAGAACCGACTACGGATATTTTTTTCGAATAAAGTTAGGTCTGGAGCTTCGCCGGCCGCAGCCGCGGCACGCTCGATTCGCTCGCTCGGCTCGCGCGCTGTAGGGCCGCAGAGTCGCAGTACACCTAACACTCCTCCTCGCTTCACTCGTCGTCGTATCTACACCGGCCTGCCTTATAGTATAGGTTGGTTATGAACGTGGACGTATGGCAGTTACGATACAGGTATGAAGATAAGATAATACCCCGCGTGCCAAGGGAAAACTACTAAGGCCACTGTAGTGTCACAGGAAATTCTTTTTTACCCATGACACTACTGGCAGTGCCAAGCAGTAGTACCTAAGGTAAAAAATGGCCAGAACGGCTTTCGTTTTTTTCAGTTTAATGAAATTAAAATTTTTGTACCTATTTCTTTTTCTATTTTTCCATCAAATCCCAGCACTACTAACGGTGGTATGGTTCAGTCCACCCTACCCCCAGGGGTAAGGCTAGGGGGTATGGTGGATCTGACATGACCTTTTTAATGGGGACGGAACCCTGGTTGTGCGTTGTCCGACACGCACTTGGCCGCTTTTTATATGTTTCGATGTAAAGATTACGGTACGATTGTACACAAATCGGATTAGCCCCACAGTTAGCTCAATGGGGCTTGTGTTATGGGGACTAGACGACGATATATTTAATAGATACAAATACTACGTATTAGAAATCTTCCAAAACTCAGAAACAAATATTCATGCTCATCACACCAATATTTGCCTTATGCCGTCATGTAAATACGGGTCATATAATAGTGAAATCTTATTCATATTTCATTAAGTGAGTTTTAAATGAGGTCAAATGCCTTAATATAAACTTAATTGGTTCGCAAAATATTGTTTGGGTAGGTTGATTCAAACAAAGAAAATAAAGATAAAGATACAACGTTTATTTTAGAGCCATTTTAAAGCAACACATGATTGCTCGAGATTAAACCTGATGAACAATAAGTTAGTCTAGAATAATATATATTTGAATATTTGAAGTCTTAATTGTTTCAATCAATCAATCAATATTTTAGTCGTTCATCACAGGTACATAAGGTGGTAACATAATATTTAAGGAGCAGCTATGGAGTACGAAACAATTGGTTCTTAATTACCATAAAATATCTATCTCTAATACTAGATTACATATAGAATAAATTAAATTCAGCATATGTCAAAGATCATTTAAATAATCCGCTACACTATAGGTACGAGTAATAACACTTAAACGGTAAGAAATTAAATAATAAAGACTTAAACTTGTGTATTGTGGCCATCTGCTGTGCTTCTGGCAACTTTTTGAACATTTTGGGTGCCATTACAAGTACACTTTTTTGCATCAAAGCTGTCTTACTCTTACTAACTACCAACGCTGGTTTCCTTCGGCGAAGGTTGCAAGTTCTCGTGTTTCCTAATATAATCACTTCCTATATGTGACTGTGCCACTCGGCAATTTATTCCAGGCAACGACAATTCGATGCCAGCTGCAGAATTAATTTGTGCGGCCGCAGCGTTTACCTGGGACCGGATTCTTTTTCCATTTCTGGTAACAATGCTATAATCCGTCTGTGATTGGAAAGTCCGGATTTGTTAATGCGCGGCCCGGAAAATCCGGATTTAAACAGGATTTTTATTGAGCAAAGCCTGTGGTGAAGTTAATTTTTAATATGTTACGGTTCACTAACTACTGCGAGTTATTTGAGTGGATTTGTCTGTTTGATGTTATTGAAGCATTGACGCAGATGCGTGGAGCGTCGTTTCGTGGTTACATACTATAAATAGGAGCTATGAAACGAGTTCCACGTGGACAAAATCGCGGGCAAACATTAGAAATGTCGTATAAAATAAAACCAATTGGATGCAAAATAGTCACAGGCACTCCATTCTCATTATTGATCATATAACTTCTTCGAGTAGACCAAAGTCATCAAAACCTACGCTCAATCACGTCTCACTTCAACACAATAGGGTGTATGTTTGTGCACATATTTAGGCAACGACGCAAGCAGGTAACCATTATGCGGGCTCACGTTTTCACTAAAAACGGCTATTTTCTTTGAGCAAAACTAACTGACACGAGGCGGTGAAAGCATAATGCATGCGGTTACCTACTGACATATTTACAGCACTAAAATGAAAGTTGTTGCAGAGAAACAAGGAATTTAGATTACAGTGATACCCTTTCTTGCTGACTACGGCACAACCGAAAGGAAAGGTTATGGTTTCAGCAGTCTATGTTTGTATTAACGTGTATTACATCATAGCGTGGCGCAGGACCGGTCGTTGTGGCACTCTATGGGGGAGACCTATGTCCAGCAGCGGTTGTCTTTCGGCTGATATGATAGTGATGGTGTCAGTAGATTTGAAATTAATAAACGGAGCATTCACCCGGTCTTTTTCATACCTTTTGTATAAAAAAACACCTTTTTTCAGTTAATTTTCATTCAGTTATATCGCCGGATTTTAAAACTATGATTTAAAATTATAGGGTTTAAATCTACTAAATTAATTTGATGTTGTGATAATGGTTAATTATATGTTGGGGCTCATAAACGTAGGAGGAGGATTCAAAAAAGAAATCGTATTCTATGAAATAAAGAAACATAGATCAGATTTAAACCTTGCATGGGGACCTTACGGCTTATGAATATGTATGTTAATGTATTACTCCTATCAAAAATATACTTAAGTAACATGTACCTACATGAAGAAGCCATAAATCGCAAACTACCAATTTTTCTACAAAACCCAGTTATACCTAATATTGTACCTGGTATGCTAGGGTACGGATCCGTGACAAACATTTGAGTCTGCATATTGTTTAACATCTCTAAGTCATTTTTCATTGAATAAAATTGGCAGCCGCTATTCCGCATACGAATCAAATGCGTGTTCAAAATTTGACACGTCCCCAGCATGTCGTAATTATAAATGTCTTTTTAAGCACTCATAGCGAGACGATGATGATATCATATTCTAAGTACGAATACCACAAGCACATTTTTTTTTCTTTGAGTTGTTGTATATCTTACTGCCGGTCTGATGGGCTTCCACTCCTACTACTCTTAAGAGTTGTGAGGCCAAGTGGCTACAACAGAATTTTCGTTTGCATGAACAGGTGCATAGCATACCAACAAGTGATTTTGTTAGATACCACTAAATCTACTGAACATAAAAATTCTATCTTTCGCTCTATAAAGTTGACCTAAACTTCTTTCGCAAGTATAACCATCAACTTTTTTATAAACGATATGATCATGCAGACGATAAAGGATTTTCAACATCTCAATAGTTAGGAATACCTAATTATGACCTGAAATCAATATTAAGTATACTCTAGACGGTAATATCCAACGCAACTACTTAGAATTCAAACTTTTTAGTACATCCACGATGCTTTGACCCCCGCAAACTTTTAAGGGCCCCTTAGCTCAGGCGGAATTAAGGAACGTTCACAAAATGTTTCCTTATCACCCCTACGGGGCGAATTAGTAAAGAAAATGGGGCAAGTCTTTCTACCCCTTGCTCGTTAATAGTTAGAAGATGTGAGCAGTCTTCACCTTGTCTTTAACTTGGCAGTGGCACACAGATAGAATTTATTTGAGCTGTTTTTTTATCCGAATCGCTAAACTGAAGTGGCAGTGGGTGGGGCATATAGCACGTAGAAACCGATGGCCGTTGGGGTGGAAAGTTTCTCAGTGGCGACCACGTACCGGAAGGCGCGGCGTGGGTAGGCAAGGTGGACTGATGACCTGGTAAAGGTCGCGGAGTCCGCTGGATGCGGGTGGCGCAGGACTGCTCACACAGCACTCTTTGGGGGAGGCCTATGTCCAGCAGTGGACGTCTTTCGGCTGATATGATGATGATGATGATGATTTTTTCTTTCTATATAGCGCGACCAAAGCTGAAAACACGACTTTTTTAATTTTACTAATTTAAAGGTTAGAGTAAACTTACGGCAAATAATACTAATGTATATTCTAACATAATACAGGTACCTCTTCCTTTGCAAGAACCTGCACACAAAAATTCACCAGAATCAGATGAGAAATGCGACTTATAGAGGGGAACTTCTGGTCATCCGGACAAACGTACGAAAGCATTTTTTCCCAAGCAGAAACGGAGATTTTACTAACGTCGCTCGCTCGTTCAACCATAACCAGAAATGATCGTCTTGAGACGTAATCAAAACGATTCTTAGAACTTTTTGAACATCCCTTGTATTTTCCTACATTGACATGATTGTTTTAACGTGTTTGTTCCAATTTTTCAAAACGAGGCTTAATCTATACTTTTATACTAATATTATTAAAAGTTTGTGCGATTGTAGCTACGATGTACGTTTGGGGTAACCTCTCGAATCGCTTATCCGGTTTCAAAAATTCTGTCACCTAGGGTGTTGAATGGACTTTAAGGATGGCAGGCCATATTTTTCCCGCGGTTTTACCTGCATTATTTGCAATATGCCGCGCGGGTAGCTATTAATCCATACTAATATTATAAATGGGAACTACTACTTTATAAATGGGTACTACTTTGAAGCAATCCTCTCAACTTATTTATCTCAACTATATTTGTTTGGGGGACAACTGCTACACGCGTCCGCAGGAGCTACCTACCACAACCCTGCACTTGTCCCCTGGGTGGTGCTAAAGAATGACAAACATTAAAGGCGAAATAAAGTAGGGCATACGATTAAATACTATTTGTTCAAAGAGTAACTCCTATTTACTCCGTAGTTTTACCATAACTTTCCAAAGTTACTTGGCAAACGTGATACTAGTGGCTACATTTTTTGCCAAAATAAGTACATTTGGTAACTTGAAAGTTGAGTTTCATCGCCTTCTTTTATTAATGCGCATATTATTGAGTCTGAAACACAATTTTGAGATCTGAAATAAGGGGCATGATTAGACTTTCAGAATAATATGACAAATCTCCAGCATGTGAAGTAAATCTTTCTTGAAACAGAGGGACTATCACATAACATTTAACACATCACAAGCGCTCATAGCCCAGCGGCGCCTGCGAGTCGGAAACGATAACGCAGGTTAAGCAAAGATGGCAGCGGTCAGCCTTTGGATGGGTGACCGCCTGATGTTTGAGTGGTTAATATGAATGAGCGCTTCCGTGCTTTGGAAGGCACGCTAAGCAGTTGATCCCGGCTGCTGTCTATGACAGTAGTCGTTAAGCCGAGTTAGAGGCCTTCAGGCGGCTTGAGAACTTCTAACAGTCGAGTTGCCCACTCACTTGACAAAGGGGGGACAACTGTTACTCGCGTCCGCAGGAGCTACCTACCACAACCCTGCACGTGTCTCCTGGGTGGTACTAAAGAGTGACAAACTTTAAAAGGCCAAAATAATGTATGCCATACGATTAAATAAACATAACATTTCGAACATAAAATTTCAATTCAACTGTATAATTTTCCCGGGGTCCCTTTGTTTCCCATAAACTTATTGCTCCGAATTTCGATAGTCAGATTTGATATCCATATAATTTGAGGACATAAACATAATTAGTCATAATTTTTGTTAAGTATAACGCTTTATAGTTCTAATATTAATGACCTGTAATATTAAGTATTATAATCACAACACTCAGAAAATAGATGTCCATAACGATAAATCGATAACTATTCATAAATATTCTAAGGCATTGTCGCGTTCAGTCCCCAGGATGTGGTGATTGGTGGAAAATAATTCTGAACGGCAGCAAATAAAAGAAATATAATATTTATTTAAAAAACTAGGTCGTGGGTGCTATAGCCCGTCTGGTTTTACGCAGTAGTTCGGTACTCCCCTCGGCGATGGCGGCTGCTAGGTCCCAGGGTACTGGAGCAGCGGACAGTGGAGCTGGTGAAGTGGCTCGGGAGCGCCGGGGCAGCTGCGTGGTGGTCTTCCCCACAAAAAGGTCGCAGGGACGGCGCGCTAAAACGCGCCCGACTTTTTAAACTATAAAGTCGCACCCTGTGAATAAACGTTCATGGTTTTAATTCATCCAGGCTCCTCCGCTTGATAATGAACCCTTGAAGACTTGCGCCAAGGTACGAGGAGAGGCCGTAAGCAGTTGGTGAAGGTGTTCACTATCAGAACGGAGTTAGAATTATACAATAAGCAGCAGGATGACTAGCGGTATTTTAAGAAAAATAAAAGAAGGTATTCGGATAAAACGTTACGCAAAGCGGTGAAATCTAATAGCTGGCTTGTTTCAAGATGGTCTATAAATATTTAAGCACTATTAAGCGGCGGCTTTATAAAACTATCTATTATTGTTCCGTGCACTACTACGGTCACATTTACAACTAAACGATTGGAAATCAAAACGCAAGCGCCGTACAATAACGTAATTGAAGCACAGTTGATTAATTAGGTGATTCTAGCACTTAGATGCACTAGGGTTTAAAATAAGCACTAACTTAAAGCTAAACACTGCTGGATTAAAACACTTGTTCAACACTTACCCTATCGGGGTGCGAGATGACACTTGTAACTAATGAAGGACTTAGGTATTACATTAATTTTATTATTTTAAATATATAAATTTTGCCAGCGCGCACGAGGACACAAAGAAAACGTTTGTGAACGCAGCCGGCACATGTATCGTCCCTTTCAAAACGTAGGTCGTAATGCCACCGCGATGCAGCCACGAGCCGTCTCGAACATTCCTTATCGCCCGGCGGTAACATCGCGCGCACAAGTGTTAAACATGATGTGTTTATTTGTTATTTATTTTAATTATTTTATTGTGTTGTTATTTATTATGTTTTAAGGATGTGTGTTAGTGTAGGATGTAAATACTTATTTTAAGTAGTTCTATAGTTAAGTTTATAATATGTGTTTATTTTAGAATAGGTTTATCAATTTAAGATGCGTTTTAATCGTAATAATAAAACAAGTAACATGTAACGTTACATTACCCCGCGCGTTACAAAAGGATTTTATTATACTAAAAAAATAAAATCCGTACTTTCAAGTAAAATTTTCGTATTTAATCCTTTCATCCTTCAATCAGTTACAAAATTCCATACTTCACGCAATCAAAAAATGCTATACTTACCATACTAAAGGTTACTAACGCGACCAGTCATTATTAGAGGTTACTATATATTCATTTAATACTTACCCATACAAAATAAAATAAGTAAACGATGGATTATATTTGAACCACGCTAGGTATATGCTGTTATTTGTCAGTGTAATTATTTATTTAAGCCAATTAGTTTAAGATCTTTAATGTGGTTCCCCTCCGTTAGCCCTAATAATTTCTTACCTAATTTTACTAGACCTAATTTCATTAACCCTAAAATCACAAACCCGAATTTTCATTGTTCCTAATTATTCATTAGCCCTAATTTCAGTATCCCGAATTTTCATAATATCTAATTTCTCATGACCGAATTCTCACTAAGACTAATTTTATTTGACCGATTTCTTCCTAGGCCTAATATTGCAATGCCTAATAATGACTACACCTTATTATCAATGTCTCTAAAATCACTAACCCGAATCTTCATTTTGTCTAAGTATTTTAGCCCTAATGTGATTATCCCGAATTGTCAGTAGTACTAATTTTATTTCACTGTTTTTTTTTTCTTATAATGTCGGTTCTGGCGCTTCGCCGGCCGCTGCCGCGGCACGCTCGCTTCGCTCACTCGCTGCAGGGTCGCAGTTCTACCTAACACTCGTCCTCGCTTCGCTCGTCGTCGTACCTACACTGACCTGCCTTAGGGTAGAATATGTGGGTAATCCGATGTCTATCTAGCTCACTCTTATTAGACAGAGAAGTATCATGCGAGAAAAAATGAGAGCTCGTGCGCCGTCTTGTGATAGCCGTACAGCAAGTCGATGCCACCCCGCTGCGCGGGGTGTCTATTTCTGGTCTGAGGGACACAAGTGAACCCTAACCTAACCGACCTAAGATAGAGTTCGCTTATGACATGCCATTTTCGTCCGCCCTGATAATGCACGATCCAATAATCCACGTCCACGAAAACTGGACACGGATTATCGGGCCGTACATTATTTGGTCGTGCATTATTGGCTCCCATTTTGACGAGATAAGGACGTCTATCATGGGACGGCCGCGACATACTCCGTGGTAAAAAGTAGCCTGTTCATCAGGGATGCATTAATTAGTACACTAACTACTAACATGATATGGACATGAGTCTGAAATAAATAATTTGATTTGATTTGATTTGATTAGAGCAAAAGTTAATAGGTCAAGTGATAGTTAGGTGTGACGAAATTAGGTGTAGTGAACATTAAACATAGTGATCATTAGGCACATTAATCATTAGGCTTAGTAGTCATTAGGAAAAATGATTATTAGTTTCCAATATATTAACACACTTGATGTTTAGTATTAGGAATGATTAGGAGGTTTGAAATTAGGCGCAGCAAATAATTATGCCATATAAAATTAGTTATCCGAATATTAGGGCTAATGAAAATTATATCGAACGTTGTTAGGTGTAATGAAATTAGCACTAACGATATTAGTTTAAGTGGGGGTGACCCCTTTAATGTGCCAGGTGCCAATATTTATTCCGGACATATCTTCAAGTACATATACTAAAGGAGACTTTTTTTGTACAACTCGACATTTTAAAAAACTTAGGTGCCAACTTCTTACTAAAATATTTGTCCTTGTTACTCAGTACATATGCACGTTTCATGACAACGTCGCCGACCTTAAATTCCATCGGTTTTCTTCGAAGGTTGTAATGAGACGTGTTTTTCACATGAGCATGCCAGAGTTTTGCCTGCACCTTGTCAAATACCTCGGCAAGACAACCACGATTCTCGGCATAAATGTCACGAGGCAAGAACTCCTGTTTGTCACCCAAGTCATTATGAATATAATGGGAACCACATGTAGCGATCTCTCTGCCGTATACCAAGAATGAAGGAGTGAACCCAGTCGCCTCATTTACCGAATTGTTGATGGCGAACTGAACTTTCGGGATAAAAAGGTCCCAAGTCCTATGGTCATCCTCAACGAACGTTGACAGGGATGTGATAATTGTACGATTAAATCTTTCAACGCTGTTAATATGCGCTGAATATTTAGGGGTAAAAAATACGTTGGGGACTTTATATGATTTGAAAAGAGTGTCTGTAACTTTACTGACAAACTGGCTACCGTTATCGAGATAAATAGTTTGAGGCGGCTCGTGGACAAGGAAAACCGACTCTTCCATGAATTTACACACAGCAACGGCAGTAGCAGCACGCAAGGGAGTAATTAGGCAAAATTTTGAAAAGCAGCACGTAACAACTAGGATGTAGCTATTTTGCTTCCGTGTGACATGCAGAGGGCCCATAAGGTCGATCGAAATGGTTTGAAATGGGCGACTACATTGTTTTGGGCGTCCCATTTCACCCAAGACTTGGTGATTTTGAGCCTTGTACTGAAGGCACTTGTGACACGAACCAACAAAATTTACGACGTCTTGGTGCATGCCTTGCCAGTAGTAGCGCAACGCGTGATGACGGTACGTTTTAAAGACGCCAAGATGTCCGGCTGTTGGCTCTGCGTGATTTTCTTCAATGATCTGCTCACGCAGTTCACGCGGAACAACCTCCTTCCAGGAAAACTCTGAAGTTAAGTCAGTCAAGTCGTGTTTGTCCTTTGTCAACCTATATAGGGTATTGTTTTTTATTAAAAAATTCGGAAAATTTTGGGGTTTGGTAAGGCAAGAATTATATATATTTTTGTACCATGCATCAGTAGTTTTAGTATAAAAATCAGATGTACTGATGGCACTAATAGGAACGGCTCGTGAAAGGGCATCTGGAATGACATTGTCAACGCCGCGACGATGTTTTATTTCAAAATGAAACGCGGACAATCTAACACCCCAGCGAGCAAGCCTGCCGGTCGGGTTATTCAGAGAAAGGAACCATTTCAGAGCACTGTGGTCTGTATATACCGTGAAGGGCTTTCCGTTCTCTAAATAACACCGCCAATGCTCCAAAGCTATAATAACCGCAAGTGTTTCCCGCTCAGTTATTCCGTAGTTCTTCTCTGCTTCTGACAACGACCTGCTCATATAGGCAATTGGGTGCTCCTTACCTTCTAAGGTCTGCGTCAGCATGGCACCAACACCATAGTTACTGGCATCGGTATGCACTTCAAATGGCTGGTCGTAGTCAGGGCAGGAAAGAACAGGAGCGGAAACCAAACATTCCTTGAGCTGCTGGAATGCAGCGTCAGCTTCCGAAGACCAGACAAACGGTGGTCCCCCTTTCTTATTCGAAGTCAGCTTATTAAGGGGGCCTGCTATAGTGCTGAAGTTGGGGACGAAACGACGATACCACGTTGCGGTCCCGAGAAAGCGCTTAATGTCCTTCCGGCTAGTTGGTGTCGGGTAGTTGAGGATAGCTTGCACCTTCTCCGGATCGGTACGTAGTCCACAACTGTCAACAACATAGCCCAGATACCTAAGCTGGCTTCGAAAAAACTGACATTTGTCCAGGTTTACGGTGAGGTTGGCCTGCTTTAACTTCTCCATCACGCTAAGAAGAAGGGAGACATGGGAATTAAAATCATTCGATACTATAATTATGTCATCGAGGTACGCGAAGACTTTAAGGTCGAATTCCCTGAAAAGCAGGTCAACCAATCTCTGCTGTGTAGTAGGCGCGTTGGTTAAGAAAAAGCGGTACGTTTAAAACGAAATGTACCACGCGAGGGTACGTAGAATCCCGTCTTGTCTCGATCTTCGGGAGCTATTGGAATTTGCCAAAACGCCTTGGACAAATCTATGCTAGAGAGGTAGCGAGCGTCACGAAGGTTGTCCAAGATTTCGGATACGTACGGCAAATTGTAAGCATCGCGTTTTGTCACTGAATTTAATTTCCGACTATCGAGACAGAAACGAGGCTGGCCATTTTTCTTGTTTACTATTAAAACCGGGGACGACCAGGCGCTCTCGCAGGGCTCGATTACGTCGAGACTTAGCATCTCGTCTACCTGTTCGACAAGAATGCGCTGTTTTTCTGGAGACATCCGATAATAGCGTTGTCGAATAGGTGGGGCGTCACCCGTATCAATTCGGTGAGTGATCAACTTGGTCTCCCCTAAACCCCTGAATTCGGCAGAGATATCACTAAATTGAGCGATTATATTGTCAGCTATCAACTTTTCTGAATTGTTCAAATGGTCATAAGCATGTAACAGAGAAGGCTGATCTGCATTAATAGTAGCATTTGAAACCACGCCACTAGAAAAAGTAATGCCTGTAAGATGCTTTGGAAATATTTCAAATGAGTGCCAGAAGTCGATACCTAAGACAAGGTCTATGTTAATTTCTGGCACAACAAACGCTTTAATGACATGAAATGTGTCCTGAAAAGTAATTGGCAGGTTCATGTACCCAATACTACTCATCGACTGACCTCCAGCGGCTGTGACGGTAATAATGTGTTCCTGTAGAAGTTCTAAGCCCTGTTGTTCTAGAGTTCGATGAGTATTATTGCCTAAAATTGTAACGGCTGACCCTGAATCTAGTAATCCTAATATGGTTTGGTTGTAAACCTTAATAGGTGCGTAAGGCCGGGTGTCATTAACTGGTTGATTCTGCAGAATTGTGGCAATTTTATAAGAATTAAAGTAAAAGTTGATCTTCTTTAGCCATGTAGCCCAATCTTCGCTATCAAACTTATCATTCTTATTCGTGTCACAACTCTGCAGGTCAATCAGTTTTTGACGAACTTGGCTGGATTTTGTTACATGTCGGGCATTGTGGAGTCTTAAAACCCTCATGTCCACAAACGAAACAACATATTTTGTCCTTGTTCGCCGTGCATTGGCGTAGATTGTGGGTATTGTTACGACACCGGGGATAAAACAGTGTTTTGGAAGTGGTAGTTTGCATTGCATGTACATATTTATTACTATTATTAGATTTATTACCATTGTAATTGTTATTAGGGTAAGTTTTGTTTCTATTATAATTGTTCTGTTGGTAATTTTGACCTGTGTTGAAAGTTTTGTGTGATGAATGACCACTGTAAGCAAATTCGGGTGCCATGGTATCAGATGTTCGCTTGGGAGGTTCACGAAAACCAGCAAGACGTGCTTGTATGCTCTCGTAATTACGACATAAGGATCTCAAGGTGTCAATATCTGTAATTTCTGTAGCTGAGGCTAAGGTACTTGCGTAACATGGCCTGATGTTGTGGAGAAGAATCTCCAGTTTGTCTTTATTTGATAGAGGATCTGACAAGCGCGAGAATAGTCCAGACATAACTGACAAATAAATTGTGACGTTCTCTGATTCACCTTGAGTCCTAGCACGTATCTCCGAGAGCAGACGGTAATCGTAGTCAGCCTGATCGAAATCTTTTTTAAGGCGCGTGACTAGATCATCCCAATCGGTCAGCTGGTCCTGATCTTGAAGTCCACGGTACCAGTGTAAGGCGTCGCCGGTAAAAATCTCAGTTGCGAATGAAAGCAACTTAGATGACGCGATATTCCTAGCCTTGCTAAATTCAGTAATACGCTGAATAAATGAGCGTACGCACGACTTGCCATCATATTTAAACTTGCCGAGCTCACCAACTGCACCACGGTCACAAGACACGTTTATATTTAATGGTGGTACAGCTGAATTCATGTCCGAACTGGTACTTGCAGTCGGACCAATTAATTTATCTACGGCAGCAGACTCCCTAACCGAATTGTACCGATCAAACAAAGTCTGGAACTCTGTTACACAGGTCTCATGTACATTCTGCGTTTTGGCATCAATAATCAGCCGATTAAGTCGGTGATAGAGGTGATGCAAGTAGTTTTGAATGTGGAGCAATGCATTCCTATCTAATGGACCATCTAGGAGTGACCTGGTCTTATTGAGCACGTCGGAAACGCCCTTGAGGTCTTCGGCAATTTCGAACGGACTTTCCAAAATGTCCTCTGACGGAAACAATGGACCTAATTTAGAAATCTGCTTTATTAAATCTTGTACTGTACCAGGAGAACCACCTCTAATTTGGACCTCATAATCTAATTCGGCCTTCTGAAGCGATAAAAATTTCACCGGATAAGTCACCTGATCAGTCATTTTGCAAAATTATTAATAATAATAATTCGCGTAAATCAAAATTAATGCACCACAATTGAGAAGGTGTTGAACAAGGTTTAAAGAAATACTCCGTTCCGTTACAAAATCAATGAAGCAACGTTCTGGTTGGTGAAATGATGAAAGATGACACAGCTAATTAAAATAAAACAATCACAGAAATAAAAAGAAAACAAGCGTTAATAATTGCAACTAATGTGTATACCTTTGAAAATTACAAACAGAAAAAATATGTTTAAATGTTAACACTTTTGTGCTCGACTATCTCTAGATGTTGAACAAAGAAATCGCTAGTAATGCAGTTTGCGCACACAGAGTGCTCTAAACTAAATGGATTTGCAGCAAATAATTAAAACATATGTTTTGACAAACGGTTTTGAAAAAAAAAATACAAAAATATTTAACTTATTAAATTGAGGTATACACTTTAGTTACGGCAACCAAAAAAACAAAACTTAAAAACGTTTCACAAAAAAACACAAAACACAACTACACTATACCACGCAAAACCAGACCTTTTTGAAACCACGTTAGAGGGCACCAGTGTCGCGTTCAGTCTCCAGGATGTGGTGATTGGTGGAAAATAATTCTGAACGGCAGCAAATAAAAGAAATATAATATTTATTTAAAAAACTAGGTCGTGGGTGCTATAGCCCGTCTGGTTTTACGCAGTAGTTCGGTACTCCCCTCGGCGATGGCGGCTGCTAGGTCCCAGGGTACTGGAGCAGCGGACAGTGGAGCTGGTGAAGTGGCTCGGGAGCGCCGGGGCAGCTGCGTGGTGGTCTTCCCCACAAAAAGGTCGCAGGGACGGCGCGCTAAAACGCGGCCGACTTTTTAAACTATAAAGTCGCACCCTGTGAATAAACGTTCATGGTTTTAATTCATCCAGGCTCCTCCGCTTGATAATGAACCCTTGAAGACTTGCGCCAAGGTACGAGGAGAAGCCGTAAGCAGTTGGTGAAGGTGTTCACTATCAGAACGGAGTTAGAATTATACAATAAGCAGCAGGATGACTAGCGGTATTTTAAGAAAAATAAAAGAAGGTATTCGGATAAAACGTTACGCAAAGCGGTGAAATCTAAAAGCTGGCTTGTTTCAAGATGGTCTATAAATATTTAAGCACTATTAAGCGGCGGCGTTATAAAACTATTTATTATTGTTCCGTGCACTACTACGGTCACATTTACAATTAAGGCGCCGTAGGTTCATGGTCTTCTCTCCCTCTCACTGAGCACAAGAGTGAGCGAGATGGAAGTGCGTGCTCGGAAGCGCGGATATCATGTATTTTAATTTTAATTTTTTGGCCGTTTATATAAATAAAAAATTAATCACTGATTTCTCTCAAACATGATATTGCCGATTTTTAGAAGCCATTTTAATTGTCTTAGCTTTAGTGCATAATTTGTTACGAATATTCTAAGTGTATTTTAGACCCTTTTAGACCTATGTTCGTGATTTTGTTCTATCAAGCGAAAATTGCTTAATCATGTTTCCATTCACTGATTTCCCTGAAGAAAAGCGTCAAGATTACTATTCGTATTTTTTTGAAACCATATGTTTATAAACAGACGCATTGTATTGTTTCAAAAACTCTGTTGTCTTCACTTCGCTGAACCTACGGCGCCTTAAACGATTGGAAATCAAAACGCAAGCGCCGTACAATAACGTAATTGAAGCACAGTTGATTAATTAGGTGATTCTAGCACTTAGATGCACTAGGGTTTAAAATAAGCACTAACTTAAAGCTAAACACTGCTGGATTAAAACACTTGTTCAACACTTACCCTATCGGGGTGCGAGATGACACTTGTAACTAATGAAGGACTTAGGTATTACATTAATTTTATTATTTTAAATATATAAATTTTGCCAGCGCGCACGAGGACACAAAGAAAACGTTTGTGAACGCAGCCGGCACATGTATCGTCCCTTTCAAAACGTAGGTCGTAATGCCACCGCGATGCAGCCACGAGCCGTCTCGAACATTCCTTATCGCCCGGCGGTAACATCGCGCGCACAAGTGTTAAACATGATGTGTTTATTTGTTATTTATTTTAATTATTTTATTGTGTTGTTATTTATTATGTTTTAAGGATGTGTGTTAGTGTAGGATGTAAATACTTATTTTAAGTAGTTCTATAGTTAAGTTTATAATATGTGTTTATTTTAGAATAGGTTTATCAATTTAAGATGCGTTTTAATCGTAATAATAAAACATGTAACATGTAACGTTACAGCATATATTTAAACGTACTAATGGTTGTTATTCATTATAGTTTTAATACCTAAAGTGAATTACGTCTAAGAGACCAAATCTATAACATCTATAGTCATATAGATAATTACTCAGAAACATTTCCAGACATACATTTGAAAGGGGTACTAGGTACTACTGTGCTGTGGGTTTATGACGGTTTCGTAAAGAATACGTTTGAATAAGCATGTTTTGTTAGAATCTTTTTTCTCTGAAATTAAAAATGACCTAGATATTGGATCTCTAAGGCAGGTCGGTATAGGTACGACGACAAGTGAAGTGAGGAGGAGTGTTAATTGTACTGCGACCTTAAGCGCGCGAGCCAAGCGAGCGAAGCGAGCGTGCCGCGGTAGCGGCCGGCGAAGCGCCAGAATCAATAATGACACAACATCCATTGAAATGTTGACAAGTACATATTTTTCCCAACTTTCGGATCAAACATTTCGGCCATTTTTGATTTTACAGAAAAAGTTTCAAAACAAAACATACTTATTTTAACGTATTCTGATCACTAAACAAAATTGTGAGCGGCATACTCGTAGATATCTTTCAATCGCATCACTCTTTATTTTTGCCCAAGTACCCACATTCATTATAAAGCAGTCTGGAAGAACGCGTTCAGGAATACTAAATTTTTTTTTTAATGTATTTTATTATTTTTCTAGGAGTCTTTAAGATTATGAAGAGTGACACCATCATGATATTGAACGATATGACTAACTAATCACATGACTACCAATCATTATGACTTGCGAAAAAAGACCTTACAACAATTATTATTAAACTAGATTATTGCCTTTAACACTATGTAATAGTATACAACCGGGACATTGAATGTTATGGCTAACCAATTTTATGACAAACAATTATGATGACCTGCGAAAATCGGAACTCCAATTTATATTGTTAAATTTTAAGACTCGACAATATGACTAGAAAAAAAATATGGTGTAAAACGTTATGGACTGAGAAAATCTGATCTTAAATTTTATGGGAAACAATAGAGACCCAATTTTCCCATACATATAGTGACATTTAGTTTATATCTACCTGAAGCGCGTAAAATGCGTTACGTAGGGGGTCATGACATGGCGATATCCTATTTTTTAAGTCGAATACCGGTTAAGTCTACTGTAGTTGTTATTTCGTTACATTTATAAGTGTACCGAAAATGTGAGTTGGTATGCCAACAGAGGTGGATTTGAAGAACTTCATAAGAACTTGGTATTAAGAGAATAAATTAAATAAATTAGAACGCTCAAATTTACATGAACAATTAAATGTTTCTTAATTGTCTCCATCTAAAACTTACTGAAACGATTCTAAAAGTAAGTAATTCTTAGAATCCCCGAAGCGCAATGAAACTGTTTCGAATGAAACAAAAATATAGAGTTAAATTCAAATTATACATCTTCGTTTTTAAACAATTCCCGAGATTACCTCTCAGTAAATAATTTATTCGAATTACCTCGTCTTCGAAACATGAAACTAACTATAACACAAACGTATTTCTCCCAGTAACATCAAAGGAAAATAAACTTAGATTCAATTAGAATATGGTATACATTTGTAACGGAGTTGGAACTGTTGTAGGAAGTTTTGTTAAATACGAGATGTAGACATTGTTCTCGTTTTGCGATCTGCGTCGGCAGTTTTAATTGGTTTAACGTGTTGAGGGAAAATGCGCAGGTTTGTGGTGTTAGGCAATATAATTAGTCATTAACGGTATATCGCATCTCCAAAGTACTTCGTACAATCATCAATTGGTACTTTAAAATCAGCCCAGAAGGGTGACCACGAAACTTTTCAAACGCGCGTTAGGACATCTCAACTGTCATTTATCCATACAAAAAGTGACATTTTGATCTACCTGACGTACGTACAAATCAACCTGCGCGTGCATGTCCATTGTGTAACATTTCATAGGTACGTGTATGTTAGGAAGATCTAAATGGTTTTTGTATGGGAAAATGAAAGTTCAGTTGTCCTAGAGCTCGTATGAAAAGTTAGTTCGATTTGTGAACCATTGTTCCCTACTATATAAATTATTTGTTATATACATTTTCATTTCATTTTGGTACCAATGAGTTTTTCGGAACTTATGTACGGAATATGATTTCATATTTACCGTTAGCTTTTCGGTGAAGGAAAAACATCGTGAGGAAACCTGCATACATCTGCGAAGAAATTCAAAGGTGTATGTGAAGTCCTCAATCCGCACTGGGCCAGCGTGGGGATTATTGCCCATTCCCTCTCATACATGAGAGGGGGCCTGTGCCCAGCAGTGGGACGTATATAGGCTGATGATGTGATACATTTTCATGTGCGAAACAGTGCTCTCAGATTGTCGAAGCTACAACTTGCTAATATTGTTTTGTTGTGCTTGCTTATTGGACTCTTAAAACTTTCGTTAATAAGATTTTTGGTAGGTTAGGTAAGGCTGTATCCTTAAATTTCATAATTAATTAATATTCCAAGAAACGAATATACCTACTTAAACCCTTTTAGTAACAAAAATGTGTTACACTCGGGAAAGCCAATATAGGAGAACAATATCCAAGCTACTAAAATATTTAAATGTTCGCCCAACTCCTTTCATAAAACTCAGAAAATAGTGTAACGTTTAATAAAACTTTACAGCACGAGTGCACTAAAAGAATATTCCCATCCTACCTACATTTCACGTTTATTCCCCTAGCGTGGAGATTTTCTAGAAAGTTTCGTGAAATAAATCGCAGGAAAAACCGTTATATTTTCTGCGTTTTAACGCTACTGGGCTAATTGAATGATTCTTTTTAGTTTCTCATTAATGTCAACCGGCAAAGAAAGTTTAGTTTTAATAAGTTTGCGCAGAGTTCCTTAAGTTTTTATTTTGTGCGATAGCTTGTTTTCGGGCAAGCTTTGAGGACGAACTTTACATAATTTTTCTGGTATATTTTAGATGGTGACAAACTACTTAACGGTCCGCTTGATGCTAAACGGTCACTGTAGCTCCTGGACGCTTGCAACTTCAGAGGTCTCATGCTCGTTGCTAACTTTTTATTGATTTTCCGTGGGAATGTTTTTTTTTCACAATTCAGAGCATCCTAGGCAGCTGTGGCGACCTAACTTACCTTCAGGAACGCAACACTTCACGGCTGCATAGGAAATAAAAGCAAAATTCCTTTTCTTATACCCTAGAAGATAATAAGAAAAACCTATATAAATAGGCTAATGATGATGCTAATGATAATAGCAATTTAGCATGCTAATATAATGTTCATAATTTTTCATGAGAACTTGTTTTCCATCCAGTACACAGGGCCTCCATTTGCGACTAATAATTCTACTGGCATTCAAGTCATATTCAGTCGTTAACGTTATATTATTTATTTCCTTTATTTCAAATCTTTTTATAATTATGATTTTTAGATTATGTATTTGTCAATTGTCATCGTTTGTTTTTATTATTATCATTGTTCTTTAATGTAAAATATGAGTTTCTAACTCATTTTTATTTATTTATTTACTGTGATATATCTCACAGGCGATATTGATTCGACGCTAGCGGTGCAAGAATAGACCCCAAAGGATATAGGTAACATAATATCAGGGGTACTATATAAAATAATTTCGTAAAAACACACAATTTTTCAATATTCTCTCTGATTTGCCCAAAGTTTACTAAAAACTAATTTGATACATATAGTATCAATATAAATAAACACGATTTTCTATCCCTCTAACAATTGTTTTATACAAAACTGCCAATCGAAGGTAAAACTAAATAATGCTACATATAGCTGTCACAACACGAAAATAACATAACAAAATTATACATGTATTAGTATGTGTTTATTTTCCTAACATGACAAAAACTTTGCTTCATGTTTGGAAGCATTGGGACTCCCCAAACCTAAGAAAATAGTTTAAAGTAGGTAAACAACACATAAACAAGCGGAAAGTAATACTTTATTACTTTACGGGACTTCCCCCGGCTATCCGGCGCAACGAATACGATTATAGATATAGCGGAATGTTTTTTTTTCACAATGGTGGCAAGGAAGCGTTGTTTAAAAAAGTCTAGTTTCTCCTCTTGGTGGGTAAAGATCATGCAACCATAACAACTAGTATCTACGGCATTTTTTATACAACGTTGGTGGCAAACATGTGTACGGCCCGCCTTTTATTCAATATTTAATGTTTTTGTTTTGTTGGCGTGATTGATTTATTATATACTCATGCCGAATTACAGTTTTCTAGCAGTAATGGTTGCTGAGCTAAGCCGAAGAAGGATGGACAGACGGACGGATGGTCGTGGCGAAACTATAAGGGTTGCTTGTTGACTAGGGAACCCTAAAAATTTACTCGCTAGGTCTTAAGCTCACAGAACCACTACATGTATACTGTGTCGCTAATTCATGACTGACAAACATATTGATTCATGAGCCAGTAGATATTCAAAAATACTAGGTACTTAAAATCATTCTGCAAATAGGCCACACGGGCACTTTTACATGACATACGGTAATTTACAACAAAAAAAATAAGCTAACAATAAAATAAAAATAATCTTACACAATAATAATTAAAAATTAAGCACCGATATAAACGGTTAACAAACTAAATGTCACAAAGTTAATTAAAACCAAATAAAATTGCAAAAGATGACCATTACATTCGATATAAGGTCTGTGGCATGTGTATAAGTCAGATAAGATTAACCACATTCAACATAAATGCCCTCTGATGAGTTGACCATTGACACTAGTACAGTTAGTTACCAATATGTGTTTCCTCACCAACGTGTGTATTCAAGTCACTTAATAATACCGTAGTATATATATGTAGTACATATAGTAATTGTACAAAAATTGTAGTAAGATTTGACATATAAAAGAGCCAGTGAGCCCCACTTGCAGAACAAATATTTGAATAGTTGTTATTTTTTACGCAATTTGGGAAAGAGCGCCCGTTTTTCCTTCTTTTACTCTCTCATATTTCTGGCTTTTGATGACTTCCGACACGGGCGGGAGTCGGGAGTGGAGAGAAGTCTGTGAGATTGTAGTTCTGTATTAAGTTTGCACGTAAAAAGTAATCTCCAGGAGCACTCATCTGAACCCAAATATTATTTTACTCATTTATTTCATCCCGTGGGTTTCTTTGCGTACTTTGCAATACGCGGCCGAAATCACGCGGGGCTGTTTATTTTATAAATGCGGTCAAAATGACAGAAGAGAATGTCCTTAGAGCGGAGACTGTCATAAAGGTAAAGAAGAAAAAATGCTCCTGGTTGCTCAGGGTAAAATCTTCGATAGATTTTTGGTCTGGTGACTCTGGTGAGGAGAGAACACGAAAGCTTTAAAGTTTGTGACGAATAACGAATGTGGTTTGGTGAATTGCTGTTTGTGAACTTGCAAATAGGAAGAAACAATTTTGTGTGAAGCCTTGCATAAATTCTCGGAGTCGACCAATATTTAGTACCTTTTTTTGACAGCACCTGCTGTAGAGCTCGTTCAGGCATCCGGCTGTCAAGCGGCGGTCGTTGGTTCGAATCCCGGCTCGCACCAATGAGTTTTCGGAACTTATGTACGGAATATTTACCGTTAGCTTTTCGGTGAAGGAAAACATCGTGAGGAAACCGGTCCAATCCCAATAAGATCTAGTTCTCCCTCTGGGTTGGAAGGTCAGACGGCAGTCGCTTTCATAAAACTAGTGCCTATGCCACATCTTGGGATTAGGTGTCAAAGCGGACCCCGGGCTCCTTTAGGGGATTTTCCGGGAATAACGCTAGGAGGATGATGATAATTTGACAGCAGCTGCTGGTCTTACGTAGCGATTCTTTAGGTGCATCTAAATGTATTTTTACCCGACCGCAGAAGGAGAGGATTATTTTAGTAGTAGGGTTATGTTATTCGAGCATTCATATGTATGAGAGTATGTCATGGTATGTCTTATTCTTTGGCACGCCCTGCACCCTAAACCATTTGACGGGTTTCGACATCTGAGGTGTCCTTGGATAGCTCTTAATCGTAGGAGTGACATAAGCTATAATATTTGTAAAAATCAGTTGGAATTTTCGAAAAATCTTTTTTTATAGGGGAAAGTTACGCTAGTACAAAAAGTCTCGATGAAAGAGCACGTGCTATGAGGTACAGCGAGATGTCATGAGTTGCGTCTTCTGGCTGTCAAACTTCTGCAAACACCGTTAAATTCTATCTCGCAAAGTTATCCATTTCAGCTTCGGCAAATACTCTTTGCGTCTGTCTGGCTGTTCTTGTCTACATGTCACATTTCTCAACTGATTCTCGTGTGATTTTGTGAGCAGGTACAATAATTATTTTTTATTCTTGACGACTAAATAAAATATAAAAAAATGTGAAACCCTTCACGGATTGTCAAACTTCTGCCAAACTGAGCATTCCGGAAAATTATAAACACTTCGTTATTTCAACAAACCGCATAAATTACCCATGTTAACATTGTCATAAATGATGCCACGGCCGCGTCAAAACTAACTGTTTCCCATTCGTAGCGAACTGTACCCGCATACTTTTAAATGGTGACCGGGTTCTTATCAAACCAGTGCTTGTTGTGGCCCGATACGGAGTTGTTTGCAGATATGAGGTGAGATTACCGATTTACTTTACCAAAGAGGGTATTTTTTGTTTTATTTTTTTCGTCTGGTCTTATTTTTCCATAAAAATGTGTTTTACAACAGAATTTCAAAAGAAAACTTATAGCCCAAGCATTTTGTTTTCAGTAGTATGGAAAAAATGGAAATTTTTAAATAATTTCAGCAGCGTTTTGGTGCAACTGATATATTATCATTTTAGTAATTATGTAGACTCAAAATCCACCAAAATATTAGTCATCAAAAAAATCGATATTTAACCAATTCCTTAAAAAAGAGGAAAAATATTAATAGATATTTTAATTTTTGTTTTGGTGAATGTACAGAGCTCTTCAAAATAATAAATAAATCACACAAAAAACATAATGGATGTGTCATTTATTTATATATATTTACTTCCCGATGGAAATTGGACATTTGAAAATTAAACAAACAAAGAAAACGCTGTTATAAAATAATGTTTGAAAAAAAAAGTGAACCAAGTTGTTCTTGATGCTCGGTTGTATGGCAATGTTTTCTCGGTAACTTATTTTAACTGTGATTTCATTCTCAATCGGCCGTGTTTTTAGCATGTTAAAAGTGTCCATATTGTAGCCATTCTTCTATGAAGCTCGTCGACCGTGTTTTACTTCTCGGACAGAATAACGTCAAAAAAAGTTGATTAACTTATCAGCACAGAATAATCAATTATAACAGATGTTACAAATCGAACAATGATTTTGACAATTTAAGTAGATCAAGCATACTTTTTTTTCCCAACTTTATTAAACCATATTTATTTTTTAGCATTAGCATCCTAAAAGAATCCGGTGTCCACTTTGGCACCTGGCAGTCTGAAGAGTCACTAACACACAAAAAGTATTAGTTAGGGTTTTATTACGTGAACATCGATATCACTAATGAATTAATGAGTCACTTGACAGTCACGTTGACAGCTCAAATATGCCTCCATAATTCCAGACTCTGGTTGTTATGCGATGGACCCCTGGACTCTCTTGTGTTTTCAGGAATTTTCTGAGCGTATTTCTACTGGTGTCGTCTGTGATTTGTATTCGTAATGGTAAGAACCTTTATGATTAAGTTTCATTATAAACCATCGATGGTAGAAGGGTAACTCTCAAAAAAATGTAACGGGCGTTTCTACCGCTGTCTTTACCACCCCATATTAACTGTGGTGTTCAGTAGGTAACTGAATTTAATCTTACAAAATCAGAATCTATTGTCGATAGCAAGCAGCGTATATTTTTTGTGATTTTTATATTAATGAATAATCAGATTATTATCTACAAAGATGGTATAAATAACCGCAGGGCATTTAAAAAATCTGCGTGCGAATCACCCAGGGGATATTTTTATTATTGCAGGAAAAATTATGATGATGATGATGTAAGATTGTCAATTATACATTGTACATTTCAGATGACATACACGACTCGCAAGTGGGGCGAGTGTACACGCTCATGTACAGCGCAGAAACATGGCAGGAAGCCAAGAAGACTTGCGCAGTCGCCGGCGGCAAGCTAGCGGTGCCTAAATCACGGGTGAACTTATTTTCTTATGCTTGGACCCTCCGTGCCGCAGAGTTATTCCCGGTGTGGTGTCGGGTTAGAATAGGACGGATGTGTTCTGCCTACTGCTTTTGGGAATAGAGGCGTTAGTTTATTTATACGTGATTGCTACCTTTCTCAGTCAGTCTCAGTTTCAGTAACCAGTCCATATTCCATTTGAGCATTAAATTATTCATTTAAAAATGTCAGGTTTAGCAAACGGCAGCCACAGAAGATTTCATACATTTATATATAAGGTATCACCACGCCAGTTTCCCGCAGGGGTAAGCAGAAATCACATACTTCCACTTGCTACGATCCTGACAAACTTCTTTTGGTGCATTTACTTTCATTACGATCCACATACTCGCTACCTTTCAGGGTACCTTTCTTCACAATTTCTCCAATTTGGTCTAAGAAATTTCAGTGAGGCCTTTCCCTTGTAACTGTTCTATCCATTTTTCTCTAATTACACTCTCTTTGCTAATCTTCTTCCCTAGGACCCAATGAGTATTTTATCATGTTAACACTTTTAGTGTCAGAATGAGAAAGCCGGTAGTTGGGCGCTTTCCTTTACATACGATCGCTACGAAATTTTTCGCATTGAATGTGCCGAGTACTGTAAAGAGCCAAACCTCGATTTCAGTATGAGTTCAACGTGGTTCAAGGGCTGGTTCGGAAGATGCACTACCCCAGTGTACGTGGCTGCACTGGCAGTGTTCTGCTCGCGTGGCTCGGCATCAGCGATGCCAACGACAGCGTGTGGAGGAATGTGGATGGTGAGCTCTTTTTAAGGACATTCGACTGGGTGAATCTTGAGGGACACGGGTGGCTTAACCAACTACCTATATCCTCTTCTCTAGCAGCCAACGACACCGTGTTGAGGAATGTGAATGGTGAGCTCTTTAAGGACGTTCCGTATGGGTGAATCTTGAGGGACACGGTTGGCTTAACCAACTACCTGTCTCCTCTTCTCTATAAGCAATGCCAACGACACCGGGTGGAGGAATGTGAATGGCGAACTCATCCTCATCTTAAGGACGTTCTGTATGGGTGAATCTTGAGAAACACGGGTGGTTTAACCAACTACCTCTTAACCATCAGCATCAACGATACAGTATGAAGGAATGAGGATGGTGAGCTAATCCCCATCTTAAGGACGTTCTGTGCAGGTGAACCTCAAGAGGTTCTTCACGGAGCCGAGTGGTTTAACCAACTACCTCTCCATTTTTCAGCATTAGCAATAATAACGATACCGTGTAACGGAACCTGGATCGCTAATCACAACCCGCATGCGTCAGAGGGTTACGGAAAATTTTCGCTAAATATGGAGACAAAACTGCTCTGCAGGTCGATCACGTAACGCATTGTGCCCACGTTAGGTAGATTTCAAAGTCAATTTTTGTATGGAAAAATTAGAGTTACTCTGTCCTAACGTGCGTTGGGAAACTACTTGATTACCCCTCTGGATTACGTGGTAGCGCTTCGATCGCAGTTTAGCAGTGACTGATTTAAGGCCTAGTGGCTGTGTCATTATCAGGGCTATAACATCATCCTCCTAGCGGTTCCCGGTTATGCCCTATAGGAGCCCGGAGTCCGCTTTGACACCTTGTTCCAAGATTTGGCATAATCAGTAGTTTTACGGAAGCGACTGCCATCTGTCCTTTCAACCCAGAGGGAAAACTTGACCTTAGGGATTACACCGGTTTCCTCATGATGTTTTTCTTCACCGAATAGATAACGGTAAATATTCCGTACATAAAGTGCCGAAAAACTCGGTGATACAGTCAGCAACAAACGAAGACATCAAAAGTCTTTATTAAAAGGGAATAAGAGCTTTTGAAGTGTTCAATTGCGCAGCTAATTTTGATGGTAACTGTACGAGCCGGGGTTCGAAGCCACGATCGCCGCTTGACAGCCGCATGCCTGGACCACTTGTTAGGCTACGGTAGCTTCTGAACCACTATGCTACCGCTGCTTCTCTTTTTACGGCAGTATAATGCCTTGCCTTAGATGCCTTCCTAGTTTTTAAAACTATTATTTAATTACCTGTTGTTTAATCGAGGAAAGAGTACAAAATAATGGTGCAACCTCGACATAGTGCAGCGTGATAAAATTGTGTATTTCGATGTACTTACATTGATCGACATTGTTCACAGGAGAGGATATAGAAAATACCGATTTCTCGACGTGGGCGAATGGGAATGGTGAGAAGAGTAGGTAAGCGTATTAAAAGAGTACTCCAAAAGACTTGTTACATGCTTTTATTGCGGTGAACGCCCCCGCTAAAAGAATTATAGGTGAAATCAGAACACTCATCAGAAATGCAGAAACTGTTCGCAGTGGTCTGGTCGCAGATTCGAATCCTGTCGCGGGCTACAGACGAAGATTTATTTTTCCGTTATATTCTTTCTCTCTGTATCATACAGAATCGGACTTCAAATACAGAAACTGTTATTTGATGTCCGATTAAAGTTCGTCAATAAGATGGTTTTATATGGTGGTAGTAGTCGGAAAGTGAAGAAAAAAACATGTAGGAAACCTATTTTTCTTTCTACAAATTAATTAGTACTCGTTCTCAGGCTCACTCTACTCGTGTGTTTGGTTTTATAGCGCACTGAGTCTTTATTAATTAATAAACTGTTTGACGATTTCTGCCATTAGCATTGCAATTTTTCAGCATATGACGTGATAAAGTAATAAGTTTTGATAATTAATTACGAACGAGGAAAAAATACTTGGTTACGAAACCAGAAAGTGAATGGGTAAGTAATACGAAGTATAACAACTAATCATATAACGGTCATAATATATACGCTCACTGTGTATAAGTTTGTTTAGTATAACGTTCATTGCACATAACGAACGAAAGGTATAATGACAAAATATATAATTTCGTAAAGTATAACGTACTTTAGACATAATATCAATTGATATATCGATTAAAGCGTATAATATTCATAACACCTAAGGTTTATAACATATATTATTCAATTTATCTAACATCAAAAAGGATATTGCTCGTATGTTATAATCGTCTTCACTTATTTTAATAGCAATGCCGTATGAAGGAATATATATGAATTTGAATAAAAAAACATTAAACGTTTTTAAGATTGAAATTAAATTTATTTTTATATCAAACACGCCAATCATTTTAACCTAACCTTACCTAAACACCAGCGTGTCGACGCCACCCCGCTTCGCGGGGTGTCTATTTCCGCTCTAAGGGACACAAGGCAACCCTAACCTAACCTACAAGTAATACCATTGGTAAGAGTACTTGTTGTTTTTTACTGCGGGGGGCTTCGCCCCCCGAGCCCTCCTTTTACTTACAGCCCTAACCTAATTTTCTGTATTGTAATCCTCATACGAAAATATACTATGCGTTATGATCGTTATACGTTATGTATGTTATACGAAAATATATTATATGTTATGATCGTTATACGAAATGAAATTATTCAATTTGAGTGTTATAGAAAAAAACGTTATATAATATGATTATTATGGCTATTGACCGTTATTACTTATAAAAGTATTGGTATTGTTGTTATAGCTAACGTTCATTATATCTTGTGAACGTTATTAATATGAAATTATATATACTGTTGTTATATCTCGTGGGACGCACCCAAAGTGAATTGTTGTTTTATAATTAATTATGAAACAGGAAAAATCAATCTTCTTTGGCAGCCAGTTACGAAAACCATAGTTATGAAAACGGACCAAAGGTATTATTACCTAGCTAGTGTCACGGTCGTGTTGATCGTTTTAGGAATAAAGGAGCGACCACACCGGTGCGTTACGCTGCGTATACGCGTTGATGTGTCGTATGCGTCACGTATTCTGCATACATTTTGCTGCGTTTACGGTGCGTTAGCGTATTTTGAGCAGCGGTGTGGTCGCTCCTTAAAAAAATAGGTATGAATCTGAAATGGCACGATATCCGGGATATCGTGTATAATTTATTTGAAGAATGTTGATGTTGGTTGAGAGATAATGTCACCTATGCTTTTTCTTCGGTTTTGCCCTTAGAGCATTAAACCAACAGGAGCGGCCATGAGTCATTTTCTATACATAAAAAGTCTGCCGATTTTTGCGGGGGAGGGGAACGTCAAATGTATGCGTAACGTGAAAATAGCTACGTCAGATAAACGTCAGTCCATACAATGTGTATGACCACTGGTCATATATTTTTGGCAGAGGGGAACGCCTGTCAATGGCCGCTCCGGTTGGTTTAATGCTCTAAGGTCTTGCCAGCCATGCCCTCGACCCCCACAAGGAGGTTGCGTATGAAAAGTGTGAACGTTAATGGCGAAACTTGTGATGATTATCGTCTGGTTCTAGAGACCCCAAAGAACCCCATTGCGTGGTGGTGGATGCAGTGAACCCAGGCCTGCGGAGCTACTGGTGCCACTTCAAACAACCCTTCGTATGCGAGTTTGATGAAACTAAGAAGAACTTAATATAGAACCTACAGTTATACAGTCCATAACAACATAATACTAAGGGCTGAAAGTATAAGCCCTAATTAACTTAAATTGGTATCGCTAGTTAAAATAAAACACAAGTTTCTCGACTTGCTGCCATACATTTTATCGTGTTGTCATGGGACGTAGGTGTATTGGAAGTGGGCTTACGGACTTTGTATGTCGCTTCACATATCGCTTTGTTTAGCTTATGTTAACGTTCATGTTTAGTTGGTCTGTAATTGGATAGACACTTTTCCTTGTTTTTGTACTAAGTTTAGTTCCTAAGTGCCTAGTGTTGTATGTGTTGACTAACCTTAAATAAATAAAATCCACTACTGGGCAAAAAAACAAAGCCTCGCTCTCTTTGTTCCACGTGTCCCTGTTGGACAGTCTCCATAAAATAAATAAATAAATAAAAGTTAATATCCGCCAAAAAACAACAATTTCATTGGTCAGTCGACTGATAAAAGCTATGTCCGTAGTCGTCTTGAATTCGCTTGTGCTGTTTGGAAGCCTTTTCATTCTATTCATATCGATAGAATTGAAAGGCCCCAAAAGAAATTTATGAAGTCGCTTGATTTTAGAACTTGTCATAATTATGTTAACTATGTCGACTCTTTACAACGCCATAAAATGCAGTCACTGAGCGATCGGCGTGACTGTGTAGACTCTGTTTTACTGTATAAAATACTAAATTCAAAATTAGAAATCCCTTCCTTACTTCAAATGGTTTATCTCAAAGTCCCTCGTGCCCGTATTCGTCAATGTCGCAGAAAGGAATTATTCTCTATCCCTACTAGCAGAACATGCTACGCTCGTAATATGTTTATCAGACGTGCTTGCAGACATTTTAATGAAAATTTAAAATTGATAGATTTTGATATTGTTAATAGTAGTATAATATCTTTGAAGAAATTGTTCCAATGATCAGCAACGTAATTCAACACTGTTTCTAAGCTTATACCTAACTGTACTGTAGCTATACCTACTTAGTTTGTAATATACTGTGTAATGTAGGTACCATTCAAAAATGTAACTATGTGTCATTGAATGTATGCTTCTTGGTGTATATATATATATATATATATATATATATATATATATATATATATACGTATATATATACTAAAAATAATGTAAAAAAAAAAAGTTTACATTTATACTTACGTATAAATGTAAACTTTTTTTTTTCAACATTGTTTTTAGCACAACTACAATTTAAGGAAACTGTAGGCCTTAAGTTAACATCAAGCATCTTTGTACACGTTTATGTATATGACCGTTTGTTTCTATCAATAAATATAATAAAAATAAAAAAAATAACCTACTTCCTATGACACAGCATTTTTTCCGTACTCCTACTTAAGCTATTGAGAAGGAGTAGGGACTTTTTCGAGGATTGAACAACCTATATAACTAGATGACTCTGTGAGCTGTAGAAATCGAGTGTTTAAAAAAAATTATACGCCAAAAAAACGATATCAATATCGAACCTACTTACAACATTAACACTACATTGACAGCATGAAGCTATCCGGCTACAGGTATATAATGGCCGGATAGCGGGACCACCGGACATACGAATTTTTCGTTCGCTTCGCTCGCATTTTTATTAACTATAAAAATGAACACAATGCTATGTAGGTATGCACGTGTATGTATTTTTATCGGAGTACATTTATGTAAAGTATTGGTGATCGGTATAATGGCTTTGTACGCCGTCCAAAACTGGTCGAACCGTACACTTATTTTTGAAACGTAAGCTACTGATATAGGTAGCCAGTATAAATGGACTAAAATGTGTGCATATTTTAATTAATCTACACGTTTGTACTTTTATGCAAAGGAGGACTATCATTTTAAATTAAATGTTAATATTTGAAATGAATGCGAGCGTTTTAAAACATTCCGTTTTAAAGTATGTGTGCACCTTTGTAAATCTTGAGGTGCTTTAATTTGTAACTGTCTGGTTTTTCGTTACCTTTTCACATTTAAAACCGCTGCACTGATTCAAAATAAAAGTACATTCGTATAGAAATTGATAACAGAAAGAGCTAGAATGTTTCTTATCTTAAGGTTGCACCGAGAAAAATATGAAATTACTGCGTTGGTTTGATACATTGCTGTATTGTTATTACTAAAGCTTTAGCCCTGCTATTCCTATAAGATATTTTAGGATTCACTCTATAAGTCATACGCTATTTAAACACGAGAACGTATACTTTCCTCGATAGAAATTAAATCCAAAGTTACCTCTAATAAAGAAAATAAAGCATTAGTACGGCGTAAATACTTCATAATCTTCTGAAGGCGTAGCACGGTTGCCATTTTATCACTTATCGCGGTGGATTGGATAAAACGTCCGTCACGTTCTGACAAGTATGCGAGTGCGATAGTGACGGATGTCTTATCCACAACGATAAGTGATAAAATGGCAACCGAGCTACGCCTTCAGATTATTGTTCAGCACAACTTTTTCAACCTGCTGCCATGCGTTTTATCGTGATGTCATGAGACGTAGGTGTATTGGAAGTGGGCTTACGGCCGTATTTATGTTATCCCCATGCCAAACACTAGTGCAACGTCTCTTAGTACGTTTACCTTATGAACAGTGTATTTAATTCTATGGAGGTGAAGGCGCAGGCCAAACCTACCCATAAAATAGAGAACGAACAATTTAAATCTATTAACTATAAAGACTATGTTCCTTAATTTAAAAACTCTTTGGTAAGTCAGCTTCAACTCTCCGGGGGTGTGCTCAGAATCGTTAAAGATTTGTAAACGTTTTTAGCCTTATTGCAAAGGAGTAGAGTACAAGAGAGGAAACATATATTTGACGGCAAAAGAACACGTAAAAAATTGGTTGCTACATAAAAATGTCTCGCGGTCTCCAAAGGTAAACGGCATTCCAACTTTGGTATTAATGAAATACTATCAACATTTGAGCGCAGCAAGTTTTTCAATTTCGCATTTTGCAAGGTTCGCGTTGGCTGGGTCGTGATTTAGGTGGTTGTTAAGAGTGTCCTACACTTTTAGTTAACGGATGACGTGTACTACAATGTGCCCATGCTTAAGGTGTGATCGTGCCAACGTAGCAACATCTATAATTTACAAAATATCAAAATATGTTATCAATATTTGTTGTAATGATTCATTCGCAAAGATTTCATTTGTCCATAGGTATTTTTTTCTGGAAACATTGACAATTCCAAGCTTTTGTATCTAATACAGTAAAGAACTCGTTAGGTGTAAGGTTAGGTTTGTTTTATGCCAGCTAGCTGCTACCTTGACTTGTACTCGTGGATATCTAGTTAGCGGGAGTGCGGAGAAAAATATTCAAGATATAACAAGTACTTTTATTGAACTAGAGATAAAAGTACAGTAAATAATTGGTAACTCTTTGTCTTGATGTTCACTAGTTCGCGTTTTAATTGTGTAAAATACTGAGTAAATAACGGTAACGGTATCTGCAAAAAATCCGTTCGGACAAATGAAACGTTGCCAAAAATGAATCGTTCGGAGAAACAATTTTCCGGGGTTGTGACAGGTAGGTAACCCGTTTTAAGGGTACCCCTGTGTCCCTCCCTTAACCGCCGCCGCATATTTCCCGTGGGGTGCCTCGATAAACACTGCCGGCATGCGGACTGTGTACCTAATGACGTTTTTCCGTCTACGGTCTACACTTGTGGGTTCTAATCAGAAAGCCATTGCACATTTAATTCACCGGCTATTGTGCCTAGTTAGTTTGATTTTTTATCGTTAAAAGGATTTGATGCCTCGAGGCCGGTCGGCACTCGGTTTCTGAATTTCCCATACCTTATACGGGACGTTAAACAACAAACTTAACTACATCACTTTGTTTCCGAACATGTTTTAGAATCCAACTCAAAACTGGCGTAAAATTTGCAACACTCGACTTGCCTGAAGCGAACCAGTATACGATTTTTCTACTGTAATATTTGTAAGTACCCACATATATTACGAGTATGGTCAAAAGTTATGCCTTACTATGGCCTCAGTAGACTTCAGTAGCTCTCGTTAATTACTGAACGATTGTATAGGTACAATACTAATATGTGTACCACGAGAGTAGCAAACAAACATATGGCCTGACGGTAAGCAGAGAGACGCATTTTGAAGAGTCATGTGTCAAAAAAGCTAAAAAAAAAACAAAAAAAAACATTTCCCTCGCTCTCAACACAGGCGCAGCCACGGGAGCTTTTGCGTTTACTTTCCTTCAGAAACACAACACTACATACTTACAGACCAAGTAGCGGTGTTATTTGGGCCATTTTACGGAAAGTTGTACACTCGACTTTTTATTTTATTTTGATATAATCGGGCTTTTGCTACTCAGAATCGAGAGCACTTTCGAACCTAATAGGAAAGAAAACTGTCCAAAATGTTACATATAATTTTCGGTTTTCCGCTTTGTTACCACCATACGTACAAGTGTAGTACGGAAACGGTAACGGAATGGAATAAAAAATTAGGACACTTTTTTTCTAGTATAGCATTCGAAAGTGCTCTCGATTCTGATTGTAAAATTAAAAATCAGGATTATATCAAAAAATAAAAGTCGAGTGTACAACTTTCCGTAAAATGGCACATTTACCTCCAATGCACGTAGTTGTAATAAATCTGACGGTTAGGTTACACAAGTAAATATCAGTGAGGTGAACTTAGTTGTGAATAGCACTGCCGGTTGAAACCCGAAACTTCGGTATTAGTTGAGCAATAAATCAAACGACGATTACCTCAAGCTGTCACGACATGTTGCATGAGCTTTGTGTAGCTCTATTCGAAACGCGCTATGCTACTGCGATATTGCTCGTGATGTGCTTTTTATTAATGCTCGAATTTTAATGAGGACGCAATGATTGTGTAGTGGTTTTGAGCACGTTTATTGCAAGATCTGTGTAAGATGACATGCAGCAATTTGTATTGTTAAACGTAATAAATGCATTCCACACTTAGGCGATGCGTTATCGGTAGGTGTGCTGTATACGCACTTGTACGTTAACGTGAGTTTACTGATGTCGCACAAATATTCTCAACTGGCGGTATACCGTCAGTATTAAATCATTAGAGAGTAGTTACCCTTACACGTGACCCCTGGGCCCTGGGTGGTGCTAAAAGTGCAACAACCTGGCAACCGTACTGTCTTTTCCAAGATCTCACGGTTCTAAATACTGGTTTGCCATGGAGTCCGCATTTATAATATTAGTATGAATTAATGAATAAAACTTTCCTTAGCTACTAAGCAAAAAATCTAATATTCTTACTACATTATTGATTACTTAAACTTTCAGACGTTCCGCTGCAATCTCACACCTGCGTTCACGTCAGAAGATATTTTTTTCTTTGGGCTGATTAATGATTAAATTGTAATTATTTCACATTGTGGCGCAACAGAGCGTTCAAAACATCCCAATAAATAGTTGTCCACTTAATTTGATAACTATTTCTCCGCTACACAAAGGATTATGTGGAAGAGATCGGTCTTTAGCGATAAGACCGCATGTTGTTTAGGTACCTCTACTTGTTGTTTGTCCTTGTTCTGTATTGTTTTCGTGAATTGAGTTGGGCAATAGAGTATTATTTGGATTGTATTGTATTCCTACAAACACAGACTATTAAAAAATCCAGTCTATTACATCTTTTTTTTTTGCGTTAAAACAATTAAATAAAAAATAAAAAACTAGATTATCTAATTGCATTTTTTCTTGAAAAAGAATATTTCGTGCTGAGGTTTTTCAATATGCAACCGCATACACGGAGGCTCCGTATCAATTTCCGCCGGATGCGGGAGTAGTGCAGGCACACTGTGTTTGAGGAATAAATATTATTTGTCTAATTGCCTGCCACGGGAAATCATAACAGCACTTAATATATACACCGGCAATTAACTCAACTACTGTGTGGGACAGAATTTCCGCCAAATGTCCGAATTAACCCCGGGTAGGAGTCGTGAGCATATATTACGATATAATGGCCAGTTTGTGACAGTGTAAATATTACAGCAAGTACAGTAACAAACAGAGTTGATTTCAGTTTCAGTAATTATCGTTCCGTCCAAAGCGTGGCATATCATCATCAAGCCTTTAAGTCTATTACAGACTATACAAGCAGTATCAAGAAGAGAGACAACGTCTTCCATGGCTGTGTAAGCCAATGCGGGAGCAGTACATACGACCGCAAGCCGGGCAGGTGGAATTTGCCCGCGGCGAATAGGGCTGTTATTCGCTACGCGCTTATGCGGCTCACCCCGGTGGTCACCCGTCACGAAACTAGACCTTTACCTACGCGTGGTGTCAAAATATATTTGCGGGTGAGCGTTGAGGTGAGCTTAAAATAAGTTACAGAATAAGGGGGCATGTGCCACATTGACACCGTTTGGCTCGCTTCTGTGAGAGCGTTTTAAACCACGCTTCATCGTGGACTTTACGACAATCGAACACCAGTTTGCGCCATTTGTCTCTGTCCTCGGCAAGACAACATCACTTTTTTCATGTGTTGATTTAAACTTACACGATTCTCACACATTATTTATATTAAACGGGACTTAATCGCGTATTAACTTATTGCGCATTGTTAGTGTTGTGTGTCGGCCGGGTGACAACCCTAGTGTACAAGTGGTTCATAAAGATCAAATGCGGGTAGTTCGGAAAACCCGCGCAGTAAGAAGATGTTGATACCTGTACAAGCCAGTTGTCCCGTGACCATGGATGTTGCAACACATCCGAAACGTCGGGAGACCTCAGTGAGGTAAATAAATAAGTTAATATGCGATTAAGTCCCGTTTAGTATAAATAATGTTTTTTCATGTGTGTCAACTACAATTTTACAAGTTTAATAAGGCAACACAGGTCAAATGCCCAGTCGTTATTGGTCAAACGTCTTAGTTGCCTGATGGTAAGCAGACACGGTAGCCTAAAGATGCCTGAGACTGGCGGATTCGTTGTGTTGATTTGTTAGATGGGTGCCCCGAACGCATTTTGCCCCACTGGGTTTGGCACGATTGTCTTATGTTACATGTGCTTAATGTTTGATCGCATTTCTTCCTGTGAGCAATATTCAGAGAGCAGAATTTTCATGTATTTTTGAGTGAGTTCTCATTCATTGACTTCGTAGTATTCACTTAATACAATCTTAACATTATTACGAATATTTGTCATGTCTTATTAAGATTGCCAGGTGCCAAAGTGGACCCCAGGCTCCTTTAGATGCAGCCGTGAAAAACTTTAGGAAGATAATGAAGGTTTCCTCAATTTGTAATGGTATGTAACTTCCAATTTATTGCCTGCAATTACATAGCACAATCTTCTAAAATTAGATGCGTATTAGCTGTTTTGAAATTACATAGGTACGTATGTCGCAATCGACATCGATAAGCTAAAAGTCGGTAGATGCGAAGTCACTATGACAGTTCAAAAATGCCATGACGCTCTCTGGTAATTTGCCATAGTAAATAAATAAATAAATATTAAGGGACAATCTTACACAAATCGAGCTATAGAAATAGAAAGTTCCCATAGAAAGTTCAATAAGGCTTGTGTCAGAGGTACTAGACGACGATATATATAATAGATATAAATACTTAAATACATAGAAAACATCCAAGACTCAGAAACAAATATTCATGCTCATCACACAAATATTTGCCCTTACCGGGATTCGAACCCAGGACCTTCAGCTTCGTAGGCAGCGTCACTACCTACTAGGCTATCCGGTCGTCAATAAAATAATCGGTCGTAAATAATAGTATGTTACAGCCGAGTTCTCCAATATCTACACAGACAACCTTTCAAAAATATTTATACAGAGACTATTGTTACTGAAATAAGACACATGTGTAGATTTTTTTGAATGGTTGTCTGTATAGATATTGGAGAAAACTGAATCTAATATGGATTATGTCCTATCAATAATTTGCTTAACAGTATAGTCATGCCTACTTACTTTTGTAAGTACTACTGTAATGAAGCCACAATTAACCTCAATTGTCATTTTTTTACGCTGCATAATTTATTTTTACATTACCTCTACAGTACATTTAGAGATACATTCTCTCATTATCAACACGTGCATTATCGGGAGCTCTGATTGCCAAATAAAATCACAAAGTTAATTGACTGTCACAGTTCCCTTCACTGTGGCACTGACGCAATTTGGCCTAAAGTCAAGTCGGGATGTTTACATTGTTCCCGTGACGTCACGGAACCCCGGCTTTTTATACAGCCGTATTTAAATGTAATTGGAAATTTATACGGGATTTCAAAACGCGATCGCAATGAATTTTGTCTACGTTTGATTTTTACGAATAAATTATGCAATCAAGCGACAATGTATTCAATATTTTCGTATTGGAGCGTCTCTTCGGTTCTTTGCACTGTATTTTTATATGCATTAAGTGTTTTATGTTGGAATGTTTGTCACTTGGGGGCATCTTGGGGGTAAGAATCGACCAGAGCTGAGCAAGGTTGCGAGGTGGTGAGTATGGAAAAATAATACCAATAGCAAGCGCTGTGCAAGCGCGACTTAGCCACTCAATAATACACTCGAGAGCCGAATCGCATTGCAGCAGTCCAGACAGCACGTGGGGGTAATACCAAGTACTAAACTGTGTTAAAACTACTTGTAAATATAAAAAGTTCAATATTTTCAGTTTTGGTTTTGTAAGTCACGCCATTTTTAATTTGTCGTTTTAAACATAATAAAATAAATGGTCAGTAGTAAATGTAATGCATTTTATTTTAGTAACATTAAATTGTCTAGAAGGTTCAATTTATTTCAATACAATAGCTTTATTCGTTTTCTAGATATTGAAGTGAATGCTATTGACCCGAAACTTTTGCTCTCGAGTGTATTTCTATCCCGGTAATTATTCCATAACCGGGTAAAATTAGAGGTTAAAATTAGAGGTTAAATTAGAGGTTAAAAAGGCAGTTCTCGCGGACGAAGTGAACGTTTGAATAATAACCAAAAGACAGTTATATTTCAGCCTGTTTTTTACGTGGCAGCGAATTGGAGCGTGCCTCTCGCTACCCCATAAGGCTAGTTTTAAAAAACCCTGCCTACCTTCAATCAAATTATTTTAGCATGTTTTCACCCAATTTAACATATAATCTGTATTTTAGTTTAGTTTTGTACCTACAGCGTCAAATTAGCACAGCGCATACACATTCATGAATATAATCATTACAACCCTTATAAGGGGCCAAACTGAAAACCAGCGCTGGGCATAAGCCCAGCTTACGCTGAGGTTGGTACCCATGGCCAACATGATAACAGTAAATGTTCGCCTAACTTTAACTTAGATATTAAGTGTCTCATGTAACTGTGCAATCTCTAGTTAGTAGTGAAATTAGTGACATAATTCTGAGACAGCGGCCGATTCACTACCGCGAAGACACACACATTGTGTCAATTGTACTGTATTTTTTTTTACTCTGTGTGTCTTTTGTGTAGTGAATAAATGTCTTCTTTCTTTATTTCTTTCTTTCTTTAACATCGACCTATCCTTTGTTTGCTGTTTTGTATCGTGTTTGGGCATAAAGTTATTTGTATTGGAATCACACTGGCGCGTCGTACGGTGGCACCGCAGGCCACGCCAGTCTGTGGGAGACTTATGGCTCACCGCTATTGCTGCTGAGAAAGTTGTGGCCGAAGCCTTATAAGTGGTTTCACACGACGACTCTTATGTGCGACGGTCTTATGTTAACGACTTTATACAAACGCACGACTGTGGCGCGGCACTAGCACAAACAGTCGCCGAGCATAACTTAAGGATCCTTACCTACAGACGAGCGTATTTTGCAAAATGCTTGCTTTTTCATTCAAGATTAGAACGTAACTATTAGTATTTATTCAATAACTGATAACGTATTTAAATAATCATTTCTTTAACTAGGGGCTAACACGTTCCTGATGACCTGTTAAAGGTCGCGGGAGTCCGCTGGATGCGGGTGGCGCAGGAACGGTCACTTTGGCACTCTTTAGGGGAGGCCTTTGTCCAGCAGTGGACGTCCTTCGGCTGATATGAAGAACTGAGTTGTGAATAGAACTGCTGGTTGAAACCCGAAACGGCATTAGTTGAGCAATAAATCAAACGACGATTGCCTCAAGCTATCACGACATGTTGCATGAGGTTTGTGTAGCTCTATTACTGTCTATCACTTTGGCACTCTTTGGGGGAGGCCCATATCCAGCAGTGGCCGTCTTTCGGCTGATATGATGATGATGATGATGATATACATATAAGGTGTAAGCTGTAAGGTGTTGGTGAATATGGGCTTAGTTCATCATCATTTTCAGCCCGTAATCACCCACTGCTGCTGAGCATAGGCCTCTCTTCGAGTACGCCACCCGTCCCTATCCTGAGCTAATCTTAACCAGAAGTGACCCGCTATCTTCCTAATACCTTCCTAACACCCATCTAGCTGGTGGACGGCCGACGCTTCATTTACCTTGACGCCAGCGGCCAGCGGGGCTACGAGCGAGTTCAATGTATGACCGTCCGCTCGTCGCCCCGCTGTCCGCTGGCGTCCAGTCCACGGCCTTACAGATGTTTCGTGCTCGACTATAAGAGCGTAGTCGGTCTGCGACAAAATTGAGAAATAGGTATTTGTACAAACTATTGCCGTCGCGTTGCGCCCAAGTCTTTCCCCGTAATGTGCGATAGGGACAACTGCAGCTCAGACCGATTTTCACTACAAAATCTTGACCAGATCGATGCTTTGTATTCCCCTGTTTTCTCCGCCAAACCTGCGCCGATTCAATTATGTTTGGTGTCGAAATTTAGAGGAAGAGCAGATCTATGTTTCTATTATTTTATTTTAACGTAAAATCTTTTCATATTTGTCTGGTAGTCATCTAAATATGACAGTAAAAATGGGGTATTTTTTAGGTTTTCGAAAATTCGTATCTGTTTTGGTAATTATTTTTTGGGAAAAAGTAAATGACAGGGGCATACATACAGTAGACCTAGATTTTATAAAAAAAAACGAGTCCTCTAGAGGGATAAACCAGGAAGGAAATAGGGGAATACGTTTGTATGGAAAAATGCTGCTAGGATACCCTCATAATACCTTCCGAGGCTTACGCGATAAAGAGCGACGCTGAGAAGCGGCAGGTTCGATATAATCCGCTAGCGGCGATAAAGTATAAACTGCAGTTTGCTTGCTATTCCACTGTTAAGCTTGTCACATACAGCACAGGTATCGCAAAAGGTACCTATTCGACTATGTTGTTTACATTAACGATCAAAGGACGATGGGCAGCGAGCCAAACTATGAAATTCGTTAACTTTTTTACAAAGCCATCGCAAAGAGTAGGGGAGGCCCGGGCAAAACGCATATGTTAAGGAAAAGTGTTAAAATAAAATACACGTATTTAATCAATATAAGTCTTTTTACTTTTAATTTGTACTTTGTTTCATAAACTGTAGAAGAAAAAAAAAAACAAAAAAACTTTAGCAATATCTTCTATTAAAACCACTAAAATGAAAAAGTATCTATTATCCTTTTTGCCCGCAGGGGTCGGGCAAAATGGATATGCCAGTAGGGCAAAAAGGATAACTTAAAAATAAAACAATCAGTCTTGGCATTCGTCACAAAAGTAGCTACTTACACCTGCATAGGTATGATGTGCAATCATCATGCGCCCAATTTTGGCGTTGGCTGCACTGGATCCAATCTTCACTTGGCGGTTCAGTTCTTACCCGCATTATGCGTATTGCCCGGGCTTCTCCTACTTATTAGGTTAGGTTAGGTTTGTTTTGTAATATTGATTTTGGTAGATACCTATATACGGTTTCTGGGCGGACTATGAGAAATAAAACTCAGACGATTGGTTTGCGTTATATGCACTTTGCCGATCAGGGGGGAGCGAGGTGGTCTTTCGGCGCCCTTTAATGCCATTACTTCTATTTTCCCCATGATTCTTTTATTGCTTGTTTTTGGTGTCTAAAGCGGCCGCTCCCTCCCCTCTACCCTCGGCCTAAGCTTATTGATGTCGCTCAGATTCCTCACTAGTCGGTAAGCTGCCAGTATTATGTGTGTGACTTAAGTAAGCCCTCGATAAAGTAGGTACCTACCGCGTACGGATCCCAACCCGTCAAGTGAGCAAGGCTCATTTCATTTCCTTGATAAAACCTCGATATAACAGTTTTACACAGCGAACGAAAAAACTATGGATGTATAAGTAGTACTGCAAAATGGCCCCATAAAATGGGTGCCATTGCCATTATGCGGGGTGGGGGCGGGGTGTCAAAACGATGCCAGGCAGCCGTGTAGTTCGCACATGCGCATACCGCGTTTTGTGTACGTGTTTGGATAGAAATTTGTAAGGAGCTCGCATTGTATGGTTTTTTCGTTAGCTAGTTTTACAGGAAAATTTTTATCCGTCTACGTCGTTCTTAAATATTATATCAGACCGAATATTATCTCCGAAGTAAATATCGGCCACGTACTTCCTAAGTATACTCGTACATCAGGTTCTTAATACGAGCGTCCCTGGCGCAGGATTTCTCGACGGATTTCAGCTTGCGGATATAAAATTGAATGGCAAGTGCAAGTACAAAAATGCAGAATATTTTACTTTACCGGACGGTAAAGGAATGGTTTCCAGCTATGCTTCGAGCATGTGGTAAGCAAAGGATATGGAACAGGATGTGCAATATGCACGTGAGTAGAAATTACACAGGTGTGAACCTTGGTATTTTCGTCCTCAGAGATTGTCACTGTGTGTCTGTGGGCTAAAAAAAACGCAAGCCGATGTCATTTAGCAAAAACAAAAAACTTTTTGTTTTCGATAAATTGATCGTAAAAGTATGTAAGTAGGTATATAATTATAGCTACGGTAGCCCAATGGTTCAGGCATGCGGCTGTCAAACGGCGGTCGTGGGTTCGACTCGTACCAATGAGTTTTTCGGAACTTATGTACGGAATATGATTTCATATTTACCGTTAGCTTTTCGGTGAAGGAAAAACATCGTGAGGAAACCTGCATACATCTGCGAAGAAATTCACAGGTGTATGTGAAGTCCCCAATCCGCACTGGGCCAGCGTGGGGACTACTGCCCATTCCCTCTCATACATGAGAGGAGGCCTGTGCCCAGCAGTGGGACGTATATTAGGCTCATGATGTGTGTGATGTGATATAATTATAGAACCTGTTCACAAAATTTCACGAGAATCGATGGACAAAAGCGACCTTTAGAGGAGCGCAGCCGGACGTCTGGACATAAAAAGAACTTGTAACATTTTCGGAGCAGCAAGGTTGTGTTAACGGAGTTGGTATAGTCAATGTCAATCAAAGTTGTTCATTAGGGTTAATATCAAGTTTGTTAACGCTAATTAAGCATCACGATTGAAATTGCTTTACCAATATCGGTAACAACGCTACGCTGTCTCCGCTGCTCCGAAAATACTACAAAATGTTATACCTACCTGATCGTAATATATTGACGGACTCTAATATCTCCAGTTTTAGATTCAATAACCAACATCACTGGTGCAGAATGTTGAGGGATTTCCATAAAAAAATACAGCAAGAGTTTTTCTGTATGTTACGCTCTATTTTAATCTTTCATTGTTTATAGTCGAAGCGACGAAAAAAGTATAATAACAGAGATGGCGAAATAAAGTACCTGAAGTAAAATATTAACTACGCAAGTTAAACAGAGAAAGCACAATAATTTAAAAACGTTGTACACTATGTGAATGCGTAGTGTACAGTCAGCATCATAAGTTGCTGAACACCTAAGTACCTTGTCGTTTTCAGGTTTTCACTCGTTTGACAACTTCAAACGAGTGAAAACCTGAAAACGACAAGGTACTTAGGTGTTCAGCAACTTATGATGCAAACCGTACAAAGTTTGATAATATTAAACTTGTTTTTTTTTCGACTTTCATCGTTTCCATATTTTACATTTTTCATGATCTATCACCATTTTATATTTATTTTAGAAAACAATAATTTAACTGATAAATTGATATTGTGATTAAAATATATTACCTACTCGTTTATCTTTAATATGATGGCGTTACTGACATAGTTTTAACGAACAAAGGTAAGTAAATCATAACTCAGAACTTCTCCACTATTAATTAAAACACAAATTAATAAAAGTACTTACCATCAAAAAACTTCCCTTGCCAAACAAAATGTTGAACTCGTAGAAAAGGAAAACTTACCTGGTTTCAACGAAAGTTCTTAAATTCGTCTTCATGTTCCGGGAAAGATCTGGGAAGAAAAATAATCCAATTTAATACCATAGTCACTTTAGTTTCAAGTTAACGCTTTAAAGATTCATTCAACAATAATTTAGCTACGAAGTAGTCAGACAAGAAGACATTCAAAGCTGTTTCAAACTAAATCAGAAATTAGATGGAAAAGGGTAATGGAAAATATCGACAAACCGCATGGGGGTAAATTTACTCATACTCTTAAGGTGACGACTGATTTGTAACTGTTCGGTGTAATGTAACACGATACAATCCCGAGCATTACAGCAGTCAGTACCTACAGCGAACCGAGCCGCTCGACGCGAGCGTCTGGTGCTTTACTCTGTTGTCGGTTTTTACGCGAATCCCTTTGAGTGTTACATTACAAGTCAGTACAGATTCACGAGTTGCCGCAAGAACACAAATGAACAGAGCGCTCAAGATGAGCGTTCGCCGCGTAGCTGTAATGTAACACGATCGACGTAAACGATACATATTACACCGAAATGGTACAAGTCATTCGCCACCTTTAACTTTATTGATAATATATAATTACAAGTCGACATTAGATAAAGGTACTTATTAAAAGTAAGCTTAGGTTATTAACATAGCTATTAGATAATTATATTATTGTAGGTTTAGAATCACTTCGAAACTATAGATCGGCTTGTTGAGCAGCCATGCTTTGAGTTCATTTTTGAAACTGACAAGACTATTGCATTTGCTACTCCATCCATACATAACCCATGTGTAGGTACTTTTATAAAGTATCATCAATGATATGATATGATCAATGAAACAAACTGTAAAAACCTGTGCTTTCTATATACGGGTCAAATATTGCGTGTCTTTTGGGATATGCTATGTTTGTACGCGCGACGTAATTAACGCTCTCTATCTCTATAGATAATATTTATTTGTACCTATTTTGTCACTTAACAAATCGCATGCAAAATAAACCGGAATTTAATATTCTTTCCGGAAGACGAACATCGTAATACATCTTACGCGACTTAATGAATTAAATCCCAATATATACAAAAAGGATACAATAAATATTAATAAATATCTTAAAAAAGAAATGTTAAAACAGTTAGAAAGTTCTAAGATGCATTAACCCTTTACCCACCATCGTCTGATATCTGATATATCAGACTCTGTGCATAAATGACACCTTGATTTATACGACTGAGTTGAGAAATGCTTATAACTTATCTGATTTTCGACGGTTAAAAGCTTAAAATATGATTTGATAAGTTTATTAAGTTAGATGGAATAGTATAAATTTATTTTCTAAATTAGGTATATACAAGATGATAACTATAACATTAACTAAATTAAATTAAAGCTAAGTTAAATCTAAAAAAGGCCCTCGAGGCATTGTACCGAGGATGCTGGCGGCATTTCCTCGCTGAATTGCAATGCTGATGCGTTGCGCGAGAAAGCCGCCAGCTCTTCGGTCACCAGTTACGTCAACCAGACGTTTCGCGAGTTAGATTAGATAAGTGAAAAAACGAATTGATAATACTGTATTTTTCTGTTAGCGGTAAGTCACTGCGCAAGCATCAAGCTTGACTAACCAAATGGTTTAACTATGCTATTTTAATTTATTTACGTAAGTACAGTCAGCATCAAAAGTAGCTACGCAAATGAAGACGTCAAAAGACTATATTAAAAGGGAATAAGAGCTTTTGACGGCTTCGATTGCGTATTTAGGTACGTTTGACGCTGACTGTACTACAAATTGTATAATTATCTCAATAAAAAAAACTCAAAAGGCCCGAATTCCACCCAGTGGGCACGACGCGAAATTATGCAGATTGGAGAAACCGTTTGAATCTCTTTGATGGTAAAGATAAGTGTATGCAAACACGTGTGATCGTCAGTACGACTCAAATGAGTTTTTTTAGTAAAGGTAAATAGGATTTTCGCGCTGCTTTTATTACTCCAGGAAAAATCCGATTGAAAAAACATTTACATTTACATTTTTAATTATTCTAAGATGCTTTATTGAAGAATCTGAAAAAAATCACTGGAAAGTAATTTGTGGATTAAAATGAAGCATGCATTGTCTTTTTTTGTCTGATTTATCTTGAATATTATAGAGCAAATGTAAATGATGAATGAGTTTTCAGAAGCTACTTAATTTATATATTTTTTATGCTTGAAATTTTGTCGGATTCTGTCGCTGGGTAACTATTTAATAGTTACCCAGCGACAGAATCCGACAAAATTTCACGCAGAAACAACAATATATTATAAATTATTTCCAAAATTGTCATTTTTTCCATAAGAGTTGTCAGTTCATTGACTGGACTATTATTTCAACTATTTATTACCATGAACCATGTACAGCCACCACTAATATCACACGTCCTTATGGCCCTTGAAATAGAGTCATGTCAGATATCTATGCGGGTTTGGTTGTATTAACACTGATGACTGTACCATGCTTGAAATGTTGTCAAAAGAAAATTAAACCAAAGTTGGATGTTTATTTACCTTTTTACCTCGATTAACAAAAACAATACATTAAACGGGATAATCAAGTTACATATCACTATGGCTGACACTAATTATTATTCAGGCGGAGCGTTTGGAAGTAACAGCAACATGGAACACGTTTAAACTTATGGGTATCTGGCGAGTCCGCAAGCCGCGAGTTTGTGCCTGTTTCTTGAGTTCAGTATTATGCTTAATACGTGAAACAGTGATCACAGTAACAATACAACAATTAGAAGTAAGGTAGAAGTACTAGTGCCCGACATGTCTACAGAAAATATTTGAATCACGATATTATGCTCATTTAAGATGTCTTAAACAGTTTCATACGGTTTGGGAGACGAGGTATTTACTCAAGTTACTGATACGGAATTAGTTTAAAATGGTGATCTTATAAAAAATCCTGATAATATAAGAATTAGGTAATCAATCCGAATGTACGAGTAAATGGCAGGTGGTTATGCTGGCAGTCCCAATAGATGTCATTTCAGTAAATGTCATAAATGACAGACTGACATTTATTGGGACTTGAAGGTTTAACTCATCGTCCCAATTGATGGCAGCTGGTTGTAACAAATATGTTCATAACCTATAAATAACTTATTTGTCTTGAAATTGTGATAAGAATTATATTGAAGTCACTAACATTTAGTAACTTAAAAATGATGTCGTGATCAATCTTAATTTATTATTCGCTAGTTAAATTATATTCGTCGAGTACTAGTACCGCGTCGGGCACTAGTACTTCCACCTTATCTCACGTCAATCTTATTTCAGACTAAAGCTGCGTTTAGACCTATTACCAAAATGCAGCACTAACTGGGAATGGAGAGTAAACCATCTGCATGCCATAAAGGTTGCTTAATCCAGGCCTTTAATGTAATTAGTAGTTGATGATATTTAAAACACCGGCTGAGGGTGTTAAACAAGCTTTCCAGCGATACCCCACATGTTTACCCAAAAAAAAATACATACCTTACGTAAGTGCGTGTTCACTTTTTTTAGTTTTATCCGTTATTTTTGTCGGCGTGATTGATTTATATACTCCTGCCAAATTACAGCTTTCTAGTAGTGAGAGTCACTTAGCTACCCCCAGACGGACGGACAAACAGAGATGGCGAAACAATAAGGGTTCTTTGTAGAGAACCCATATAAAAATTAGACCCGGCAAAAAAAGGGCCTACCAAAAATGTTATTTATGGCAGAAACTAATTTAACTTTTTGCATTATAATTTTTCCAGGCTACGGTAGCTTAGTGGTTCAGGCTTGCGGCTGTCATGCGGCGATCGTGAGTTCGAATCTCAGCTCGTACCAATGAGTTTTTCGGAACTTATGTACGGAATATCATTCGATATTTACTATTAGCTTTTCGGTGAAGGAAAAACATCTTGAGGAAACCTGCATACATCTGCGAAGAAATTCACGCACTGGGGCAGCGTGGGGACTAATACTGCCCGTTCCCTCTTTAACGATATTAGGCTCAAGTTAATTTAAGAATATTTATACGCCTTGTATCATAGCAAAATAAGGATGGAAATAGCACAATAATGTAACAACAATTTATACCCTTTTTACACATATAAACTATTCATTCATTCATTCTCATCTTAGAAAGCAGGCCTGTGCCTAGCAGTAGACGTATCTAGGCTGATTTATGTTTTTTTTTGTAGTAAGTAGAAGTTTAAAAAGATCAATTTTGTAAACAACAAACGAGCCTACTGTTTCAAAATTTACTAGCGTTTAGTTCACAAAGGACGTTCCGAAGCAAGGAAATTGAATATCTTAGGATTCCACGCTTTGGATCCCTCGTCACCGGGCGGCCATTACTATGTGTGAACCTTCTCTAATTGCTATGGAGTGCGAGTTAACTTTTAATCACTTTCGTCTTAACACTTTCACTTACGCCGTAGTCGCTTGGCGCTACATACGAGGAAAACCACGGGTTCGGCTACGAGCGTAGCGCGTAGCGATTCTTGGCAGTGAATGTGTTAATATTGCGGTGTCGGGTTAGAAAAGTAACCCTCCCTTTCTTCCTGTGGATGTCGTAATAGTCATACTAAGGAAACAGATATGAAGTGTGTTGTGGCCGATGGGCTAGCAATCACTGCGATATAAATTTTGTCGATCTTTATCCACGTGAATGCTAAAAGTGACACTGGAACTTAAGTTTCAAGTACTCTGCCTACCGTTTAGAGACAAAGGTGCGAATCTATGTAGGTATTCAATTCAACGGCGGTCGTGGGTTAGAATTCCGGGCTGTACAGTCGAATACTTTTGTAAAAGTAACACGATATAAATGATGAGTTAAGCTCCTTGTGAGTCCGACCGTACCGATTTGCGAACTTATGCACTAAATATTATATGATATTTATTTAGTAATTTTTCTAAGATATTTATAGCAATCCAGAAAATCAACTAAATCTCAATTATCTTTTATAGTTAGTAATTAAGATACCGGCTAAAGAGCACACTCAGCTCTTAACGATTCGCCTAAGAAATATTGTTTTTTTTTTACAATACCGCTGACACCAGCAAAATTTTATTTTACCATTTATTCACGTTATCTTCTTCTCCTTTCTAGCTATGGTCTTATGATAAGAGGACTTAACCTCTGAGTTAGTCCAGATTCTGATTAAAAAATAAGCATTTTGAATTTGTTTATAAGATTCTTCTAAGTAGGTACTATGTACCTGTTTTTTTTTATTTTTTTTATTCTGCAAATAGGCCACAAGGGCATTTTTACATGTCAAACGGTAATTTACAATTAAAAATAATAATCTTATAATAAAAGAATAATAATCTTACACAATAATACTTTAAATTTTGCAGATTAAGGACCGATAAATATATATAAACGGTCAACAAACTAGATGTCACAAAGTTAATGAAAACAAAACAAATTTGCAAAATATGACCATTACATTCGATAAGTATAAGGTCTGTGCATTAACAGGAAGTTAATGATATTAATTTAGTATACCAGAGATGTATAAGGTCTCTGAGCGTCCAAGCTTGTGTTTTGCAAGCCGACGAAAGTCAACAAAGATTGCTGGTGGTAAATAAATCCCAAAAAAAAAACGGGACTGTCGTAGAAAACAGTAACTTTTCGGGTATACAGCAGCATTGGGTAACTCCCCAGAATTATTATGAAGCGAGACCACTCCGTGGTGATTTATTTCATTTGTACAAGCCTCGAGCCTTCTTACGTTTTGCGAAAGTTTATGTAGAGCTTGTGGAAGAGCTTAGCTTTTCGGGAAAACTTGGGCGGTTTAAAAAGAAGCCGAAATCGTAATAAATCTTGCAGGGATTGAAGATATACATACTTTGAGTTGTAAACTTAACTATTTTTCTGTAATAATATGACCAAGAAGAGTGGTCGTTATCATATTTTATTGAAAGTGACAGCTTGGACTACTTACAAAGTAATGCCCAATTTGACGACTTGTCAATTTTATAAACTTCAACTAATCTATAACGGAGAAAAAAACCATATATCTCCATTTCCACCGCACCTTGCATTAATTATATCGATAATCAACAGTCGTTTTCAAGCGTTTGCTCAGTAAAGTATACCTACATACACTACACCAAGCCCTACACCAAGATATTAATTAAAAGGAGTAATAATATCTCGAATGAAACCAAATGTTCTTGGACTAAGAATTCTTTACCTTGGTTCAAGATATTCATCTTAATTAAAAAATGGTATTTGTTTTATTCAAAATACATGGTCTTCCTAAATAATTTCTTGATTCAAGTGTTTATTTGTGTCTTGCAAAATAGGCCCAGGCGGCCGTACTTCTAAATTCATCGCCTCCAAGGCATATGCGTCTCGTGAATTAAAATTTGTTTGTTTTCAAGTGTTTGTTAAGACACTCCGGATTTCGGACGGAGATCACTGATGCGTAATAACTCTAAAGCGGTAAAGTGAGCCCTTTGCGGCCTACACTCATGATAAGTAAAGTATCTCGTTTATTACGAGTTTCTGGAAGTGGAAACGGTGCTGTTATTTAACTTCGCTTTTAAGTTTGGGTTTGTTTCTTTGTGAATTCTGAAATTGTTCAAGAAATTGTGCATAATTTAAAACAAAGTAAATTGCTATTAGTGTTTTTCATTATGAATTCTGACAATTTTGAAGAAAATATGCACAATTTAAAACAAAGAAAATGGTTATAATCAGTGTGTTTCTATGCAATATTCAATAACTTTATTTGTTAAGTCCAGAATTGCATAAGCAAAACAAAAACGATACATCAAAAACCAAGAGAAAGTATCGATTGCGTTTGGTAAGCATTAAATCCGAATCAGGGAGTCACAAGTTGCATTCATTTGAGTATTCCCATCCACTCGCATTATATTTTGTCAGTTGGCTGATAAAAGTTAGTACACAACAGGCCGGGAAGTTATCTGGAATCGGCCCGTCAGGCGCACGCTTATCGCGTCCACAGTCACAAAGGCTGTATGCCTGTCCATTGCTGTATTTGTGCTAAAGTCAGTTTTTTACGGCGCCAATTCCGTACCTAACATAACATAATTGAGTGTTTAATCCAATTGATATCATGATGAGTCGGGTCCATTTCGTGACATGGCGTATGTCGTTTTTAGGGTTACGTACCCATAGGGTAAAAGGGGATCCTATTACTAAGACTCCGCTGTCCGTCCGTCCGTCTGTCTGTCTGGGTACGTTTGTCAACGGGCTGTACGAGTATCTCATGAACTGTGATAGTTAGGCAGTTGAAATTTTCACCGATCATGTATTTCTGTTGCCGCGATAACAACATACTAAAATACATAGTAACATAAATATTTAACAACAAACGTGTTTTTTAGGGTTCCATACCTCAAAAGGAAAAAAACGGAACCCTGATAGGATCACTTTGTTGTCCTACTGTCTGTCTGTCTGTCAAGACCATTTTTCTCAGGAACGCGTGGAGGTATCAAGCTGAAATTTTTTCTCGTAAACGCGTAGAGATATTAAATTGAAATTCATATCAAATACTCAGGTCTATTATAATACCTTTCAGCTATAGCAAAACGAAACTTGTACGTCCACGCATTCATAAGTAATAGCAATATAAGTCGCATAATTTAAAACTGAGTAGGTAAATCTCAAGGGTATCAAAACTTGAAATCAGGGTGATAACTGTATACCTATATGTCACCACAATGTCAAATTAATGTTGCAATTGAATGCATAAATACAACAATATACGGCAGCCACCCCAATGGGTTGTTGATTGTTGATTGTTGTGGGAGACTTCAATATCGATTTGAGAATGAATCCCCAAAATGGAATTTTCACATATTTTTCATCCATAAACATGTTTCCGTTAATAAGCACTATCACTACACGAAGTAGTGCAACTATAGATAACGTTTTTTTGAACTTCAATGTTCAATATGGTACTATTCATACCTTTTTCAGTCACCATTTACAGATCTGGTCGAAATTTTTCAAAGGACAATGGGCATTTTGGTACCCGGACCAATAGAGATGAGAGTGGTGTCATTGGATAGGTCTTTCCAAGACAAAAAAAAGTTACTATGAGGGTCAGACTCGGATCCCTGTATTTTCGGAGATATTCGAGTTCGAACCTTCTATGAGCTTGTTCGTTACTGAACCGGCGAGGCGCCTCATGCTATGCCCGCAATTCAATATATGGAGTTAAAATAAAGACGCAATTTCTATATTAAGACTATTTGTAATAACCACGCTACACTTGATTGAAAACCGCATCAAAATCCATTGAGTAGTTTCAGAGTTTATATCCAACTAACTAGTTAAAGAGAGCGGTCGTCAGCGACTTCTTTTAAAGGGTACGGGCAATGTTTTTTTTTTGGTACCCAGGCCAATAGAATTGAAAGTGGTGTTTTTGGATATGAATCTACTGTACGAAAAAAAGTTTATATGGTGGCTATACCGAAATCGCTGTACTTTCGGAGATTTCTGAGTTTGAAACTGTTGGTCCATAGGTACTGAACCAACGACTAGGCCCGTGTTAAGCGAGTATTTTAATATATTATGGACCTAAAATAAAAACACAATCTATATATAAAACAAGAACCACGTCATACTTAATTTAAAACCGTATCACAATCGGTTAAGTTACAAACTGGCTGAAGTGAGCGGTCGCCGGTACGAGTAGGGAGCGATGTCGTCTTATTTGGTACCCAGGCCAATAGAGTTGAATGTAGTATTATTGGATGTGTCTCAACGGTACAAAACAAATATACTATGGTGGCTATACCGAAATCGCTGTACTTTCAGAGATTTTTGAGTTTGAAACTGCTGCGATTTGGTTCATACTGAATCAACGACAAGGCCTCTGTTAAGCGAGTATTTCAATATATGGATTTAAATTAAAAACATAATTAATGAGTGAAAAACTTTGTTAAGAACCACGCCACATTTAAGAGAAAACCGCATCACAATCGGTTCAGTCGTTTAAGAGTTTTGATCCCACAAACTGGCTAAAGTGAATGGTCGCCAGTAGATTATTTTTACTTATATGAGTAGGGAGAGATGTCTATTTTGGTACCCAGGTCAATAGAATTGAAAGTGGTGTTTTTGGATATGTCTCTACTGTACGAAAAAAAGTTTCTATGGTGACTATACCGAAATCGCTGTACTTTCGGAGATTTCTGAGTTTGAAACTGCTGTGAGTTGGTTCATACTGAACTAATGACAAGGCCCGTGTTAAACGAGTATTTCAATATATGGATTTAAAAAAAACACAATCTTTAAATAAAAAAACATTTGTGAAGAACCACGCCACACTTTAATGAAAACCGCATCACAATCTGTAAAGTAGTTTAAAAGTTTTCATCCTACAAACTGGCTAAAGTGAGCAGTCGCCAGTTGATTATTATTTACATACACGTAGGGAACGATGCCGTGTTTTTGGTATCCAGGCCAATCGAGTTCAATGTAGTATTTTTGGATATGTTTCCATAGTACGAAAAAAAATACTATGGTGGCTATACCCAAATCGCTGTACTTTCGGAGATTTTTGAATATGAACCTGCTGTGAATTGGTTCATTGAATCAGTGACAAGGCCCGTATTAATAAGCGAGTATTGCAACACATGGACCTAAAATAAGAACACAATTTACATATCAAACCTTTGTCAAGAACCACGCCATACTTAATTCAAAACCGTATCAAAATCGGTTTGAAAAGTGGTTTAAGAGTTTTGTTCCTACAAACTTGCTGAAGTGAGCAGTCGCCGGTTGATTATTATTTACATACGAGCGAGGTCGCCTTATTAGGTACCCAGGCCAATAGAGTTGAATGTTGTGTTTTTGGGTATGTCTTAACAGTACAAAAAAAAGTTACTATCGTGGCTATACCGAAATCACTGTACTTTCGGAGATTTTTGAATTTGAAACTGCGACCACTCGCCCTGTACATGTACAAAGCACGTATTGAAATGAATATTGACGTAAACTAGGAAAGAATATAGATATTTTTTTTTTATCTATACGTTATTCTTAGGAATAGAAACTTTTTTTTTTAATTAAAACTGAAATTGGTTCAGTAGGTAGCTCAAAGTCCATCCGTTATCGCGATCCGAGAAACTGACTTTTCATCTACTTTCGATCTTTTTAGTAGGTATGGGAAAATTACCCATAAGAAATGTCAGTGCTTTAAATCTTATTATTTGTTATATTTTTATTTATTTTCTGTAGCGGAGAGTGGAGCATGCATAAAAAAGAGATTAAAACAAATTCAAATCATAGGGACAGCTCTCCAGCAGAGCCTGAGGCCGCATACGTAGTCAAGTTGTCCGTGACAAAAGCACACACACATATAACTTACGTTAAAAAAAATAAGGCAATGTAGTCTCAAAATAGGTAATACTGTGATGACAAATGTTAATTATTCATAATCTGCACTTAGGATAATAAATAAATGAAAAATGTAGGTTAATCGTATAAATGTAGGTCGCATGTAGTGATTATAACTAAAATATGAGTAGTGAAAAGAATTGAAGTGAACATTTCTCTTTGGCCCATACTGTCGCCGTAACGGCTTGATAGATTTTTAAATGTAATAAGTACCACAATAGTAGCAAACAATCGGCGTTACGAATCCACGGCACGGCAGACAGAAGCGCGTTACGGACCCTTTATTGATTTGAGTAGGTACTCGTAGAGTCAACTGATGGAGCCAAATGTAGATCCTTCACACTCTGCACAGCGCTTGTTCGGCAGCTTTGGCGAGCTTACTCGCCACCAGACACACAACAAGACATACCAACCAAATAAATACTAGCGGTCTTCAATATGATTGATGTAAATAGTACATACATTTGGTCTTATCAAGGCTAAATATCTATATTGTCATTTTTTTTTTAAATAAAGTTTTGAATATATATATTTTTGGTGAAGATCAACAGTTTGGTCAGACTTTTTGATTGTTTAATACTCTGGCGGTGGCAAACGAGCATACTGCCAGCCCGATGTGAAGCAGACACCGTAGTCTATGAGACTTGCTACCCCAGAAGAATCACAAGATCGTTGCTGCCCTTTTATTCATTTGAGGATTCGTTGCCATAGTAGAATGAGGGACTTGCGTTTGCCTCTAACGTGGACACAACGAAATTAGGAAATAAATAAAGAGTTGGCAACGCGCCTGTTGCTCTTGGAGTCGCAGTCGTATGGATGCTTGTGAGGCCACCAGTGTTGTCATAAGATAATTACATAGAGATATTAGTTCTAGTACGTGTTTACCTACAATGACGATTTGTCTTAAATCTTAAATATATTCTGCGAGGGTAAAGTATCATAGGAGTTGATTATACCTCAACTACGGAACTTTTATCGAACTGTCCGCATTGTTGTTTAAAAACCCGTCTACGAGATTTATTACGTTATAATTACAGGGTAATTACCTTATTGTTTTCTACTATATGCGTATACTATTTACGTACGAAAAGGGTAAACATGATAATAATTGCACCATATCATGGTCATATTTACCTCTAACTGTTAACACAACGAATCCTTTTAGTAATAGAGCGCTGGTGACTCCTCGAGCAGGCCGGCGCCGAGCCACCACATACCCATAAGAGGAATCTTAACATATTATGCCAAGGACATGACCCCTTGTTAATAATATCTGGAAAAAAAACCGCGAAGTCAGAGCCAAAAATGCCCAATTCCCATATTGATTTAAAAGTCAAAAATCGAGTGACTAGTTTGACACAATTCACTTATGTATTTATTGTTTTTATTTTAACGTAGGTAGTAGGTAGTTAGCTACATTTTTACGACTGCTTATTATCATGGTGTCGCGACAAAGCATTGTACAACCTTTGTGCAAAATATAAAAATATAATACGCGTTCTTCTAGAGTCAGTCCAGTCAATCATTAATGTTTTAAGACTTTTTGATTGATATTATTTTATAAAGAGTCGTGTTATAGTGATTTTGTATAGCTTTGTAATTTTGTATGCAGTGAAGAGTCTCATTATATAGCTACTCATCCGATTTCATAAATTCTGCATCTGTATCGAGAATGTACCGTCGGTATGGACTAACGGTATATTTCATCCCACGGTTTTGCTTGCGTTATTTGTAATTCGAGGGCGGAGCCGCTAGTATAGGTATAGGTACTAATCTACAAGGTGCTCGGCGGCGGGAGGTTTCCAAATTGTTGAATTTTTTATAGTCTATGTGTACAGTCAAGTACAATAGTATGTATCGATAACATCCTCTCATAAATAAGTACCAAAACCTTAATCCGTTGACATAAGAGTTATGGGACATATTTATGAGTAAGTTGTATGCACCCATATTTTTACACTTTACTGTACCTCATAAGTGTTTTGGTCATAAACTGTATGTACTATTCCCGGTTGTGCCCTAAAGGAGGCCGATGTCCGCTTTGACACCTAATCCCAAGATTTGGCATAGGCACTAGTTTTACGAAAGCGACTGCCATCTGACCTTCCAACCCAGAGGGAAAACTAGACCTTGTTGGGATTAGACCAGTTTCCTCACGATGTTTTCCTTCACCGAAAAGCTAACGGTAAATATTTCGTTCATATTAACTTCCGAAAAATACATTGGTTTCAAAGCCGGGATGCGAACCCACGCCACGTCCGCCGCTTGACAGCCGCATGTTTAGGTCGGCTACCGAAGCCGTAGCTAGTGTGAGTGTCTAACTAAATTAATAAATGAAAAATAATATTTTTTCATGCAGGTATTTTTTTTTTCATACATATACATTAACATGCTTCTCCAGATAAAATACAATACAGCTTACTTTAATTATAGGACATGGTATTTTATTAACATGGTTAGGTACGCCGTGGAAATTATTTGGATTCCTCGCGTGCACCTTGTATAACGTATGTATAAATGTACCTACATAAAATAGGTGGAATACAGCAGGTACAAAATAATAATTATACACAAGCGAACTAATGTAACGTTTAATAATATTATGAAGAGGAAAAGTGTCAATGATGATGAAGTTTGCATATAGGGGTTTAATATCCGCTACATATCCGCTACAAGTCAAGCGACTAAAAAAATCTTTCACATGTATAATAGAATGGAAATTCTAGGTGGAAATTATGGTATATCTCCCTCTGTGATACGCGGGCGTAGCTCTTATATATAGTCCGCGCCATCCAAAGAATTCTTGCACTTTATTGTTACTAAACGGGACTTAATCGCGTACAATTAACTTACTGAAAAAATAAAAATAAAGTTAATGAGACGCGATTAAGTCCCGTTTAGTATCAATAACATGCCTACGACATTTGAAAAAATACATTCAATGGCAAAATTGTACTGAATTTTCGTTGTGTTAACTTTTTTTTAGCTCTTAATTATACTTATTTGTGTCAGAACCGAACCATCAATTTAAGTAAAACTGGATTTAAAAACGGTTCTTAAAAGATTGTTTTCGTCGCCTCTACGGCAGTTTGATTGCTGCAATAGGGGATAGATAACTTTCAGATACACTGCGTACCTATACTTGTTACGCACGCTATGTGGGGTTTTTTTTAAGTTTATCCTGCACACCTGCTTTCTCTAAACGCTTATTGTGTTCATATACAGAAGTTAACGGATTATCTAAACGCCTCCGCTATGCTGACATCCGCGGACGGCTTCCAGTAATTAGGACTAAATCATGGCTCCCTCTTAACGACGCTAATTTTATCACAAATCAGTTTTAGTAATATACACACCATGGTTATACCTACCTACTCATGATTGTGATATACCTAATAAGAATTATATAATGAAAATGAAACGATATAACAACAACGACGTAGTCCCAAACTAGGATGGGATTGGGTAGGTATTCTATGAGTTTTAGACAACGATATTATATTCTATTATATTAAACTATAGTATTAGTTTATGCAATCGTTATATAATGTATGCTTTTTTAGTCGAGTACCACGTTTACAAGGTACGAGAGTTAAAAAGCTAATTATATAACTATTGCATACAATACTTTTTCCACAAGTTAACGGAAATAATTACTTATTAAACAAACTTGGTATCTATTGAAAATCGCCCTTCTGAAACGAAGTGCAAACAACCGCCTTTTTATTTTTGCGCGTCGATGTCTTCTGGAAATCGAGCGTCGTCTTTGTTTGCGTTGTGTTTGTGTTCAAAATTCATTTTAGTTCTGTACACAGTTATCTTATACGCATAAGATGACTGCTAGCACACTTAAGTGAAATTCGCATCACAATCGGTTAAATACTTTAAGAGTTTTGATCCTACAGACTGGCTGAAGTGAGCAGTCGCCAGTTGATTATTATTTACATAGGGTCCGAGTAGGGAGCGATGTCGTCTTTTTTGGTACCCAGGCCAATAGAGTTGAATGTAGTGTTTTTGGATACGTCTCAACGGTGTGGAAAAAAGTTACTATGGTGGGTATACCGAAATCGCTGTACTTTCGGAGATTTTTGAATTTGAAACTGCTGCGATTTGGTTCATACTAAACCAGCTACAAGGCCCGTGTTAAGCGAGTATTTCAATATATGGATTTAAAATAAGAACACAATCTACATATCAAAACTTTTATTAAGAACTACGCCACGCTTAAGTGAAAACCTCATCACAATCGGTTAAGTGGTTAAAGAGTTTTGTTCCTCCGAACTGGCTGAAGTGAGCGGTCGCCAATTGATTATTATTTTCATATCTCATGCTCTGAAAGTGGGTCTTGCTGTTCTAAAAAGTGTGCTGAAAAGTAGTGTACTCCAATTAGTCCTCGCCTTATAAGCATTATGCGGGAACGACTTCTAATAAATATCAATACTTACCCCGCCACTGACAAAGGGAAATAATTTTATTCTTACTAGTTCATGGAATTTATTTTATTAAATATAACATATGTTTATCTTGTAAATTCATTAATTTTATTTTAGCTAAAATATTCACTAGGCTCTATTAGGTGGTGACAAATGGAATACACCCACAAACCTTTTTTAAACTTATAGTTGTGCATGTGAGCTAAGGCAGAAACGCATACAGCCACTCTTCAACTAATACTTTAATAATGAATACAAATAGTATGAAAATATTTGAATAGACTACAATTAAATTATAAAAGTATGTTATTCATATAGGTTTGACTTTAGGAAATACGAATATACTATTTGGTTATAAAAACGTACGCAATATTTTTAATTTTAAAATTATAATCGTAGTTGTATTATCTGTATGTCACGTGACCGAATTACACCATATAACCATAAGCGCGAGCGAGATAGATATTTGCGTCTTTCTTTAGGACAGGTGAGATGGAACTATTCTTTCGGCTCGGATGACGTCACGATAATGGCTGCTGCCGTGTTTGAATTTTCTACTTTACTTTGAATAACCATATTGTTTAATTTTCCGTCTGTTTTTTTTTTCACTTTCCTCGTATTCGATATGAAAAGTAGAGTGTTTAACTCGGGTGAAAGTCACCCATTTCTGACTCGAACCATTGGCGCTCTCACTTCGTTCGACCGCCAAAATATCTCGTCAGAAATGGGTGACTTTCAGCCCTTGGTTAACAATCTACTATTACATACGAGTAGGGAGCGATGTCGTATTTTTTGGTACCCAGGCCAATAGAGTTGAATGTAGTGTTTTTGGATACGTCTCAACAGTGTGGAAAAAAGATACTATGATGGCTATACCGAAATCGCTGTACTTTCGGAGATTTTTGAATTTGAAACTGCTGTGAGCACTCGCTCTGTGCTTGTATTGAAATAAATAGCAACGTAAAATATAATAATATACATATTTTTTATATCAAAACTATTATCAGGAATCAAACTTATTTTTAATGAAAACTGCCTTGAAATCGGTGCAGTACTTTCAAAGTTCATACTTTAGGCCGATCCGACAAACTGGCTGAAGAATTTTGGCCGCAGAAAACTATTTAATATAAAGGTCTACTTAGGTATTAGTTAGGGAAATACATTTTTAGTGGTCGTCTGCTAACTAATTAGTTAGTTATATATATATGTAGTACAAGTGTTCGATATGTTAGATAATAATGTGTTCCAAAACATGAATAACTGAAGTCATTTAATTTATACTATATCGTATGTATTTTATTGTAATTTAATAAATAAATAAATGTTAGGGGACAACCTTACACAAATCGACCTAGTCCCAAACTAAGCAAAGCTTGTACGACTGGTACTAGACGACGATACACATATTTATATAGATAAATAATTACTTAAATACATAGAAAACATCCATAACTCAGGAACAAATATTCGTGCTCATCACACAAATAAATGCCCTTACTGGGATTCGAACCCGGGACCTCTTGCGGCGTAGGCAGGGTCACTACCAACTAGGCTAAAGCCATCGCGCCTCGCAGGTGAAGACTGAGTTAATCGGTCCACCTGATATAGCCCTATATCAATAATCATCGTTTACGCGCGTCGCGTCGGGAGTACGCGAGTAAAGGATGATTATTATGACCCAAGACACAATCCGTTCTAACATTTCACAGTTTTGTGGGGCTATGTTTTAATATATTGTATTAATAAATTGTACTTATTAAATAAATAAATAATAATAATAAACTATTACTCGATTAAAACCGGGCTCAAGCTACTGCAAATACCTATTTGATTTTTAAGATCATCCTACTTCCGCGCAACAAAAAAATTACATGGTTAGGTACTAACTATACTAAGCATGGTAGTAGAAAGTGATAATCACAACGCCTAATGACAAGTGCCCACATACACAAACGGTTACAAATAATCTTGACATCGCGATTTTTAGTGGCTGAGCGTAATCATAATCAATGGTACAATGTTCTATTTTCGTTAGGCAAAACAGCAGCGCCACCACGAACTTCGAAAGTCGAAGTTCGTAATACATGCATCCCTGTCACTCGAGTATGGGAGTGCGATAGAGATGGAAATACCCGAACTCCGACTTTCGAAGTTCGTGGTAGCGCCGCAGGTGAGGTGGGGTGCGTTCCGAATGTACAGTCGACTGCAAACATATGTAGAAATTCAAAAAAATCAGTAACACGACATAAAATCAGGTTCAAATCGGGCGCGGGTAAGTTATGTAGGTACGATTCTCACCGAACGGGCCGGGCCGGAGCGCATTCTATTACATGCAAAGGAATTGAACCGTCTATGTATACAACAGATGCAATTTATATTTGATTAAAATCCCCACCGACCGCTGCCACTTCGCAATGGATGCACGATGCATTCAAATATGAAATGTAATTTCTGGTAATACGGTTCAAATTCCTTTGCATGTACCTAATCGAATGCGCTTCGGCCCGGCCCGTTCGGTGAGAATCGTACCTACATAACTCCACTCCCCATCCGCCGCCGCTGACGCTGCGCATTTATTTCGCCTTATTTCAACCAAACTTTCGTATAAATTCTCTTAAAAATAACTTAGATCATGTTCTTAGTGGTGTCAAAGTGGTAGGTTCCTATCTAAACATAAGTTTGTGATCCATGTCACAGTATGGAAGAATAAAATGATAACAACTTATTTATTTATTGCTTTAATAATTAGTAGCAATAAAAAAAAAACAATGTTACGTTCACGAGAGACGCAACTGCAACGTTTAGTTTACACAGGGTATCGTCGCCGCGCACGAACGCGAAGTGTATTAGGAAAGTCAGAGGAGCAAGCTCACTGCGTGTGGTCGGAGCCACTTGTTTTAAATTATGATTGTGTCACTTGACAACCCGCAAATGACAGATGAAATAAACCCCAAAGAAGATACATAGATATTTTTATAACGCCATTGCCTATGTGTAGTTTCGTTGTGTTTTTTTGTTATAGCCGGCTTTTTTTCACTGTCGTTGGAATTTGTAACAGGTAGTTGAAAGTAGCACGGTATATTACGATACACATACTAAACATTTATAATCGTAATATACCGTGCTACTTTCAACTACCGTCGATTGATTTTCGCTAATAACATTAAATGCTGTTGGTTTTGTTCTATGATTTCAGTTTGGTGGCGTAACATTATTGTCCAATAAATTATTGTTTCTAATCATTTAAAAAATATTACTGGACGTTAACAAAATAAATCACACTAAACCAATTTTTGACACTTAACACCTAATATTGGAATCAATTTCAATCACAGTATTTAAACTCCTATGTTATTCAGGACTAACTGCAATACAATCCGGCACAGTATCGGCGCTTGTGCCAAAATCATATCAGATATCATTAATTTTAGCGTTACACTTATTTTATTACCCGACTGCGCGACGCAAAGGAGGGTAATGTGTTTATCAGCCTATATATGTATGTATGTATGTATGTATGTATGTATGTTTGTTCCTATGTGGCACTCCAGAGACCAAACCGATGAACCGATTTTGATAATTCTTACGTCAATCGAACCGTCTTACTCTTGCGTGTGTCACTAAAGACATGACAGAAATCAAAATTCAATATGGCGACAACCAGACGCCAAAATTGAAAAAAAAAGAAAAAAAAGTGAACGAAATATGTCGAGTGGGGTATCACTGAATAGGTATTTAAAAATCAGTTCTAGGTTTCTTTTACAGTTTTTCATTTAGAGTGACCATTTATATTCTATAACGTTATAAAGTTATAGTAATTCTGTTCAGTATTAATACTGCTCTGCGCGACGCAAAGGAGGGCCAATATGTGACTAATTAAATCTGATTAGAATAGGCACCTAAGAAAAATTAAATAAGCTTCGTGAAGTTATATAAGAATAAAATAAGAAAAAGTAAACGCGGTAGGTAGGGGAGACCGAGGTAAGTTGACACAAAGGTAAGTTGACACAACGTCAAAATCTCAAAAACTATAAGCAGTAGAAATCTGGCATCAACGTAGTTCTAACCGCGCCTTCCCGTTGACCAACTCGTCAGTACACGCCGAGGCCACTAGGCGAATGGTTGTGGAGCCACAGCATCAGTGCTCAAAATTTCACGAAAAGTAGGTTTTTTATGTTTTTTTCTACGCTGTTATATTACTTGTGGCGCGCATTGATCATTTTTAAAGCATATGTAGTTAATTAGGTTTTATGCAGTCACTTTATTTTTTAAATAAATTAATGGCATGTAGCTAAAAATCACGATGATATATACAATACCGTTAATTTCGAGGCAGAGGTAAATTGAAACACCTTGTTTCAACCAACCTCCCTTGTTGCAACTTGCCTCGATTTAGTATTAATTTGTTTTGGTTTTTGCTGACTGCTGACTTATATGAAGGAATGAAGATGAATAGAGGCGAAATCAGTGTTCAGATAAGTAAATAAAAATAAAAAAGTTAGAAAATAAAAAAACCCGACTGCAAAAATAAATGAAAAGAAAAAACCAAGTTCAGTAGTCGAGAACATTGAATCAGTTTCATGATTAACATTTCGTAAGTCAATTTAGACTTTGGAGTTTCAAAATAATGTCCAAATCGCTTGTGACGGATCCGGAACGAGGCATACGAATCGTTATGACACAGATAAAACAAACTATACATTCTTATACGAAACAGCAACTTCAACAGTCGGGACCCATTATTGTCGTCAATATTAGTGCCGTAGCCTAGACTTTTAATGGGTCCCGACTGTTGAAGTTGCTGTTTCGTATAAGAATGTATAGTTTGTTTTATCTGTGTCATAACGATTCGTATGCCTCGTTCCGGATCCGTCACAAGCGATTTGGACATTATTTTGAAACTCCAAAGTCTAAATTGACTTACGAAATGTTAATCATGAAACTGATTCAATGTTCTCGACTACTGAACTTGGTTTTTTCTTTTCATTTATTTTTGCAGTCGGGTTTTTTATTTTCTAAATTTTTTATATTAAGTGTAACATTTATTATTGTGCGGGTATATAAATAACATCTTATACTGGGGTTAGTTGTAAGTTGGCTTGTCCGGTTTCGAATTAGTCAGTCGAACGGCAGACTTGTAAGAGGTTACTTGTCAGGAGTGATTGTGATTATTCATTATTAATATACAAGTGAAGTGTTTAATCAAAGGTGGTTTTATTCCTATATCCTCAAATAATGACAATAGCGGTGGAGTGACGTTTCAATTTCAGAAGCGGCCAGCCGTTAAATTGGTTGTTTTTTTTGTTTGTCTTTAGATTGTTAAATTGAATGAATTTCATGAGTATTTACTAAGGGAAGTTTTAGATCGCAGAATTTTCAATGCAAACACTAATTTTCGTATTCTCTCTTAAAAAAAGAAAAAGTTTATAAATTGTCATTATTCGATTTCCTTACAAAAATGCTATGATACAATTTACTTACTTAGTGAATTGAATATAAAAACGTGGTAAGGAAATGCTGTAACAAAACAGAATCCTCCTCTGAATGACGTTAAAGTTTCACAATACATAATTAATGAAATTATGTATTGCTTGTCAATACTGAACAGTCGAGGCGCCTCATGCTATGCCCGCAATTCAATATATGGAGTTAAAATAAAGACGCAATTTCTATATTAAGACTATTTGTAATAACCACGCTACACTTAAGTGAAAACCGCATCAAAATCCATTGAGTAGTTTCAGAGTTTATATCCAAAGTAACTAGTTAAAGAGAGCGGTCGTCAGCGACTGCTTTTAACGAGTACGGGCAATGTTTTTTTTTTTTGGTACCCAGGCCAATAGAATTGAAAGTGGTGTTTTTGGATATGTCTCTACTGTACGAAAAAAAGTTTCTAGGGTGGCTATACCGAAATCGCTGTACTTTCGGAGATTTCTGAGTTTGAAACTGCTGTGAGTTGGTTCATACTGAACTAATGACAAGGCCCGTGTTAAGCGAGTATTTCAATATATGGACCTAAAATAAAAGCACAATCTATATACAAAACCTTTTGCAAGAACCACGTCAAACTTAATTTAAAACCATATCACAATCGGTTAAGTGGATTAAGAGTTTTGTTCCTACAAACTGGCTGAAGTGAGCGGTCGCCGGTTGTCCTGGAGTATACTTAATGCACCCGAGTTAATTCACCTGGGGGAATTAAGAACACTAAAAGTATAATTAATTCACCTCACAAAATCTGGGGGGTTTAAAGTTTACTTTTTAGTTCCCCTAATTCACCCTTAATTCACCTAGGTGAATAAGGTTCACTGAAAGTATACTTAATGCACTCGCGACCAACCATGGGTGAATTAAGTATACGGACAGTACACCTTATGCACTCGTGTCCAATCACGGGTGAATCAAGTTAACTGAATGGGTACCTTATTCACCCGTGACCTGCTAACGGTGTATTAGGTATACTTTTTTGACAACTTCATTCGCCCGATAGGTGAATTAGGTTATCTTATCTGTGAGTGGATTTTAGTCCCCTCCAACGCAATCGCAGTTCCATTAGGTGTACTTTTTATTTCCCTGATTGGCGCTTTATTTTTGAGCTAGATTCGAACTTTATTCCCCTGATAGGTGAATAATGTTGACTGGTAGTGGACTTTGTGCCCTCGAATCCAGCCAAGGGTGCATTAGGTACACATTCTGTCAACTTTATTCCCCTGATAGGTGAATTAGGTTGACTGAAAGTGGACTTTGTGCCCTCGAATCCAGCTAAGGGTGCATTAGGTACACATTCTGGCAACTTTATTCCCCTGATAGGTGAATTAGGTTGACTAAAAGTGGACTTTGTGCCCTCGAATCCAGCCAAGGGTGCATAAGGTACACATTCTGTCAACTTTATTCCCCTGATAGGTGAATTAGGTTGACTGAAAGTGGACTTTGTGCCCTCGAATCCAGCTAAGGGTGCATTAGGTACACATTCTGGCAACTTTATTCCCCTGATAGGTGAATTAGGTTGACTAAAAGTGGACTTTGTGCCCTCGAATCCAGCCAAGGGTGCATAAGGTACACATTCTGTCAACTTTATTCCCCTGATAGGTGAATTAGGTTGACTGAAAGTGGACTTTGTGCCCTCGAATCCAGCTAAGGGTGCATTAGGTACACATTCTGGCAACTTTATTCCCCTGATAGGTGAATTAGGTTGACTAAAAGTGGACTTTGTGCCATCGAATCCAGCCAAGGGTGCATTAGGTACACATTCTGTCAACTTTATTCCCCTGATAGGTGAATTAGGTTGACTAAAAGTGGAGTTTGTGCCCTCTAATCCAGCCAAGGGTGCATTAGGTAAACATTTTGTCAACTTTATTCCGCTGAATTAACCAGACCAAACATACTACGCACATTGTGGAGGAATGCCCCAGGCGGCGTTATACCGGAGACATGAAGTATCTGCAAACAATATTTGCGGATGACCGGGGATTGGCTATTAAACCTTTGTAAATTTATTCTTTTTTCTGAATAAAGCCATATGATAATAATGAGGCTTTCTGTTAAAAAGATAAGGTGCAAGAATTTTTTGAATAATTACCGTGCGTAAATTGAGGTAAGCAGAACCAAGGTAACCGATATAGCCCTCCGAATCGCTAAACTTAAGTGGCAGTGAGCAGGGCACATAGCACGGAGAACCAATGGCCGTTGGGGCGGAAAGGTTCTCGAGTGGCGACCACGTACCGGAAGACGCGGCGTGGGTAGGCCCCCACAAGGTAGACTGATGACCTGGTAAAGGTTGCGGGAGTCCGCTGGATGCGGGTGGCGCAGGACTGGTCACTTTGGCACTCTTTGGGGGAGGCCTATGTCCAGCAGTGGACGTCTTTCGGCTTATATGATGATGATGAAATTGAGGTTAATCAATAGGTATTGGTTAAAATCTATACGAGTAATTAAAACGACCACACTCAACAAATATTTTTATCGCAACATATCTAAATAACTAACTTCGATTATAACCATGTAACAAACTAAAATTATCCATTTGCCCTTTATAATACCATGAAATTGCATTGTAATCTAGCTAACAAAACAACAAATAAAACAGAAATTGGAAAGCATTTCGGCTAGTTACCTAAACAAATTAAAATATATACTCCTTGTAAAATAAAATGTGTAAAAGTTACTGCATTCAAGTGTGGTAAAATGTTTACCTATACGGAACATTTTAAAGATTTTAACAATGACAACATAGTTTTAATCGACATCAATTTAGTAGGTACTTCGCCAAGCCGCATACTGAACATTTCCAAATTTATTTTCCTTTTCACCACATGAACTGCTGCTTTCCGAATGCATTGAATTGTTACCGAAAAAACTCATGTAGGCATATAATTAGGAGTTCTGTCGATACATCAAGGATCTCAGATTCATCTTTGGCACTTCATTCGTTGCTACTTCAACAGACTCATATCAGAATCAGTGACGTACCTACTAAATACAGTTTTATGCACCTATACCATTTAGGAGTTCCAAAAGTCATCTGAGGTCTCCATCATCAGTGCCACTCCACTAAATTTGTGACTACCGAGTGTAAATACACGAGTTATAACAGGAAATAGGTACCCAAATGACTACACGCGTGCTTTCCAAAAACGGGGTGTGTACCGATAGGAATTTTCGATAGCTTATCGCGATTACAAAAGATACTTATGTTTTGGTTGGTGTTTACCTACATTAAATTTTTGTTTATGTTTACATTGAAGATTTTGCTTTTGTTTATATTTACTTATTATATAAACAACACCAAAAAAAACTGTTATGTAAAGAAAAACAAGAAAAAACTATGTAAACTATAGGTACCCACTAATAATGACACGGTTCAACTCACGTATTCAATGTCACTTCGGGCGGCACATTGGTATCACAAGCATCACATACAAGCAACACCGCCGCGGAAACACTCATCCTGAAGAAGAACTCCCGAAGAGTTCGAAACATGTCTCCCGTAGTGACATTGAATACGTGAGTTCAACCGTGTAATTATTAGTATTTTTTTAACATGTCTCACTGAAGTTTAAATTCAGCCATGTAATCAACAATAAAAAAGATCTAAAAACTTAAACAAAAGCATATTTGGAATCGCAATGCGCAACTGAATATAATAATCTTTGAATACCCTTGATCGGTTCAGACCCTATTTTTGGGACAATCTGTATACTTGAGCAATACAACTGAATTAAGAACCTCCCCCTTATTTTTGTAAAGAACACAAATTAAAGCATTTGTATGGGGACGGCACATTCTATCCTATTGACTTTATTCATAAACAGTAACATGGAGAAAATCCAAGTGAGAATCCTGCCGGTTTTAAAACTGGAAGACTCTCAAGAATCGGCGCTCCAGTTAGATTTTGTTGTTTTTAGGGTTCCGTGCTAAAAAAGGTACTAAAGGAACCCTTATAGTGCGACTCCGTCCGTCTGTCTGTCTGTCACAAAGTGAAATATCTCACGAACTACTTAAGGTATCAATTTGAAATTTGGAATTATTTTGACTGACTTGACTCTCATTCTCATTTAAAATTATTCACCTAATGCACCCTTGGCTGGATTCGAGGGCACAAAGTCCACTTTTAGTCAACCTTATTCACCTATCAGGGGAATAAAGTTGCCAGAATGTGTACCTAATGCACCCTTGGCTGGATTCGAGGGCACAAAGTCCACTTTTAGTAAACCTAATCCCCCTATCAGGGAAATAAAGTTGACAGAATGTGTACCTAATGCACCCTTGGCTGGATTCGAGGGCACAAAGTCCACTTTTAGTCAACCTAATTCACCTATCAGGGGAATAAAGTTGACAGAATGTGTACCTAATGCACCCTTGGCTGGATTCGAGGGCACAAAGTCCACTTTTAGTAAACCTAATCCCCCTATCAGGGAAATAAAGTTGACAGAATGTGTACCTAATGCACCCTTGGCTGGATTCGATGGCACAAAGTCCACTTTTAGTCAACCTAATTCACCTATCAGGGGAATAAAGTTGACAGAATGTGTACCTAATGCACCCTTAGCTGGATTCGAGGGCACAAAGCCCACTATCAGTCAACATTATTCACCTATCAGGGGAATAAAGTTGACAAAATGTTTACCTAATGCACCCTTGGCTGGATTCGATGGCACAAAGTCCACTTTTAGTCAACCTAATTCACCTATCAGGGGAATAAAGTTGACAGAATGTGTACCTAATGCACCCTTGGCTGGATTTGAGGGCACAAAGTCCACTACCAGTCAACATTATTCACCTATCAGGGGAATAAAGTTGACAGAATGTGTACCTAATGCACCCTTGGCTGGATTCGAGGGCACAAAGTCCACTTTTAGTCAACCTAATTCACCTATCAGGGGAATAAAGTTGACAGAATGTGTACCTAATGCACCCTTGGCTGGATTCGAGGGCACAAAGTCCACTACCAGTCAACCTAATTGACCTATCAGGGGAATAAAGTTCGAATCTAGCTCAGAAATAAAGCACCAATCAGGGAAATAAAAAGTACACCTAATGGAACTGCGATTGCGTTGGAGGGGACTAAATTCCACTCACAGATAAGATAACCTAATTCACCTATCGGGCGAATGAAGTTGTCAAAAAAGTATACCCAATACACCGTTAGCAGGTCAGGGGTGAATAAGGTACCCATTCAGTTAACTTGATTCACCCTTGATTGGACACGAGTGCATAAGGTGTACTGTCCGTATACTTAATTCACCCTTGGTTGGTCGCGAGTGCATTAAGTATACTCCTAGTGAACCTAATTCACCTCAGGGGCATTAAGTTGACTTAAAACATCTTGCGGATTTGACAGGTGAATTAATTATACTTTTAGTGTTTTTAATTCCCCCAGGTGAATTAACTCGGGTGCATTAAGTATACTCCAGGGAATTTACCTACATACAAGTAGGGAGCGATGTCGTCTTATTTGGTACCTAGGCCAATAGAGTTGAATGTAGTATTTTCGGATGTGTCTCAACGGTAAAAAACAAAGATACTATAGTGGCTATACCGAAATCGCTGTACTTTCAGAGATTTCTGAATTTGAAACTGCTGCGATTTGGTTCATACTAAACCTACGACAAGGCCTCTGTTAAGCGAGTATTTCAATATATGGATTTAAATTAAAAACACAATCTTTGAGTAAAAAGCTTTGTTAAGAACCACGCCACATTTAACAGAAAACTGCATCACAATCGGTTTAGTCGTTTAAGAGTTTTGATCCCACAAACTGGCTAAAGTGAATAGATTATTTTTACTTAACTATGAGTAGGGAGAGATGGCGTCTATTTTGGTACCCAGGCCAATAGAATTAAAAGTGGTGTTTTTGGATATGTCTCTACTGTACAAAAAAAGGTTTCTATCGTGGCTATACCGAAATCGCTGTACTTTCGGAGATATTTGAATTTGAATCTGGTGCGAGTTGGTTCAAATTGTACCAGCGACAAGGCCTGTGTTAACCGAATATTTCAGTACACGGATTTGAAATAAGAACACAATCTTTAATATGAAACTTTTGTTAAAAACCATGCCACACTTCAGTGAAAACTGCATCACAGTCGGTTCAGTCGTTTAAGAGTTTTAATCCCACAAACTGGGTAAAGTGAATGGTCGCCGGTAGATTATTTTCACTTACACGTAGCGAGAGATGTCGTCTATTTTGGTACCCAGGCCAATAAAATTGAAAGTGGTGTTTTTGGATATGTTTCTACTGTACGAAAAAGAGTTTCTATGGTGACTATACCGAAATCGCTGTACTTTCGGAGCTTTCTGAGTTTGAAACTGCTGTGAGTTGGTTCATACTGAACCAATGACAGGGCCCGTGTTAAACGAGTATTTCAATATATGGATTAAAAAAAAACACAATCTTTAAATAAAAAAACATTTATGACGAACCACGCCACACTTAAGTGAAAACCGCATCACAATCTGTAAGGTAGTTTAAAAGTTTTCATCCTACAAACTGGCTAAAGTGGGCAGTCGCCAGTTGATTATTATTTACATACGCGTAGGGAACGATGCCGTGTTTTTTGGTACCCAGGCCAATAGAGTTCAATGAAGTGTTTTTGGATATGTTTCAATAGTAGGAAAAAAAATTGCTATGGTGGCTATACCGAAATCGCTGTACTTTCGGAGATTTTTGAATTTGAACCTGCTGTGAATTGGTTCCTAGTGAATCAGTGACAAGGCCCGTATTAAGCGAGTATTGCAACACATGAACCTAAAATAAAAACACAATCTGTATATCAAACCATTGGCAAGAACCACGCCATACTTAATTCAGAACCGTATCAAAATCGGTTAAGTGGTTTAAGAGTTATGTTCCTACAAACTTGCTGAAGTGAGCAGTCGCCGCTTGATTATTATTTACATACGAGCGAGGTCGTCTTATTAGGTACCCAGGCCAATAGAGTTGAATATTGTGTTTTTGGGTATGTCTTAAAAGTACAAAAAAAAGTTACTATGGTGGCTATACCGAATTCAGTGTACTTTCGGAGATTTTTGAATTTGAATCTGCTGCGACCACTCGCCCTGTACAAAGCACGTATTGAAATGAATATTGACGTAAACTATAGGAAATAATATATAAGTAAATTTATTTTTTTATATCAATACGTTATTCTTAGGAATATGAACTTTTTTAGAATTAAAACTGATATTCGTTCAGTAGGCAGCTCAAAGTTCATTCGTTATCGCGATCCGAGAAACTGGCTGGAGAATTGTGTTCGTCGAAGACTATTTATTATTATATAAGTATATCTTTTTAGTAGGTATGGGAAAATTACCCATAAGAAATGTCAGTGCTTTAAAATGTTAGTGCCTTACTTGGTAAATTGAACATCCGTATACCCAGTAGAGCTCGGCGTAAGCCGCCACTATCCGTGCCATTATCATCCACTAACTATAGGCAAAATAGTTTTATGATCAGAGCGAGCAACGGCTTGAATGAGGTGTTTCAGAGGTTTGACGACCTGGACCTATTCAGTGCAAGTGTTCCTTTAGTAAGACGACGCTTATCTCGTCAATTTTTCGGTAGAGGTAGGGAAATGGTTTAAGTAGGTAACTCTTCTTTTTAGTCTGTTTAGAAATAAGTACTTAAATTATGTAGCCGTGTCAAGACGCAAAAGCGCTGTGTTTTCGTTTGGTTTTTGCTCACTTATTTTTTACATATTCATCACGCTATCGGTGAGGATCTGTTATTAGCTCACTGTCACTACTGTTTTTAGCTACTGTGTAATATTTAAGCTGATGATCTTCCTATATAAATAAAAAAATAAATAAATAAATAAATAAAATCTTATTATTTGTTATATTTTTATTTATTTTCTGTAGCGGAGAGTGGAGCATGCATAAAAAAGAGAATAAAACAAATTCAAATCATAGGGACAGCTCTCCAGCAGAGCCTGAGGCCGCATACGTAGTCAAGTTGTCCGTGACAAAAGCACACACACATATAACTTACGTTAAAAAAAATAAGGCAATGTAGTCTCAAAATAGGTAATACTGTGATGACAAATGTTAATTATTCATTATTAGTTAGTATTGTACTAATTGTATTCAACATCCAACTCGAGAAATCCCATGATATTGTGAGTTTATGCAGCGACATTGTTATTTTATTTATTTCAACACATAATCGTTCCATTGATATTATGATTACTTAATACCTACCATTTTTTTGTAAATTATAAACCTGTGTTATTAACTTAACCGTATGTGCCGCGGTCGTATTATCTAGAAAGGTAGTCTGAAGATTAGCAATGCGTGAAAAGTAACATTTTATTCACTATAAAGGACTCATAATCTACGGAATCTGCGCTGAGGATCATAAATAAATGAAAAATGTAGGTTAATCGTATAAATGTAGTTCGCATGTAATGATTATAGCTAAAATATGAGTAGTGAAGAGAATTGAAGTGAACATTTCTCTTTGGCCCATACTGTCGCCGTAACGGCTTGATAGATTTTTAAATGTAATAAGTACCACAATAGTAGCAAACAATCGGCGTTACGAATCCACGGCACGGCAGACAGAATTAAGCGCGTTACGGACCCTTTATTGATTTGAGTAGGTACTCGTAGAGTCAACTGATGGAGCCAAATGTAGATCTTTCACACTCTGCACAGCGGTTGTTCGGCAGCTTTGGTGAGCTTACTCGCCACCAGACACACAACAAGACATACCAACAAAATAAATACTAGCGGTCTTCAATATGATTGATGTAAATAGTACATACATTTGGTCTTATCAAGGCTAAATATCCATATTGTCATATTTTTTCAAATAAAGTTTTGAATATATATTTTTTGGTCAGACTTTTTTGTTTAATACTCTGACGGTGGCAAACGAGCATACTGCCTGACCGATGTTAAGCAGACACCGTAGTCTATGGGACTTGCTACCCCAGAAGAATCACAAGCTCGTTGCTGCCCTTTTATTCATTTGAGGATTTGTTGCCATAGTAGACCTCTAGCCGAGTATAGAATGAGGGACTTGCGTTTGCCTCTAACGTGGACACGACGAAATTAGGAAATAAGCAAAGAGTTGCCAACGCGGATGTTGTTCTTGGAGTCGCAGTCGTATGGATGTTTGTCAGGCCACCAGTGTCTGCATATGATAATTACATAGAGATATTAGTTCTAGTACGTGTTTACCTACGACGATTTGTCTTAAATCTTATATGTTCTGCGAGGGTAAAGTATCATAGGAGTTGATTATACCTCAACTACGGAACTTTTATCGCACTGTCCGCATTGTTGTTTAAAAACCCGTTTACGAGATTTATTGCGTTACAATTACAGGGTAATTACCTTATTGTTTCCTTCTTTATGTATACCTATTTAAATACTAAAAATAATTCAAAGTTTCTATTCTATGTTACCGAATTATCGGTAATGATTTGTCATTACCGACCAGTTAAATAAACGCGGGTCATTGATAGAATAGGTATTGCTTCGGTAATGTTCAGGTGAACTGAAGCCACAAGCTATGTGTCCCGTGAAAGTGCGAGGGAGATACTAGTAATACTTACAAAGTATAATAATATTATAATGTATACTTACTCTATACCAATATATTTTAGAGAGGGTGTGAGTTTATAGCTTTGTATGTAACGGGAAATCCTGTAGCTCCGCATAGAATCTACCGACCTATAGGCATGGACCTTCCTGGCGGACAAAGGCTACATGGTATTCTGCGGCTTCTCTTGGCTCCTCTTTATTACGCGGCGCGGGGAGAGCCGCACGGGCAGGTTTAGGTTTTGAGTCCCGTTGACCGGATCGATGTTTTGTCTCTATGTATGTATTTCATCCTGCTGATCCATTGTTCTTTTAACCCCAATTGTTTACAAAATGTATAATAAACAAAAAAAATGTAACAATAATATTGTTCTTGTACCTATTATAAATGAGAAAGTTTGGATGTTTATAACTAAATCACGCAATAAAGGCTAAACGGATAAAGATGAATTTTAATATACTAATAGAGTCAGCCTCAACATATAGAATAGGTAGGTACTTTTTATCCAGTAAAAGTCCAAGAAAAGGAAGTCAACGCATACGAAGTCGTGGGTAAAATCTAGCAAGGTTTGTAATATATTAAGTAATAAGTAGGATTTTATGATTATCATATAAAAAGGTAAAAATGATAATAATTGCACCATGTCATGGTCATATTTACCACAAACTGTTAACACAACGAATCCTCATCATAGTAATAGAGCGCTGGTGACTCTTTGAGCAGACCGGCGCCGGCGCCGGCGCGAGCCACCACATACCTTGTTAATAATATCTGAAAAAAAAACTGCGAAGTCGAGCCAAAAATGCATTCCCATTTTGATTTAAAAGTCAACAATCTAGTGACAAGCTTGACACCATTCACCTATGTATTTATTGTTTTTATTTTTAACATCCGTAGTAGGTAGTTAGCTACATTTTTACGACTGCTTAGTATCATGGTGTCGCGACAAAGCATTGTACAACCTTTGTGCAAAATATAAAAATATAATACGCGTTCTTCTAGTCAGTCCAGTCAATCATTAATGTTTCAAGACTTTTATTGATATCATTTTACTTATAAAGAGTCGTGTTATAGTGAGTTTGTAGCTTTGTAATTTTGTATGCAGTGAAGAGTCTCATTAGCTACTCATCCGATTTCATAAATTCTTCACCAGTATCGAGAATGTACCTACCGTCGGTCCATACCATACAAACGGTATATTTATGCCACGGTTTTGCTTGCGTTGGTTGTAATACGAGGGAGGAGCCGCGCGGCCAGCTAGTATATAGGTACTATAATCTGCAAGGTGCTCGGCGGCGGGAGGTTTCGTTTTTATATTTAATTTAATTGTTGTATTTTTTATAGTCTATATGTACCTCATAAGTGTTTTGGTCATAAACTGTATGTACTATTCCCGGTTGTGCCCTAAAGGAGCCCGATGTCCGCTTTGACACCTAATCCCAAGATTTGGCATAGGCACTAGTTTTACGAAAGCGACTGCCATCTGACATTCCAATCCAGAGGGAAAACTAGACCATATTGAGATTAGTGCGGTTTTCTCACGATGTTTTCCTTAACCAAAAAGCTAACGGTAAATATTCCGTTCCTTCCGAAAAATTCATTGTCTTCAAAGCCGGAATTCGAACCCACGCCACGCCCGCCGCTTGACAGCCGCATGCCTGAACCACTATAGGTAGGCTACCGAAGCCGTAGCTTGTGTGAATACTAAATAAATGAAAAATGATATTTTTTCAACGTATACATAAGGTCGTACGATAAGAACCTCGGTCCAATACGGTATGTTATTTTTCATGCAGGTATTATTTTTTATGCATATACATTATGATGCTTCTCCAGATAAAATACAATACAGCTTACTTGTTACTGACATGTTATTTTAAACATGGTTAGGTACGCCGTGAAAATTATTTAGATTCCTCGCTTGCCCCTTGTATAACGTATGTATGAATGTACCTATATAAAATAGGTGGAATACAGCAGGTACAAAATAGATAATAATTATACACAAGAAAACTAATGCAATGTTTAATAATATTATGAAGAGGAAAAGTCTGTCCGATTGTAAGTTTGGGTGGCGTCCTCGAGGCCTGCTGCTCAAGAGTCAGCGATAACGGACTTCAGTCAATGATGATGAAGTTTGCATGTAGGGGTTTAATCTCCGCTACAAGTCATGCAACTAAAAAAATCTATAGTGGAATGGAAATTCTAGGTGGAAATATACCCCCTCTGTGATACGCGAGCGTAGCCGTGCGGGCAACTTATATGACAAAACGCCTTCGGGAAAAAAAAAACTCTAAATAGTCCGCGGCCTTCCTAAGAATTCTTGCACTTTATTGTTACTAACCGGGACTTAATCGCGTACAATTAACTTATTGAAAAAATAAAAATAAAGTTAATGAGACGCGATTAAGTCCCGTTTAGTAACATTCAAGGGCAAAATAAGCGTAGATTTTGTACTGAATTTTCGCTGTGTATACTTTTTTATTAGCTCTTAATTATACCTACATATTTGTATCAGAAACCGAACCATCAATTTAAGTAAAACTGGATTTAAAAACGATTGTTAAAAGATTGTTTTCATATCTCATGCTCTGAAAGTGGGTCGTTGTTGTTCTAAAAAGTGTGCTGAAAGTGATACGTTTCTGCTCTAGTGCAGAAAAGTTGTGTATTCCAGTAAGTCCTCGCCTTATAAACATTATCCGGGAACGAATTCTAATATAGTTGTTTACGATACAAGTGCCGAAAAACAGGAAATTCGCAATGAGTGGTGATAAATTAAAACATTACCGAAGGGAGCGTTTTAAATCGACACGAGTTGCGAACTACCTAATTTGCACGTGTATCGTACAACGTTTTACTGTACATATGGCTCTTTAAAGTTTCGACATATGCACGAAAAGTGCTCTTTTCCGCACTAGTGCGGGAAAGTAGCACTAATATGTACGAGTACTGTAAAATATGAATACTTATCCCGCCACTGACAGATTCCGAAATACTTTTATACTTAGTAGTTCATAGAATTTATTTAATTTAATATAAAATAAGTTTATGTTGTAAATTCATTTCCTTTATTTTAGCGAAAATATCCACTAGGGTCTATGAGGTGGTGACAAATGGAATACACCCACAATGCTTTTTCTAACTAAAAGTTGTGCATGTGAGCTAAGGCAGAAACGCATACAGCCACTCTTCAATTAATAATAATAAAAAATGCAAATAGTATGAAGATATTTGAATAGTCTTTTTTCGTCTATCACAATTACAATTAAAATGTTATTCATATTATAGTTTTGACTTAGGAAATACGAACATAAATACTATTTGTTTATAAAAACGTGAGCAATATATGTATTTCCAAAATTAAATCGTACCTAGTTATTGTTTTTATGTCACGTGACCGAATAACGATATAACCAACCAATAACCATATAACGATAAGCGCGAGCGAGACAGATATGTGCCTCTTTCATTAGGACAGGTGAGATGGGACTTATTATGTGGGCTCGGATAACGTCACGATAATGGCGGCCGCCGTTTTTGAATCGTATACTTTGAATAACGGGGCCTCTAAACGGGCCACATTTTCCTGCAATTTCTGGCCGGCAACTATTGCTGTCTTACGCTGACATTGTATGCTAAAGCAAGATGCACATACTTGCCGGCCACACATTGCCGTAAAAATGTTGCCCGTTTAGAAGCCCCATAAACATATTGTTTAATTTTCCGTCTGTGTTTTTTCAGTTTCCTCGTATGCGATATGAAAAGTAGAGTGTTTAACTCAGGTGAAATTCAGCCATTAGTGACTCGAACCATTGGCGCTCTTAACGTCGCGAATTTTATTACAAATCGGTTTTAGTAATATACACATTATTATATCTACCTACTCATGTTTGTGATTTGATAAGAATTATATAATAAAAATAAAACGATGCACAACAACGACGTAGTCCCAAACTAGGGTAGGATTAGGTATTCTATGAGTTTTAGACAACGATATTGTATTATATTACATTAAACTATAGTAGTTTATGCAATCGTTACATAATGTATGCCTTTTTAGTCGAGTACCTACCACGTATAGGCCACGAAGCTTGCTGAGTGGCCTAATTCAGGTAAGAGAGTTAAAAAGCTAATTATATAACTATTGCATACAATACTTTTTCTACAAGTTAACGGAAATGATAATTTATTAAACAAACTTGGTATCCATTGAAAATCGCCCTGCTGAAACGAAGTGCAAACAACCACCTTTTTGTTTTTGCGCGTTGATGTCTTCTGGAAATCGAGCGTCCTGTTTGGTCAAAATTCATTTTAGTTCTGTATTCTCATCTTATAAGCCCAACTCAAATGAAGTTGATATAGATATCGCTGTCAGTCATTTAATTGACTGATAGAAGTGCTCGAGTAGAAAATTAATAAAGGGGTAATGCTTGTTAAACTACAGTATTTATATAGATGCTATCTCTCCGGAGGTACGGGATATCTATATACACCATTAATAGATAACGACGAAATAATCGAAATCAAAACAAGCTCAAATTACCTTTCACTAAATTAAAAATAGTTTCATCTAGCCCACACCATATGACAATTAAAATATATAATCACCTACCGAATACCTTAAAAAACCTTCAGAAAACAAACTTATTTACTAAACATTTTAAAACATATCTAATACAAAAGTGTTACTATAGTTTAGCGGAATATTTTAAAGACGCATTAATATGATATAATTGGTTTGTTAAGTAGAAATTATCTTATTGTTTCACTTGGTACAAATTAGTTCTAATAATTAGCATTCCGCTGTTCATGAACCTTGGCAAGCCTGTGTTTGGTTGAGATGTCTCCTTCTCACGATAGGAAATCTAAGTTAAAGATTAATGTATTATTATGTTATGGCATTTCAACTGGAATACGTTTGATGGACGTTCATGAATAAGGACAATAGGGAGTACTTTTTAGCCCTCTCGTATGTTTGCAGTGCCCTTACAGGGCGTCACATGTATACCTTTACTGTTTTTCACCATCTATAACCTTTTCTATTTCTATTTCTTATCAGGGGATTCTTAAACTCTTACACCAATATTCAGAATGGACCTTCAGGGTAGACTATATTTTATCCCGTAGCTCTACGTGAGTTCTTCGCCGACGAGGCCGCGCGGACAGTTAATGTTATGAGTGAGGTAAAAAAAGTGAGTCAGACCCTGATCGCTACACTTTCGCCGGAGATAATCGAATTCGAAACTTCTCTGAGTTTGTTAATTACTGAACTAGCGCGAGGCATCATAATAAGCACGCAATTCAAAAAACGTATGGATTTTTAAAAAATACAAGTGACTTATAAAATACAGACGCCATTTATATATACCAAAACATTACTCAAGAACCACGTTACACTTAAGTCAAATTCGCATCACAGTCGGTTAAATACTTTAAGAGTTTTGATCATACAAACCGGCTGAAGTGAGCAGTCACCAGTTGATTATTATTTGCATACGAGTAGGGAGCGATGTAGTCTTTTTTGGTACCCAGGCCAATAGAGTTGAATGTAGTGTTTTTGGATATGTCTAACCTAATAGGGCATGCGATATCAGTCCATTTTCTATCCCGGTATTGAAATCCTATATTTAGTCCCAATACCGGGATCACGGGAATAATATTATTAAAAAATGTACTTTAAAAAATCTTTTGCGTGGTAAATCAGTCTTTATTAAGAATAAAATGGACATCTGTATAAAAATCAACAATATTCAATATAAACTGTAAATGAAAAGCGAAGTAAACGCTAAATCAACTAAAATAAAATATTAGAATCAACAACTTCAAATAAAATCAACATCGTACAATAATAATTATTTGTTTTAAATGGCGACAGTCTTTATTAAGAATAAAGTGGACATTTTCACAAAAATCAATAACATTCAAATTAAACTACAATTGTAAACTCATTTAAAGTGTATTAATGTTCTTAATAAAAAATATACCATATATCCATATTTTCAGTGTTTAATTGTCTATTTATAGATAAATAATACTCATTAGAATTACTTTTTCACACAAGATCCGGGCTTATGAATCAGGTCCTTATCAAGGTTTTCAATCCCGCGGTGTGGCACCGTCCGTTTCGATCGCGGATTTTTTCAAGGCATAAAAGATCTTACATATTATCTTATTCGTCACAATACAGTGTAAACTATCTAACGACGCTCAATGGGCCTTGTATTTTATGACGAGAAATGTATGTATTTACTTAAACCCTAGTTTTATGTCATTAATGTGGCCAGTGCCGGACCACTGACTTCAACTGACATTAATTTTATTAGACGGATAAGCTAATATATAAAGAAATAGAATAGAAAAGAAACCATTTATTCGTGTCATACAAAAACAAGAATGGAACACAAAAAAATAAACATGTACTTACGTTTTGCTCCGTTGTCGGCCACATACACATTTACCAAAAGACACATATCATACTTATGTCACATAAGTCGAAAAAGTTAACACCAACCAACTCGCGTAGGATCTTATTTACATTTTCGACTACGTACATACGTACTTTCGGTGATCGTGGCTATTTAGCAACTAATGCCTGAAGTTTTGTCCTAATACTTTCTGTTCAAAAACAATAGATAACGATATGGACCAATCCGAGTTTACCTGCGGAGACCCGATTATCTGACGGAAAATCCCGAGTATTCTCCCCACCGCCGAGCTTTGTGCTATGCCCGTGTTGCCCGTCGGAGCCAACGTGTTATTTTATATACATTTTACTCACATCAGGCGATCTAAACGGTGTAACAACAATAAATAAAGAGATCTTGATAAAATAATTGTCGTGTATAGTTTATTTCCTTATATTTCGATATCGGTCCTTTGAAATAGCTGTATTGTAATATCGTAAAATTGGCCTGTGATCCCGGGATTTCGTGATCACGGGATCACGGATTGCATGCCCTAGTCTCAACACTGTGGAAAAAGGTACTATGGTGGCTGATACCGAAATCTCTGTCCTTTCGGAGAATTGAATTAATGAATTTGAAACTGCTGCGAGTTGGTTCATACTGAACCAGCGACAAGGCCCGTGTTAAGTTTTTGTAAAGAACTACGCCACACTTAAGTGAAAACCACATCACAATCGGTTGTGGTTAAAGAGTTTTGTTCCTCCGAACTGGCTGAAGTGAGCGGTCGCCAATTGATTATTATTTACATACGAGTAGGGACTGTAGGTGTAGGGAGTGATGTCGTATTTTTTGGGACCCAGGCCAATAGAGTTAAATGTAGTGTTTTGGGATATGTATGAATAAAAGTTACTATGGTGGCTATACCGAATCGCTGTACTTTCGGAGATTTTTGAATTTGAAACTGCTGCGAGCACTCGCCCTGTGCTTGTATTGAAATAAATATCAACGTAAAATATAGTAATATACATATTTTTTACATCAAAACTATTTTTAGGAATCAAGCTTATTTTTAATGAAAACTGCCTTGAAGTCGGTGCAGTACTTTCAAAGTTCATATTTTAGGACGATCCGACAAACTGGCTGAAGAATGTTGGCCACAGAAAACTATTAAGTATAAAGGTCTACTTAGGTATTAGTTAGGGAAATATATTTTAATTGGCCGTCTGCTATCTAATTAGTATTTTGTGTTCCGCGTAAACACTTACCGGGAATGGGTACTACTCGAATTGGCTTATCTACTTTTGATAACAGAACACATCTTTACCTGAGAGTCGCATGAATTTTACGGTATTCCTTTCTTTTAAGATACTATGTTACTTCAGAAGAAATTATTTTTGACCAATTTTGCGATTGGCATCATGCAAAAGTACGGGATGATATTTTTCACATTTATTAGGTTCGATTCCCAGACGAAGCAAGTAATTTTATGAAAATTACTCACTTTTAATATTAACAAAGTTTTCTTTCAGTAAAATATCCTATCTACGATATTTAAGGTACTTTCCCTTTGTTTCGCATAGTCTTGTGACGCCCTGTATATATATATATATATTATATAGTATATATAGTACAAGTGTTCGATATGTTATATGATAATATGTTATATGATGTTTGACGACCGGTTAGCCTAGTGGGTAGTGACGCTGCCTACGAAGCTGAAGGTCCTGGGTTCGAATCCCGGTAAGGGCAAATATTTGTGTGATGAGCACGAATATTTGTTTCTGAGTCATGGATGTTTTCTATGTATTTAAGTATTTATATCCATTATATATATCGTCGTCTAGTACCCATAACACAAGCCTTACTGAGCTTACTATGGGACTAAGTCGATTTGTGTAAGATTGTCCTCTAATATTTAATTATTTATTCTAATATATATAATGTGTTTCAAAACATGAATAATTGGAGTCATTTAATAATTGAGTTTTGCCATGTACTTAGTCAAAGTGTATATGAATTGACAGCTATTCCATTTCCAAACCTATCGCGGTCGAACAAACGTGTTAAGCAGAGAAAATATACTGTTCGGCGCATAGATCACTGGTTCTAATCTGGTTGGGATTGACTAGAAAAAACTTAGTTGACTGACATATTTATCTCTAAATACAACGCGATTGCCATAATTTATGTAATTTCATGAGTAGTGTACCTAAATGTATTGAACGAAGTATGTTATTTTCGTATATTTTATGTGACTCTCAACTCAAATAACTACAAGTCCAATATCTCAAAAACGGCTGACCAGATTTATTTATCATGGCTATGGGATAAAATTATCTACGAGTATGACACAAAAAAACCGCATTCAAATCGGTTCATCCGTTTGGGAGCTATGATCCCACGGATAGATACACAGACACAGTTACAATAATTGCACCCACTCACCTTTACCACACCATGCGGTTAGCAGGTGCGGCCGCCAAAAATACGGCTAAACTAAAACATGGGAAATACGCCCACCTTGAATCGGCGTACGACTTTGTTTGTTCCGGTCGCAATCGAGACGGCTGGTCCTTGGTGTTCGGAGGGTAGGAGGTTTATTTGGAAGCTGGGTCGGCGTCTAAGAGACAAGGGCTACGACCCTCGTTCTGGCTCTTACCTGGTCCAACAAATATCGGAGGCAGCCAGCATCTATGGCACCTTTGGACCAGATGGGAGCCGGGCATAGAAAATATATTTATATTTCATTTTTTTTCTTGTTTTCCTATATTGATATGTTATTTTCTAGTTTTAGTTTTAATTTAGTTTTCTTATTATTCTCTTAGTGTTTAGTTTTAGTTTATAATTTTCATTTAATATGCATTGTGTGTTTTTAACTTTACTTAAACTAAGGTATATATTTAATGCGAACCAAAACTTAATTTTTCAGACTCTCGCCTTGAGTGAAGCTGCGAATTACGACTGTCTTCGGACTTTAGCATTGCCTAGGTATTGACAATCAGCGTTTCGCAATATGTCAATATTAAGTACAGTAGAATTATTTGGGGTTAACCACTGACAGACAGTGTGCCTTCATTTAATTTTCAACTATAACCTCATACAAATTAAGTATTTATTTCTACATCGGTAGGTAACAGTATTCAGAAAATTGCTTTGTTTGTATATTATAGCATAAGGTGTTTACTACCGGACAACAACTAGGCCAAACAGAATCAATTGAAATGTAAATTGTTATTGCAAATAATTCCGTTTGTGACGAATTTAAATTGAAAGACCAATTTTAGTATATTTAGCAAATCATATGACGAAAAACATGAGTTTTGTGCCTTAAAGACTTCTCATCTATTTATATATTTGAACTTTAATGCACAAAATACACAAATGAACAAATGACGAGATCATTTATTTGTTAAAAATAATTACACGGCATTTCAGTTAATAATAACAACTTAGAAAAGTTGAAAAACCCTCGACATTTTCATTTCAAAGTCCAATACGTATTTCAAAAACGGCTGAACAGATTTTCATAAAACATGGCTAAGAACACACGGGATAAAATTATCTATGACACAAAAAAAACACATTCAAATCGGTCCATCCGTTAGGGAGCTACGCTACCACAGACACGTTAAACTTATAACACCCCTCTTTTTGCGTCGGCGGTTAAAAACTGAGTCGCTGCGAAGTGCAAATGATATATATACCGCATTTAAATATATGACAGAAGAATTACATCTATCCATCATCTCACAGTACCTTAAGCATTCACGATACACAATTCCCCAACTACTTCCAAAGACGTCCATATCTGGTGCTGATGCAAAAAGCGCATCAAGGCTGTGTAGTGCTCTGACGAAAGGAGAGTTTTTGCGCGCTATGATGCGCGCCTCTGCACGTCTATCATGGGACTGCCGCGACATACTCTCGATTTTTCTCGCACTATACCTCTTATTCTAAGTGTTCTAATAAGAGAGAGACGGATAGTGCGAGACAAATCGAGATAGCTCGCGCGCCGTCGCGTGATAGCCTTGCTGGAGGAGCTAGCAGTAGCCGGGTACGCGGGCGAAATTGTATCCTAGACAGTGTGGGGATTAGCAGATGCACCACCTGACCCACCAGCTCAGGGCAATCTGAACCACCTCGCAAGATTTTTTCTTTTTTAATAATACCAAATTGCATTCTCTACCAGCTAACCATTGAGTAAAACAGAGTTATGAAAGGTGCAAAGAAAAAAGTATGATAATTATGCGTCGGCCGGTTTACTAAAGCCCGCGGTCCCGGTGACATTGTTATATGTGTCCCGTCTGCACTACTCGACGAAAGCCGAACAGATAATCGAGTACTTGCGCGTGAAGACCAAGCTCATCCTGAGGGTTGAGAGGTTGGAGTCCCGCCACAAACCGAGTTTCAATTCATTTGTGGTGAGAGTACCAACTGACAAGCTTTCGACCTTCATGAAGGAGGAGATCTGGCCGAAGGGTGTAGTTTTCCGGCGATTTCGAGGCCGGCTATTTGACACCCAGAACTTGCGCCGCGAATCACCGTCTTAACGTGTTTTCTGTTATATAAGTTTTGTATATTGTTATAAATGTTAGTCTGTAAGGTATTTGTAAATATGGGCCTTGTTGCCTGACTCAAATAAATAAATAAATAAATTATGTTCATTGGTTATTAACGTTATTATATTTCGTATTCTTTGGCTGTTTTCCAATACACAGAGCCATGACACATGATAAAACGGTTGCCTTATTTTTGTATCTCGTATTAATGGAAAATGGTCGTCACTAGCTAATAATACCAACAACGCGAAAGGGTTGTAAAGACTGTCAAATGTGGTATTACAACGGTTAGTAATCACACATTTTTACATTGTGTTTGAGTTAAGTTGCACAGTCGGGTGCGAGGTGAATCTACTGCAAACTTCCATTATGTTTTATTCGACATTACCATACTTAAAATCACGAAGTTTCGTAGTTTAATTACGAACATTTACGTTGGGACTATATAAATTGTACACAATAACGTCAATAACAACGCATATTCCATACACATAATTACATTAGGTACTGCAGAGGCCAGGAAAATGGGGTTCCCGTAGTATGTAGGGTTACAGGGATACGAGGCAGGCAATCTCTTTTCACGTCGAGGTGGTACAATGCTTTTCTCAAACTTACAATGATATGTAAAATACATATAAACTCCAACCTTTTTGTATTGGCTTAACGCCCTGACGTTGTGTCACGATTTGATATTAACACATTCACTCGTAGCCGATCCCGTGATTTACCTGATATCTTGTACTATTATCTATTCTCTGCAGATATGTAGCGGAAAGTGACTACGTAGGCGCCCGCTAAGCGGGATCCTGGCAGTGAAAGTTTTAAAAGAAGAGAAGGTAGCTTTTCAGGCCTACTTTCAATTTTGTACGATACTCCATTATTGACCTTTCGTCTTGCCGCTCCCAAAATGTAATTTTCGCAGCCTAATATAAAGAACACAACACACTCCGTTGCATGTTTGGGAAAACATTATTTTAACATAGATTACAAACAGTGTATAGCTAGGTACCTTCCAGCTAGGGTAGCGAAACGAATCTTTGATAAACTACTAATAATGCCGCTGCTAAATTGTAGTACAGATTTCTACGTATGAAGCATCATTAGATTCGTTTCACATGTTCCGTGGCCTGGTTGCCTGGTGCAGAACTTTAATCTCTGTCTTCCAAATCAGAATAACAGACATCGATCGTAACCAACCAAGCTTAGGTCGGTAGAAGAAGACATGATCATATATGAGGAGGCAGATATAAAAAAAATGCAATTATTAAGGAGAGTAGTTTATATATAACTTCCTCGTTTAAGTCCATATAACACATATCACCATAGTAGATTGGTAGACTTTCCTTTGCACTAATAACAGAATGCTGTTATTAGTTACTTATTAGAGACAAGCCCCATGTGCAAAGCATGCATGGAAGCAGAAGAAACAACCAAACATATTGTACTGGACTGTAAGCAGGTAGAAGTATACAGTAAAAAACACCTAGGGTCTCCGGACACAGTAAAGGACGCAGTCAGCAATACCAAGGCACTCACAAACTTTCTGGAGGAGCTGGGGTGGTTAGAGTAGCGCTACCCCACCGATTCACGCAAAATAGGCACACTGGATGTCGACTTGCGGAAACGCCCAGTAAAACTAACTAACTAACACATTGCTGTGTTTCTAGTTACGTAGATGAGAAAAACATCAGCAATGTACAGTCAGCATAGTTGTTTGGTATGGGCCATTACAGTATACTTAAGTCGGTATGCAAATGGTATTTTTTCGCTGCGGATCAATTACAAAATAACTATGTTTTTAACTTACTACCATTTACTACGATTTTGTCTTAAAATATACTCGTATATCGGCCGTACATTGTCAGAAAGTACTGGATTCGGGGGTATTATCAATAATGCAGAGTGCATTAGTCAATTGTAATCCTCTGATAATACCCGCATAAAAAAATAATTGGTCTAGGATATCTAAAACGACACTTATTATACAGCGGATAACGTTCTTTATTTTTAACGTAAAACACGTATAATTTTATTTTGTAATAAAATCTGGTATTTTTTTCAGAATGCATTTGCTTACACACTTGAGTTTCTTTAAACCGTCACGACTGCTATCACAAGTACGGTGGCGAGAGACTGTCTTCTGCTGAATGTTCTGTTTACGTGTACATTATGATATCCTGTACTGTATTCTAGCAAATAAATACTTTTGAATTTTGACTTTGACTTTGATAAATTCAGCCCAGTAGTCGGTTCAAAATAATAATGAGGGAGTGATTTTGTTAGTGCAGAATTCCCCGCTCCTCTCAAAGCTCGCCATTCGGCAGGTGTGTAGACAGCCGTAGTCTTAGCCCGAGCTTGCTCTACCTATCTACGTAAGTTAGCTTTTTCGAACAATACTTATATAAAATCGTTCTACATTTTACTCCCAATAAAAACTCAGTGGGATCTTCATTTAATTGCAAATATTGATAGTTTAGCTACGAGTAGGACATCCTTACATATAATTTTCCATTGATATTCGCATGATATATATATATATATATATATATATATATATATATATATATATATATATATATATATATATATATATATATATATATATATATATATATATATAATAGATATAGCATTATATTAATAATAGTATAGGTAATAAAGATTGATTCATTGATTTGAATGAAAGTTTATTGCAATATAATGAACACGGAGACTCCATACATCTTTCGGTAGATATGTGCCCAGGTATTTGTTAATCGTTTCAATGTTGTTTCGTATTATTCATGTCACTTAATGACACCATTGTATTTGTACGCTCTGACATGAAAATTAGCGCTTGAGGCATCTACTGGGTACCTACTGCAGAATTTTGAATTGTGATTTAACGGCTGTCATGAATGTTTCGTGGTATTTTAATTAGATTCAATAAGCCGCAATCTAGACGGTAATAATATAGAATTTTCCGTTTGTTTATGAAAAAACTAATTACGGCAAGGTCAAACGGTATTTGGGTGTAAAAGCAATATTAAAATAACAATCCAAGTGTGATTTATTCATTGACGGTATATTTTGAGGTTGTACTGAAAATTCTTTCACCTGCTTATAGAATGGACTTTCTACTGGATTTCCATCAGACTGTAAGTTTGCCACCATATTAATATATATGTATTATAAAAAAAAAACTAAATATAGATTATGTCCATCTAGAAAGTCCATTCTATAAACAGGTAAAAGAATTTTTCAAATCGGATAAGCGGTTCTGAATAGCTCTCTAAATATAATTCAGCAACGTTCACAGGTTACGGTGTCCGCGAACCATCAGAGAGTGAGCTTGTTTGCCACCCTATTTATACAAAAAAAAAGACCGGGTTGTCTTCCGGGAGTGCCGGCAGAAGTGAAAACTTGAATATTATATCACTATCAGTTAAAAAAATAAAAAAAACGAAGTTTTCACTTCAAAAAAACAAAATATAGATTTTGTCCATCTAGAAAGTCCATTTCATAAACAGGTGAAAGAATTTTTCAATTTGGATAAGCGGTTCCGAAGATAGCCCCTAAATATAATTCAGCAACGCGCAGGCGTTCACAGGTTACGGTGTCCGCGAACCATCAGACAGTGAGCTTGTTTGCCACTATATTAATATTAAAAAAGACCGCGTTGCACTCCGGGAGAGCCGGCAGAAGTGAAAACTTGAATATTATATCAAAATCAGTTAAAAACATAAAAACGAAGTTTTCACTTCAAAAAACAAAATGCATATTTTGTCCATCTAGAAAGTCCATTTCATAAACAGGTGAAAGAATTTTTCAAATCGGATAAGCGGTTCCGAAGATAGCCCCGTTAATATAATTCAGCAACGCGCAGGCGTTCACAGGTTACGGTGTCCGCGAACCATCAGACAGTAAGCTTGTTTGCCACCATATTAATATATATGTAAAAAAGAAAACCAAAATATAGATTTTGTCCATCTAGAAAGTCCATTTCATAAACAGGTGAAAGAATTTTTCAATTCGGATAAGCGGTTCCGTAGATAGCCCCCTAAATATAAATCAGCAACGCGCAGGCGTTCACAGACTACGGTGTCCGCCAACCATTAAAGACAGTAAGCTTGTTTGCCACCATATTCATATTAAAAAAAGCCGCTCCTGTTTGAAAAAACCATTGACAATTACCGGTTCCTGGTAGCCACGACTACTGGAATGTGACGTGCAGTGTCCTGAAAAATCATTTCAGTGGTTTGACAACGGCTGAAAATAATAACAATAGACAACGGTGTGCTGAAATATACTATTTTGATTTAAAACACGTTTTTTGAACGTTCATAATTGAAAATCACACATGTAATAGAACATTCTCGCAAGAAACAGCATTTTACAGGCGAGAGGCCTGAAACTACCTACTGAAAATTGCATATTCGTGCCATTTCATTATCAGTTTTCATCTTATATTTCATTTTTTGAAATCACGTTAAAAATATAAATATACTGAAGGTAAAACCAACCATGCAAAATTACCCGATTTTTCGTTCGGTAGTGTATTCAATCCTGAATAACTCCTGAAATACAGCAATTCAAGACTGGCGACCTAGTAACTATTATTCCATGTAAAATTACCTTTCCAATGATATATAGCTTATGTCTATTGGTCCGGGTACCAGGTTCCATACATTTTTGCCCATTGTCCTTTAATAGTTAATTAGTAAATAGCTGCTGCAAATCTAGTGTAGGTATTTCAGTTCTATTATAAAATAAATGATGTGGTAATATATATATTTTTAAGATTATTTGGATTACTAAATTGATAGAGAAAATGGAATCCGAATTTAGTAATAAACAACTTTTGCTTGTTATAGGTTTGTACGGAATCCTCGGTGCGCGAGTCCGACTCGCACTTGGCCGGTTTTTAATGCCATTTTTATAGATAATGGTACGGAATCCTGGGCCTTGGCCGGTTTTTTAAGTCTTTGTCATATGCGTGTTTAATTAATTGTTATCACGAACAAATTTTTTGAATAAGAGTTTGATTTTGGGTCTTTAAACTAACTTCGACAGTATACCGAAAATAAGAACCATCAGTAAACTCTCATTAAAGTTCAAAATACCAGCTTAAGATTTCGCCCCGCTTAATTCGGAAGCAGCCTTACGACTAATTTTAACACGATGTTTGCAACGTACTTAATCCTGTTGTATAAGAATCAAACAGAATCGAACATGTACCTATTCGTCACATACTTACTAGCAGTCTATGGACTAGTTATACCCAAAAAGCCTACAGTGTCCTGCGTGTATTGTACAACAACCTGTTCCGGGCGATGGTGGGGCTTCCTCGACATTACAGTGCCTCTGGCATGTTCGCTGACGCACACACAGACGACTTTTTTGCGCTCATGCGCAAGAAAGTTGCGTCCTTAATACGCCGAGTGAGGGGAAGCCCCAACAGCCTCCTGCAGGTCGTGGCGGGCAGGCTGGAGCAGGACAGCGCCGTGCTCGGCAGGTTCAACGAGTTGCACGCCCCGAGTGTGAGTGTACCTCGGTGAACCAGCTGCCAGTTTAGGCTAATTTAATTCTTATTTTTTATTTAATTCTTAATTTTATTCTAACATAGGTTATTAAGTGTTACTAACATCCTATGGACCTAAAGTTGTCTGAGAATAAAGATATTTTATTTTATTTTATTTATTTTATTAACTACAAATACAAGAAAGTCTTCCTATGCCACGTCACGAAATATGTCTCAGCATGTTTTATTTATTTATCGTATGGCAAATCAGTATTTAGAACCGTGAGATCTTGGAAAAGACAGTACGGTTGCCAGCATGTTGAGTGTCACCGATTGCCGCGCCGGACGTCATTGTAGGACTGTCGTTTTAGAGATCATCCGATAAAATCTCGTAGGAAGTTCTTTAGAACTCATATAATTTAATACCGTAAATGACATTCCTTTTAAGTAAAACCATTTTATCCTCCAACAAATGCCTTTCAAAAGAATTGGATTCCATTCTACGCAGCGTTCGCTGAGAACTCTTTGTGCTGGCAGCATTCATTAAGGGTTAATGCAACCCTTGAGTGCGATTGCTGAAGAAAAAACAATGTCAGCTCAGCACTGTACGAAAGTTTAACTATCACCAATATTTTTAAATATGATTAAGGGCGGGTTGCACCGACTTACAATTACAGACCGATCAACGTTAAATATGGCGCTGACAGCTGTCAATTCATAGAAACTTGTCAAACGTTCCATATATTCAGATTTTAACGAACACTGCTAACCCTAAGTCAGTGAGCTTTTAATTCTGTATGTAGGAGGACTGTCGGAAGTCGGAAACGATTACGCAGGTTAAGCAAAGATGGCAGCGGTCAGTCTTTGGATGGGTGACCGCCTGATGTTTGAGTGGTTAATATAAATGAGTGCTTCCGTGCTTTGGAAGGCACGCTAAGCAGTTGAGGCCGGCTGCTGTCTATGACAGTAGTCGTTAAGGCGAGTTAGAGGCCTTCGGGCGGCTTAAGAACGTCTAACAGTCGAGTTGCCCACTCACTTGACAAGAGCACTCCGCAGGAGCTTACCTACCACAACCCTGCACGTGTCCCCTGGGTGGTACTAAAGAGTGACAAACTTTAAAGGCGAAAATAATGTATGCCATGCGATTAAATAAATACAGACCCTGTTTTTCACGATCGTTTTTGGCTGCATATGCCTTCCATCAACTTCCATGTCCAACAAACACATAAAAATTGAGCTCCACAGTCCTGTAATCTTAAGGATTGGCAATTTTCGTGTTCCCGTGTCTGTATCACCCATATACTTTATTTTTATTTAAGAAAGCCAAGAAAATGCGAGATATTTTGCAGGTAATGGACAATAATCTCACGCCATTAATTTTTAAACCGACTTGAGGCGGTTACACTTTACGACGTTTCCAAGCTTTTTATGGCTTTTCAGAGTTGCAGCCTACGTTATAAAATCGTGCCGATACAGGTAACTGTTTTCTTAAAGAACTTGCTGCTCACGCGGGTCTGTCTGCGAATTTCGCAGATAAAATAAAGCCCATGCCCACAATGATAAAGTTTTTTTCTCCGATGTAGTTCCAGAGATTCCCCCCTTTCAAATTTACAAACAAAATAAAAAGCTACGGTAGCCCAGTGGTTCAGGCATGCGGCTGTCAAACGGCGGTCGTGGGTTCGAATCCAGGCTCGTACTAATGAGTTTTTCGGAACTTATGTACGGAATATGATTTCATATTTACCGTTAGCTTTTCGGTGAAGGAAAAACATCTTGAGGAAACCTGCAATACATCTGCGAAGAAATTCGAAGGTGTATGTGAAGTCCCCAATCCGCACTGGGCCAGCGTGGGGACTACTGTCCGTTCCCTCTCATACATAAGAGGAGGCCTGTGCCCAGCAGTGGGACGTATATAGGCTGATGATGTGATACTATCTACTTTCGACGACCGGGAGTGCGATTTTTGAATCTCACTGGTGATATCAAAGTCACCGGTGACTAAAATTATCACCGATGACTTGAATGTCACCATTTTCCAAAAGCCGTATTTTTGAAAGTCACACGCTGTTTACCAACATGCAGAAATTTTACAATGCCAGTCAGAGACTATCTTCCCGTTACGTTCCTTTTTACGCAGATGTTGTCCTTGATACCGGTTTTTATTTTCTCATACTATAACTTAAAACAGATTCAAACGTAAAACGTAGCGTATCTGTCAGTGTAATGTAAACGAAAATTAAAGTTTTGAAAAATCCTTGGCAGATGTCACATACGTCAACTGTCAAAAACAATCTCATGGTGATTTCAATTACGAGTGGGTAGGGGCACTCGTAAATCGATATCATAGGTATGACAAATGTAAGTCACCGATGAGTTTCAAAAATACGAACTTTCGGAAATCACTCACATCGGTGAGAATTTGTCACTTGGTGAGATTCAAAAATCGACCCCCGGTTAGCCTAGTGGGTAGTGACGCTGCCTACGAAGCTGGAGGTCCTGGGTTCGAATCCCGGTAAGGGCAAATATTTGTGTGATGAGCAAGAATATTTGTTTCTGAGCCATGGATGTTTTCTATGTATTTAAGTATTTATATCTATTACATATATCGTCGTCTAGTATCCATAACACAAGCCTTACTGAGCTTACTATGGGACCAGGTCGATTTGTGTAAGATTGTTTCCTTATATTTATTTATTTATTATTTACTATAAAGGATTTGTACCTAAGCCAGCAGCTCTGCCCGTGTGAGTTTCGGTCTGTCTCAATCGCCTTCCTAAAGCCTAAAGGTGGATATCATAAAATAAAGTAAGCTAGGTAATCTATTAAAAAAACAAGAAAGGGCTTTTTATACTACACTTAAGTACATGTCTTTCACCGCAATCAGCTTTAGTTAGTACTTATTTCGTATAAAAAGTCAGGAAAGGCCTCGGGGGCGATTTTTGCCCTCCGGCCGCGTGGTTCGACAACGTTGTCCGACTTGTCGGACTACGAGGAGTTTTGATTCCTGATAATCCGACACGTCGGACTATCAGGAATTTTATATTCCACTTGTTCCGACCATCGAACTACGAGGATTTTAATCATTCCACTTGGTTCGACCCTCGGACCACGAGGATCGCTAAATTCCACTTGGTTCGATCCACGAGGATAGCTGAATTCCGAATTTTACATTCAAGTTTGGACACAGAAATTATAATAAAAACCGAATATATATTTACTTATTTTTTTAATGAAACTTAATAGATTTCTACGTATCTATTATTATTTTATTTAAGCATCAACCCTTTCCAGGACATTCGCTCGAGAAAGAATCCTAAGTCAATATCTGCATGCTCGAGCATCATATTACTTTTATATACAAATTCATATTCATCAAGGATCATAAGGGAATGCCTATTTTTAAGCAGTACATGGAAAAACAATGGCTGACTACCGATAACATCATCGGAAAGTGGTCGGTGCATTGTGAAATGCTCCGAACAAATAACTGTCTAGAAGGATGGCATGTTAAATTAAATGGGCTCATAGGCAGAAAAAAGAAACCCAACATATTGAAATTACTGACTATAATAAAAAGAAAGGGTTGATGTTTAAATAAAATAAAAATAGATACGCAGAAATCTATTAAGTTTCATTAAAAAAATAAGTAAATATATAAGTATTTGGTTTTTATTATAATTTCTGTGTCCTAACTTGAATGTAAAATTCGAAGTTCAGCGATTGTCGTGGATCGAACCAAGTGGAATTTAGCGATTCTCGTGGTTCGAGGGTCAAACCAAATGGATTTTCAAAAATTCCAAAATCGTTGTGGTCGAACCAAGTGGAATTATTAAAATCCTCGTAGTTCGATGGTCGGAACAAGTGGAATATAAAATTCCTGATATTCCGACGTGTCGGACTATCAGGAATCAAATTTCCTCGTAGTCCGATAAGTCGGACAACGTTGTCGAACCACGCGGCCGGAGGGGATTTTTGACGTACGAGCGCTTTAAATAGAAATAAACACGATTGTAGTGTCAAAATTGCAAGCAATTACTTTCTACAGTTATAATACGACTGCTCGATACCACTCGTTTTTCTATTTTCAATGACTACTTATTTCATTATAGTTTTCGTAATTCTTTACGTTTTCGAGAGAAAGAGTCGACAGCTCAAAAGTCAAAAATCGGTCCACAGCTGAAATATTTTAGTTCATACAGAAACATGTCCAGGGCTCGATTTTTTCCTCTGACTAGGTTAGCTAGTTATTTTAAATATTTATGAGTTTAATTAAGTCTAATTCTATAGCTCATTCCTATTGTGTTCTACTTCGCCAATGTTAACGCAACCGTCACTTTTTCTACACGTATTTAAAGCAAATAATGAATAATTTGAATTAATTATTTTTTACTATAACTTATAAGGTTCTATTGTCTACTCTGATCTCCCCTGCTTGAAAAAACAAAATCATTCATAAGAACCCAACATTGAAATCACAACTCAATGTTGTAGCTTAAAAGGTTCTAATTCAAAACTAACGCTTTTATGATTCGGATTTCTGTGTCTTTTCCCCACATCTTGCATCATTGAAAGTCCTCTCACACGCACCTTTTTAAGAATAGGGTGTAATTTCACATTCCACGGTCTCGAATCGACCAGGGGCCCGATGCGTACTTGATCTGCGTATATAAATGTGTGAATTCTCTTAGTTCATGCTCAATTTTACGTAAACGCATAGCATTTTACGACTAGTGGGTTACTTACAAGTATTAATAAAATAGTAATTAAAGTATTATAAAAATTGTAATTTACGAACCTGCTCCCAAAAATTGTCCACGTTAATCCCCTAGCCTGATCCCTTAAAAAACGCTTAGGTTGTTAGGTGAACTGCGACCGAGCCGAGCGAGCGAACCGAGCGTGACGCGGTAGCGTCCGGCGAAGCGCCATAACCGAACATTTTTTCCTAGTTGAATATAAAATAATTGCCGCTAAATCCTCTGGGTGATCGGGGTCAGGTGATTACCATGGATAACGTGCAAAGTTTCACGAGAATCGGTTGAGAAATGCAACCTGTAGAGGAGAACAGGAGCGGGACAAGATGGAGATCACAGGACATACGAACAATTCAGGCCAAGCTGAAGCATAGAACTTCGTTCGCTTCGCTCGCTCGTTCGATGACGTTGATGGAAAATCCAGATAATAACAATAGAATAACGCCTATAGGTGTCTGCTGCCCGTCTACGTGTTAGGCTGGGATTTGAATTGAATTAAATTGTCATTTGTCGGTGCCGGATCGACAGAAAATCTGATTCGAATTTCTTGCCGAGTCGAGCAATTTTGCTGCCGCCGTCTCACTCCGCCATATGAGGGGTAATCACGTAATGCTTCAAACGCGCGTTAGGGCATTCACACATTTTTCTATATAAAATTGACATTTAGCTACCTAATGGAGCACGCCGTTTACTACAGATTGTTCGCTAGAATGATCGTAAAAATGATCGTGGCTATGTGTTTCGCTTTATGCTTGGCTCTGTTACTTGTTCAGTTAAAAAAAAAAAAAATGGGCGAAAACTCTATTTTCTGTTACATGTGAATGCTAAAGTCTATGACACCTTTAATTTTAAAAAGTGCTTCGTGATTAGCACGGTATACGCGGAAGCAGTACGAATGTAGTACCATCCCGCTATTATTGTATTGTTGTTTAGCAAATTCTTTTATTGTTGTTTATTATGTATTACGGCATGGACATATCCTTTATTGCAATTTATTTATCGTATGGCAAATCAGTATTTAGAACCGTGAGATCTTGGAAAAGACAGTACGGTTGCCAGGTTGTTGCACTTTTAGCACCACCCAGGGGTCACGTGTAGGGTAGCGATGGGTAATTCCTACGGACGTGTTGCAACTTTGACCCCAAATAAATAATTAATACTGAATAAAAACTAACAATAAGGACGTTCTTTGATCGTAACGTCACAAGCAACAAGTTCCGTACTAACGGAGCGTTTTTCACGTTTCATAAAAAGACGCTGATTTGACTTGATTTGACGTTATCGTATGCCAGGCTAGAAGACGGCGTGCTCCAATCATACAAGCAGCACGGAGGTGCCGCGCTAGTTCAAATGCAAGTTGCTCTCTTGTACCTAGTGCGCCAAATGTCCACTAGATGTCGCTGTTACAGCGGCTGAATCGCGCGAGCAAAATGTTGTCGTAATATATATAAAGGTTTCCTCACGAACTAATCACACACACAATTTGTCACAAATAAATGCTTTTCTTTCTTTCTTTAATCTTTTCTGATTTCCACCTATTATTGTCAATTTTTGAGACGCTTTCTCGCAAATTCCAGCGAGAATTACGCGTTAAATTACTGTTGTTTAGATTAGTCCACGTCTGTGTCTTATATTTAAATCAGTGTCATGCAACTGGGAACAAAAAGAAGATTGACATCCATAAGCTCAAATTCAGCATCAAATCTGACAAGTTCTGACAAGTTACAAGTTTTCTATATACCTACCAAATTTCACCCGTACAAACGTTGCACCCCTAAATGACCCGCTTAGGGGTGGGTTTTTCCAATACCCTAAAATCATTTTGTTTGTATTGTAATGAAGGGTCTATACACAAAGTTTCAAGTTACTCACTTAACATTTTATCATCTTCACTCCATCCCCATTCACACTTTCAACTCCCTTTTTACCCCCTCGGGGATAGAATTTTGAAAAATCCCTTACTGGGTACTTGCGTTCTATAAACTACCTACCTATTGTGAAAAAAAAACAGATTTCTAGTTTCAACGGTTTGGGCTGGACGTTGATTTAAGCCAGTCAGTCAGTCAGGACTTTTACGGTTATACTTATGTAATACAGACAGTATATCGAAAAGGAAGGAAATGTAAGCGACATCAGTTAATTAACTCTGTCAGTCCCTTCTCACGCCTAACTGACTGAACCAATTTTGATGAATTTTTAGCGAAGGGCATACTTTTATGTCTCGAAAATAATTGTTGAAAGGCTGATTGCCGCGGGCACAGCAAGTTTTGATAAAATCCAAAAACTACAACTATGACTTGTTTCGCTGTCCTTAACTTTGGGGAACAGAGATAACTTTAGTTTCTGCGTGTCAGGTTGACCCAAAAACCCGCAAAACCTTTTGCGACATAATTGTCATTATTTTCGGCAAAATAAAAGTTTTCCCTTTATAAGAAAAGTCACTTTCAAAACCTCTTCTGTCAAGTCTATTTTCAAACATAAATAAAATACAGCCGAGTATTTTTCAACAATTCCTACTAAAGTTGGCGGCGGCACTCGTATGTCTACGTCCACTACTTCAAAATTACTTCATGACTGAAAGTAGCTTCTTAACTAACAATGACTGAGGCTGACTGCTTGAGCTTTTAGCGTTTGAACCGAGCTTTTGAATCAACGCTTAAATTGAACTCGTTACTCTATTTTTACGCTAAAGTGTTGATGGGTCAATTTTCAAACGAGCTGTTTTTGCTGTCCCACGGCTATAATTTCAAGTCAGTTCAACATAGAGTATTGATACATATACATTTGTATTCCGAGTATTATATATTATATAGTACTTAAAATATACATAAAAATACCTTAAATATGTCTTGATTCTGAAAAAAACAGTATTTGAAATCGTAAAACAGCGAAATATACCGCTTTTTTGCGTTTCCCACTTGCGGTTTTGCTCAAACAAAGATTCATAACTATAGACTATGGCAACGTATAAATAAAAAACTTGTACTATTATAAAGAAGATTCATTAGCGTATTCATTAAAATATTTTGCATAATTAATGGGTGAATAATTAAACCCAGAGAAGTATTTTAGTAGCTGTCCCACGCGCGAGCCATTTATTAGGTCTCAAGCTCAAAACCCTTAAAATCTGATTTTCTATAGTCCTACCGTTACATTTACTTTACGGTACGATAGAAAAGTTTAGTTGGGTTTCAACCACCAACGGGAGTGGACGCAGCGCCGGTATTTTTTAGGAGGAAACAGGTTTTCTTTATATCTGCGTCGAATAATAGTCGCCCGGAGTTTTTGGATGCGTGATAATTTTGAGTGGTCACTGAATTCTTAAGAGTCTATGATTCTGATGTCTTTGACAACAGCTTAAGTCAAATTTAAAGTAAGTGGACACAGTTAGTTATATTAAAATGGTTAATTATTGTTCTTCTTATTTTATTGAATGTTATTGACGGTCAAAACAGGGATTTATGTAAATTGTCATGTAATTTATAATATAATCCTATAAACAAATTAAAATGAATATCATTTTTGAATAAATTAATCTGAATCTGATTCAATCATCATCATCATCATACCAGCTGAAAGACGTCCACTGCTGGAAATATATGTCCCCCAAAGAGTGCCAAAGTGATTGAAGTAGATTCAATGGGTACAAGGTATACAGAGCAGCAGAGTATTTGACGTCGACTTATTAGCAGTGAGTGAGTTTACTGATTATTCGAGAACAACCGTATGCGGCACACATCTTCCACGGAACATATTATATTAAATTCCGATCCGCATACCGTTGAATTGTATTACAGCGCGAGGCTAGAGTGCTTATTATCGTGGGTCTGGGAGTAATATGTCGTTCTGAATAGTCGGAACGGCTGACAATGGGCTAAATTCAGCGTGAAACAACAATTACTTGGGTGTCACATCCTTAACGTTGAATGAAATCGTTCCAAAATAATATATAAACTTACATTAATTCACGCCTTTATTCCTAATATGGGTAGCCAGAGCTACTTGCCACTTTTATAAAATAGGTTGCTAGCCAATCGCCCACAACACACTTCAACCCTGCTCCCTTAGTCGACTTTTACGACACCCACCGGAAGAAACGGGATGGTGAAATTCTAAACCGACACCATCTGTATTCCCATTCCCATTTCAAAAATCAGTTGAAGCAATTAATACTTGTCGCTCCCTCAAATTGCCTTTTAATCTTGTTATTAATGTGTGCTATTGTTTGTATGTATGTATATTTATATAAATGTATTTATTTATTTAATCTTTATTGCACAAAAGAACAAGTAGTAAGCATTCTCTACCAGTCAACCTTTGGGCAAAGCTGACAAATTGTGGGCGGTGCAACTACAGATATAAACACACAGTGGATATACATACATAATAAATAACGACAATAGACAAATAAATAAAATACATACAAATACATATAAATACCTAATAGATATATATATATATTTATATATATATTCACATACAGACGAAAATAGAGAATAGAAACACTAAGAATTTGCGGCTGTATTAATAGAAGTATGTATTAAAGTTTGTATTTATTGGTTTAGATCAGGGGTTTCCAAAGTGGGGGGCGCGCCCCCCTAGGGGAGCGCGGGGCCTCGGGAAATCCTTTCGCAAAAACTAGTGCCTCGCCGATCCTTGGGATTAGGTACTCAGCTGACCCTAGACCTTAGGAGTCTATCTAGCCGTGGCGCTAGCGGCAACGCTAGGAAGATGATGATGATTTGGCTAGCTAACCCATTCACTTCCGTTTCCTTGCATCGAAGCGAAAGGGGGCGTGGGAACTTCATTTTAGGCAGCAGGGGGGGCGTGCCTAAAAAAAGTTTGGGAACCCCTGGTTTAGATTTTTGATGTATTACGACCTTTTTGCTGAATTCCTGCAGGTCGATTACGTAACAGCCCGTTCACACAGGGTCTCCGTTTTACTGTTCAGTTTTATCGTATACGTTTTTTTTTCATTGATAGCGTATGGAGTTGTATGAGCGACTTCACATATGACACAGTATTCAGTATACAGTAATTGTATCAAATTGTATCCATTAAAACGGGTATCGTAAATACGGAGACTCTGTGTGAACGGGCTGTAACGCATTGTTTGTACGATAGGTAGATCTTAATGTCATCTATGGAAAACTGACAGTTAAACTGACCTACCGCGCGTTCAAAACATAACGTGACGACCCCTATGTTTACAATTCTTGTTAAAAAATCTGCTACCCAATGGTTATCTGGAAGAGATCGCTTTAAAGCTCTAAGACCACCTGTTGTAACCATTATTTATTTTGCCTGATTTTGTAAAAAAGCTATATTATTTGTAGTGCAATAAAGATTATCATCTTTGTTTATTCTTACTAATATTACGAAGCCTTAATAATCAACCTTGCTATTGCGAATCTCAAAACTTCCCCAAATTTAATCAGTCGTGGTTTAGCACCAATTTACTTGTTTAGAAACTGAATCCAAATTCTATCGCGTTCGTTAAAAGCAATTAAATTGCTCAAACTCAATGTTTACATTTCGCTGGTTAGATGCCATTGAACCTAGTTTATTTGTTAATCATCTGGAATCGAGTTTGGCCGCAACGCAAATAAAATAGAAATTGTCTATTGTTTAGTGAAGTTCCTGTTAGTAGGTACATCATTGTGGATGGCTTTACTTACGCCGAAAATGGATGATGAATTATTGTTCGATTTATGACTGATTATTATATATTATTCAAGTTGGCCGAATAGCATCGAAGTAGTCCAATCAACCTGACGGAGTGTGTGGTTTTTTTGACCGGTTCGTTTGCAGCAGCCTGAAGGGCTATGGATGCTGGTCTTGGCTGTCCTGTGGGTAGTCTCCACTATGGGGCTACCCGACTGCCGAAAATACGGAGCGTGTGGATGTGGTCTATGGTATTAATAAGGCCTCTTCGGGAACCGGCTTGTTCGGGGGGCTTTAAGTCATCTAGCCTGCGTACTCCCCCTCTGCCTAGCTTTCGTGGACTACGAGAAAGCCTTCGATTCGATCGAAACCTGGGCCGTACTAACAGTCTCTCCAGCGGTGCTAAGTTGACGATGATCATGTCAAATGCCCATGTAGTACTAACTCCCATTACAATCGGACACCTTACGGTCGAAGTTGTAGACGGTTATGTATACCTAGGACAGACTATCCAGTTAGTTACTTCGAGAAAGAGGTCAATTGTCGAATCCGACTCGGCTGGGCAGCGTTCGGGTAGCTACAGCACATCTTTTCGTCCAATATTCCGCAGTGTCTCAAGACGAGAGTCTTTGACCAGTGTGTGTTGCCAGTGATGACATATGGCACTGAAACGTGGTCGCTTACTACGAGCCAAAGGACTATGGAGAGGGCTATGTTGGGAGTTTCTCTGCGTGATCGAATCAGAAATGATGCTGCTATCCGCAGCAGAACCAAGGTAACCGATATAGCCCTATGGATCGCTAAACTTAAGTAGTAGTGGACGGGGCACATAGCACGTAGAACCGATGGCCGTTGGGGCGGAAAGGTTCTCGAGTGGCGACCATGTACCGGAAGGCGCGACTGGAGTCCGCTGGATGCGGGTGGCGCAGGACCGGTCATTTTGGCGCTCTTTGGAGGAGGCTTTATGTCCAGCAGTGGAAGTCTTTTGGCTGGTATGATTATGATGATGATGATGAGTCCATTCAAAAACCAACTCCTCCGTCCATTTTTACATGATTCCAATTGCAATGAATGTTTTATAAATAGTCGGCCACATTAAATTATCTATACCATACCAGCTTCTGCCCGCGACTCCGTCCGCGTGGAACTCGTTTATATCTCAGCTCCATACAAACATTTACAAAACATATATGATAAAAACTATCCCATGTCTCATCGTCATGACTCTACATCCCTTCAACTATCTCCACTTAAAAAATCCCGTCAATTCGTCGCTCCGTTTTGCCGTGAAAGACGGACAAACAAACACACACATACACTTTCCCATTTATAATATTAATATGGATGTCGTTAGTATGATTCTATTGGAGCAAGGTCCACAGATTAGGGAGTCTACTGACCATCAGGCGGGCCGTATTTAAAAAAAATTGGTGAAGGAAAACATCGTGGGGAAACCGTTCTAATCCCGATAAGGTCTAGTTTTCCCTCTGGGTTGGAAGGTCAGATGGCAGTCGCTTTAGTAAAACTATTGCCTATGGCAAATCTTGGGATTAGGTGTCAAAGCGAACCCCGGGCTTCTAACGCTAGGAGGATGATGATTGACAATAATTGCAAAGATCCATAGTTCACCCTCGGTAACAGGTTCCCAACGTTTTTGGTCAGGAAACAAAACGGAAATACGGTTAAAGAGTGAACAAGGGTTAAAATTAATGTACGGTATCCATTGCATTATTAATGATTCCCTTTATAGGTGTCAGAAACGGACATCAATATATCCTGGAAAGGCCAGCCGTGTCCGTAAATGTCAAACATTCAATTAGGAAGGATGTAGCGAATAAGGGACACTTATTTGTGACCTCATTATAGGTCGAGAGCTAGCGGGCAATTTATCAGGATTTGTTCAATTTATTTATAGAATTGCGGCCGCAGTACGAGCGGAGGTAGGGTGCCAATGACAATTTGTTATGAGCTTTGTTCTCGCGTCGAACTGATACAAATGATAAAAATACCGTATAAAAAGCAAATGTGCCAGTTTAGTCCGCGAAACTAAACTATCATAAAGCTAAAGCTATAACTAGAATAACCAAAAGTTACCTTGAATTTATTTTGTATACTCTTAATGTGGAGCAAGCGGTCATAATTATAGTTCACTTTACTATTGGATTCAGATAGGTACAAATTCTACTCTCCTTTTTTTCCAGCTGATTTGATTAGGTTTGTTGTGCATTCCTAGTTAGAAAATAATATTTTTTAGTACATAACTTTAAAACTGTAGCATAATAAGGTCCATTCAAAAAGTACCATATTGATTATAACTTTTTTTAATAATCATGCCTACAATTCGGACGTAATGTCACTGTTTAAAAGATAGCCCCTGTATCTCTAAATTTTTAAGACATAAAATAAATTATGCGTAGGTACAGCTCCTGTACTATTTCTGCTTAATAGATGTCCCCAAGAGGTCACTTCGTTACCTGTACTATTGAGAGTTGCTCGACGGCTCGACCTTTGCCAATCCTTAAGTAACCGGCGAAGACTTTCGCTAAAGATAGATTTACTAAAGTATCGGTCATACAAGGAGATTTTAACCCTCCAGTCAAGTAACGTTTGTACCTAATTACACTGGGCTCTGTTCCGCAAGTCGACATCCGGTTTGCCTATTTTGCGTGAAATGGTGGGGTAGCGCTACTCTAACCACCCCAGCTCCTCTAGAAAGTTGGTGAGTGCCCTTGTGTTTCTGACTGCGTCCCGTAGTGTGTCTGGAGAACCTAGGTGCTTTTTCCTGTATACTTCTACCTGCTTGCAGTCCAGTAGTATATGTTTGGTGGTTTCTTCCGCCTCCATGCACGCTCTGCACATGGGGCTGTCTGTGATACCTATGTTGTAGAGGTGTCTGTTCAGAGTGTTGTGTCCTGTTATTATTCCTACTAACTAACGTGTTCAAAACGCGTTCTTATTCATGGAGAACCGCATATCGGTTTGAAACATGTCAAGCGATTTCCGACCGTTTCATATTTTAATATATCTGATTCCCACGGGAGTTTTCTACATTAAAAAAACTATATTCATAATAATATTCTTTCAAATAAACAATGCAAAGGTACAGTCACCAGCTTATGCTATGACTATGGGCAACGCTGCAAAAATATCTGATCATCAATTGAAGGTATAATTATGTGACGATACGAAGGCGGTAAAAATATGTGATTGTTTACAGCCGGCATAAAAATCATTTGCCGGTAACAGCATAAATATCAGACCAGACCGAGTAAAAATATCTGAAAGTCCACGAAATCAAAATGATGTGTCATGTGACCAGCGTAATCATCTATCCGCTGTAGAAGCATAATCATCGGATCACGTAACGACAGCATAAATATCTGATACAATTGGCAGTAAAAAATATCTCAAAATTCTGCAAAAATTAACTTTATTAGCGCGAATATACGGTCGTTACTTGAACAAAGCTATTTGACGCTTCTTGAAAAGAGTATTAACCTGTCATTGGATATCGCCGTCTCACAATTTAAAACGTGAATTTGACAGAATTGCTAATAAGTCAAAATTGCCAGATGGGCCTAACATTGCGTTTCTAAGCCATATATTCATAAGGAGCTGTTGAATTGATTGACAGATAGTCCCTAATGTAATTTGACCCTTAGAATTGAAGCACATATGTGGGCATTCGGTGGTGCAATTTATACTAGTCCATCTATAAATGCAGCTTATAGTCTGAGAGCTTTGTGGATTCCTCCACAGCAGTACGAATCACAAATTGGTTCGACTCGCCTCTTCACTCGTCTTTGATATCACTTGAACCTTTCGTAAAATTAAACGAAACCATTTCTTTTTCGAGGTATCAAAATATATATATATTCTGGATTTAAATAGAAATATTTCATTACTTTGCTTACATGTAAAAATTATCAGTCCTTATCACGATCGTCAACAACTAAGAAATAGAAATAATATGCAAATTGTCTATGTATCTCCGAAAACAGATTGTTATTTTTGGAATTTTGCCAAAACCGCCCCAACATTCAACCAAATATCTTGTCATTTAACTGACGTCAGAACATGTTATATGCTATACCATCATATTAAAACAACAAATCAGTAATATCTGAATTATTTACTTACCTATTAATTATAATAATGAACAATGAAACAGTATAGGCACTTGAACAATAGGTACCAATACTTATTGATCAGCCATTGTATCTTTTAGATTTAGTTATATTAGATTTGGCAATACAAAATCAAAAATATTTCACGGACCAGTTTTAGAAAATAAATTCTGCTTTTCAACTTTTTTTTAAAAAAAAGGGGATTACGTTATATTATAAGACTTATAAGTATAAAAAAGCGGCCAAGGGCGTGTCGGACCACGCACAACGAAGGGTTCCGTGCCTATTTAAAAGGTCGCATCGTGAATATCTCGAAACCCTTTGAACCAATCTTGTTCAAAACAATTTTCGCTGAAAGAATTGAATAAGCCCTATGTCCATGACTTTTTTCATATTTTTAAAATACACGGTTCAAAAATTAGAGGGGGGGGGGGACACACTTTTAGGGACTTTCTGGGTGTTTATCTCCGACTATTCACTTAATAATAAAAAAAATTGCCATTTGGCTACGGAACCCTAAAAACTAATGGTTTCATATCCAAACATTTTTTTTATCTTTTTCCAATAACCAGATGGAATGTTGGAGTGCCGTATACAGAGTTCTTTCGAAAAAAGGTTTTTTTTTAAATGGCATATTTAACTTGGAAACCAAAAGTTGTTAAAATAGTTGATTTTTAAAGCGTTTATCTTCTTATTACTTAACCTGCCCACTTTTATTTTTTTTCTTGCATTTACTATAGTGCTCAATTTCTGGTTCAGTTTTGATACTATATTTTATTAAAATTGTTTTTCGAAAATAATCACCGACCTTCTTTTGATTCTAGGTGTGCGGTGTCGTTCATTTGTCCTTTGCTTAGAGTTAAAACTTCCGAAACTCCATGATTCAAAAGCTAAGATCAACTGTTACTTATTTATTTTATCTATGGAAATAATGTCGTAAAACGTAAAACGGCGAAATCTAATGACAGGTTAATTCGCTTTTCAAGAAGCAAAAAATAGTTGTTATTAAATTACGACTGCATGTGTTAGCAAAAAAAGTTGGTTTTTGCAGAATTGTGAGATTATATTTACTGACAATCGTATCAGATATTTATGCTGTCTTTATGTGATCCGATGGTTATGCTCCTACAGCGGATAGATAATTTTGCTGGTCATATATAAGGAACGCTTTAAATTTCTTTCTTCTGCAAGGTGTGCTCAGATGTTGCTTCTGAGGGTTCCTCAATCAAACTCTAAATTTTACAACTTCTTTTACTTTTCGAGCTGTTCGATTGTGGAATTCTTTGCCTATTGAGATTAAACGTGCTAAGTCTCTTCCCATTTTTAAAACTCGACTTAAGGATTACTATTTATCTCTTCCGTAACTAGTCATTCCTACTTGGTGTGTGCTGTTTTTTTTCGGCTGTAGTGATACTGTTTCTATGACATTTAGTTATTGTATGTGTACGTAGGTTTATATATATATATATATATATGTATTTATGTAAGTGTATAGTCTTCCTTATAGTTAAGTTGTTCTTATATTCTGTTTTCACCTGCTCAAATCTTATCTTTTCTTGCATCGTCTCCACCACCCAAAGGTTGTCTGGAAGAGATCGCTTTTTAGCGGTAAGACCGCCTGTTGTCTACCATTGTTTATGTTTAACTTACCTCTTTTTTATTTTTTACTATGTCTGGTGAGCAATAAAGAATATTTGTATTGTATTGTATATCACATCATTTTGATTTTGTGGAGTATCAGATATTTTTACTCGGTCTGGTCTGATATTTATGCTGTTACCGGCAAATGATTTTTATGCCGGCTGTAAACAATCACATATTTTTACCGCCTTGGTATCGTCATATAGCTATACCTTCAATTGATGATCAGAAATTTTTGCAGCGTTGCACATAGTCATATATTTATGCTGGTGGCTGTACCTAAACACCGAATCGTAATTTATATCACAGACAAAACGTTTATTACACAATCCTCGTAAGGCCTGTCGGCCTAATTTTAGGACAAAATATTCCCTCCCCCACTCATTAGCTTTTTGTAATAAATCATAAATCTTTATTTGCAATAGAGGTAATTACTTAAATAAGTCATGCAATTTTTTAAGTTTTAGCTTTCGTTCTCAAATAGCCTACGTTAAATACTCACATTGTTAAAATATTCAGTGGTACTATGAAAGCATTTTTGTACTAGCCAAGTAAATAGTTTGTGCCTTCATTTTTTGAGGGGTAATTCTCTTAATTGCTCTGGTAAATTATTGAATATCTTAATACACATGGCGTAACAATGTCTACCCCTCATTGCAGTGCGCATTTTTTGAAGCACAAGTCTATCCGGATATCGTGTGTTGATATTTGTTACATCTCTTTTCTTTTTGAACATTTCATTGTGCAGCTTAACAAATATACACTCTTCATAAATCTTCACAAAACTCTTCAGCACGTGTCGCAATGCTGTCAAGGTCATTTATTTCGAGTTTTGTGCGATTTAATTTGTTTAGCGTGTGCTAAACTTATGGGCCTTGGTTGAAACTTGGGCGTAACGCTCCGTCTGTATATTTTCGTCTGAGCTTACACATTGCTTTTGCGCTAGAAAATTACGATGAATATGTACAGAATTTCCCCATATTATGATGCCATATCGCAAGTTGGACGCTACAAAACCATGGTATGCTCTTATCAAAATTGAACTCTATTTAGGGATTCTAAACTTCAAAATAGTTTTTTATGCCCTATTTTCAGGAAATTGGGCCGTTATTACTAGTCCTAAATACATCTCGGGCATTACGAGTTTCAGACTTGTCTTATTTGCTTTTTACTGGAAACTGGAAGCAAAACGTCAAAGAAGAGTAAAATGTTTACCGCTGCACAATATCCTGCATTCTAAAAAGTCTTTATTAGCAACACAATATATAATACAATTTGCTTGTGCCCGTAATAAACCCGGATAGTCAAAGAGGAAACAAATTAAACATAATCCCTCTAATAATTAAGTTACGGGAAAACTCGAAGCTTTGACAGTCACAACTTTGTAGCATTCAAATAATTAATTAACTCACGTATTATTATTCACAAAAAGGATGTAGGGTGAACGTGCCAACTGTTGACTCTCGTATATAACCTTATTTTTTTAACCCTCGACGAAATAAGAGGGGTGTTATAAGTTTAACGTGTCTGTCTGTGTATCTGTGCACCTGTCTGTGGTATCGTACCTCCCAAACGGACCGATTTGAATGTGGTTTTTTTGTGTTATAGATCCCGTAGATGTGTGTTGTGTATCCCGAGTGTTCTTAGCCATGTTTCATCAAAATCTGCACAGCCGTTTCTGATATATTGGACTTTGAAAAGAAAATGTCGGGGGTTCTCAAATTTTCTACGTTGTAGTTTTTCTTCGTTGACTGCACAAGGTTGGTGGTTCAAAATTCTAGTATCATTTCAATGTGTTTCGCTCGGTCAGACACGGCGTGGTTACATTATATATGTGCATAACTAGTTCCCAGCTGCCCTGTAACTTGTTCTTACCTCACCAGAACCGTCCCTCACTTATATATTTTGACGCCGCCATTCATAGTAACTATGAACGTAATTAGAGGTCCTGTTTCGTTAGGCGTGACGGGTCAGGCGAGGTGCGCTTGGCCTCACCCTTCACACTCACACGGATATATGGATAAAAGAGCAGAGGACGTACGCCCAGCAAATGGACATATATGCGGTCGTAGAAGTTACCAGGATCTTCTTCAAGTGACATCGCCGCCAAAACACTCACCCCGAAGAAGAACTCCTGAAGAGTTTGAAACATGTCACCTGAAGTGACATTTAATAGGTACGTGAGTTTAACTTCGAAAATCTTAAAAAAATATTTCTACATATCTCACGAAACTTAAAATTCGAGTGTATTGTGTTGTTATTTCTTATATTTTTTTTATAAAAATGGAAATTGTAGTTACTATTGTTATTGAAACTATTTTTTCCAGCACCTTGTTGCAAGCTATAACTAATATGTAACAAATAAATAAATGATGATGCGAAAACAAGAAAAAGGTACGAGTAGCTTCCTGTTAACTGAAATGAATCTCCACTTATGTTGAAAAACGATTCGGTGCGATTAGGTTCCAATCGCTGTGGGAATTACCAACGAATTGTGTCATTTACGTCATTCCTTATTAAATTAAAACGTCTCGCAGCGTCTTTAATGGATCACATCGCTCAACCATAACGTGAAATCCATTTACCATACGATGCAGGCTTCGAAACGATTCCCGGCACGAAAGTAAATGTTATTCGAACAAAATTATACTCACATTTCAAAGGTTTCTTTATATTTTTGTCGTACTCAGTGAGAGTTAATGCAATTTCGGGGGTGTTCCACTTGTATCTCAATTTCCATTTTGCCCGTGCGAAATGGAAATGTCTTTACAGGGAATAATTCTACCATGAAGTGGGCTAACAACAGTTTGTTCAGCGTGATAAGTGATTTATAAATACTACGTAATAAGTGATTTCGTTAGGTTTATTATGTAATATGTACCTATGTGGAGAAGTCTGTCTCAGAAGGTGGTTATACCTACTACTACCATGCAATATAAACCCGTCGTGGTTAGGTTAATTGGAAACCGCTTAAAGATTGATGATTATACAAATAATTACAATGGGCACTTAAATCTTGTAGATACTAAAATCTTTAATTATGAACATAAAATATCTACATGTAAGGTACATATTTATAAGCGTCTATTCTGGCGTCTATTTGGGCGCATATTTTTTATACCGCGTGTGGTGTCGAGTTAGTATAGCACCACCCCCTTTCTTCCTGTGGGTGTCGTAAGAGTCGTACTAAAGGAACGGGATTAAAGTATTTTGTGGGCGATAGGCTAGCAACCTATCACTGCGATATCACATTTAGTCGATATTTTATAACCACATTTAGGCTAAAAGTGACACTGGAACATAAGTTACATGTGCTCTGGCTACGCCTATTGGGAATAAAGGCGTGACGCTATGTATGTGTATGTATATTTTGTACCAATATCAATATTACTATGTGTACTGTCGATTATTAGCTGTGCCTGGCTCGGTTTCACGTCCCTGACTACCGTAGTAATTGGTTTTCGCTCACGTGCACAAAATGTAATTTTTACGACCTGTCGGTTTGTTCCCTCTGCATAATCTACCTAGTTTCACGTCGTATTAAGCGGATTTTGTGGTTGAGATGCTCATGTTTGTGTCACATGAAGAATATTACATGAAAAGAAGTGTCTGTATCAATCCTGGTACCTATAGGTTTTTATTTTTGATGTCACAATAAAGTGGCAATTACCGCTACCTTGAGTGCGGAAAATTCCTTTTCTGGCCAGAGAAAGACGTAAAATGTTGTAATCAACACGGGCGGTAATATAGAAAGCTTCAGATAGCATACTTATCGCCTTTGTCAATCTGAGACCTTCTTCTTTTTACGGTTCTAGGTAATGTACTATTTTTGTAAAGTAATTTAGGCTACCATTTTTGAAATCCGAAACCTAGCGATCGGCTAACAACGTAGAGAGAAAAGACGGACATTTGTCTTAAAAAATAACTCATTACTGAAAACGTTAAGTGGTTTTCCCCGTCTACGATTAAGGGGCTCCCATACGCCAATGACCTTCGATCTGAATCCCTTAGTTTTCTTATGTTTTTTTTAGCTTACTATATTAACAACAACGGCTGTAAGCAATATAGTATCCCATATTTACTTCAAAGTTCATCGTTTTCGAGATATTTGGCATCAAAGTTGAACCATTTTAGGCCAAAAAAACCGTTTTCTGGCCATAACTTTTGTGTTAATTGGTTTATAATGAAAACCCTAGACCAGTTTTTAGAGACGTCACAGACGAACCCAAATATGTAGATTTCGTATATGTTAGATCTTTCACGTCAATAGAGATACGAAATTAGTGTTTTTTTAGACAATCTTTAAAAAAATCATACAACATTAAGTATTCATTTGTTTCAAAATCCGGTAGACCAAAATGGAGATAAAAGATTGAAGAACCGATAACCGTTAGATTCATATTTCTATCTGTAGTGCAAAAGAAGGAGATACGATTCAAAACTTGTCAAAAATCGATGGAAACCTCGGGTAGCCCCTTAATAAAGATTGCTGAGTGTTATTACGGAAAAGTGTCTATCAGCCTGCCTGTCTGACTTAATCAAAATTAAAGAAAATATCTGCAAATGGGAGAAAAGAAGTTACTAACTTTAATGAATTACGTACCTAATAATTAATTTAATATTTTATTTTGGGTAGTAAATAAATGGCCACAGTTATTTGTTTTTAAATTGAAATTATTAGCGGGTCATCTCTGCTCGGGTGAAAATAGAGAATCGAATTTCTCCGTTATCAGACCTCGCTGGATCACTTTGACGCGCCACTAAACTCCCTATATTGACAAATGTTTAACTAAATGAATAACAAAAATCACAAACATATAGGTACAAACATTGCTCAGCTACAAATATTGCTTGTTTAAGAGTTCCGGTCGATTCTAGTCGACTCTATATAAAAACGTACCTAGTAGTAGCACCAGATACTAATTTTTGACCCAGATGTGGTGGATCCCATGGTGTATAAAAAGTTTTATGCCGTTTTAAAATGAGTACTAAACTACAGTTGTGTGGTGAATCAAATAGACTCTCCACAGTCGACCGTCCAGGGCACTCTTAGGGAGGGAGGAATAAATAAGAACGTAATTACAAATACATACTTACCCACAAATATTGATCACTTAATAATATACGAGTAGCAAAGAAGTTCATAACGTGGAGCTGCGCTGTCATCCAGTCCGTGATAAAGCCAATTTAATGAATTTAAACCATCCGTAAACTCCCGGATATCGGGCAATCCCAAAGCACCGTTTTGTTGTGATAATATCTCCAACATTTATTATCTGGCATGACAAACGACGCAGTATATTACCAACCGAATTACTTGCGCAACTGCCGTTTACCGAATTAATGTAGCAATCAGCGTTCACGTGAATTTGCTAACTTTTAATTACATACCCGCAGTTTGGTAGAATTCTGGGTTACAACGTGTGAAATTAGAATCACTTGATCATGATTACATTGGACTAAGTACCGGGAGTACTTATTTGGTTTTTTATTAATCTCGTCTGATTTAGTTTGATGATTCCTTGCTTGGCGGCGTTACATTGGCGCTGAAGGCGTGCCGTTAAGCATATAGTTCTGCATTTGTACCTTCCCGCTTCCGTGAATTCCGCAGCAATCAGAAAGAACTCATTTAAATGTAGGTGTGTGCAGTAAATACTTTTATTACCTATGTAAAATGATGTTTCTGTCTCACGTACTTTCCGTTCTTTCTCTTTCTAATTTGCATTTCGCTTAGTTTAGGTCGTAGGTAATTAAGTCACTATAATTATGTCCTACGGCCAACGCTCATCATCGAATAGTCAAGGAGTGTGTAACCTTTTCTCAGAGTATTTTGGGTCTGTCTTCGAACAACATAGTTCACCTGAAATAACTGACCAGGTTGAAGAGCTATACGGTGGGCCTTCGATATCTAGTGTGATGGTCAGTCGGTTAGATATATTAGCCAAAATTAAGTCTCTAGACTCTAATAAGGGGCCAGGTCCGGATGGGATCCCTGCCTCGTTTGTCAAGGAATGTGGTGAGGAACTCAGTATCCCGCTTTGTCTTCTTTTCAATAAGTCTCTTTGTACTGGTGTATTTCCACTCAGATGGAAAATAGCACATATTGTTCCAATACACAAATCTGGCGACAAATCGTGTGTCGAAAACTACAGACCTATAAGCATTCTTTCCTGCATTGCGAAGCTTTTCGAATCAATGGTGTATACCTTCCTTTATAATCACGTGAAACCATACATATCTGATAAACAGCATGGCTTTGTCAGTAATAGGTCCAGTTTCCAATCTCCTAGAATATAAACATTATTTATGTAACGTTTTCGCTTCGCGGGGTCAGGTTGACGCCGTGTATACTGATTTCTCTAAGGCGTTTGATAAGGTTAACCATTTTATCCTATGTCACAAAATTGAAGCACATTTCGGTATACACGGCAGTCTTCTTCGCTGGGTCCAATCCTACCTTCAAAATAGAAACCAGCTGGTAGCCATTAATGGATTCACTTCCTCTGAACTTTTAATAACGTCAGGTGTTCCTCAGGGATCCCACCTTGGTCCTTTGTTCTTCGTGTTGTTTATCAATGACCTGGTAGATCGCTTGTCTTGTCAATGCTTGTTGTACGCCGACGATCTAAAGGTTTTTAACTCCGTCACCGATGCTAAAGACTGTTTATTGTTACAGAACGATCTTGGACAAATATCTGAATGGTGTTCCCTTAATCATATGTATCTAAACGTTGCGAAATGTCATGTTATATCGTTCTCGAACAAAAAGAATAAACTTATATGTATCTACGAATTACAAGGTCAGGCTCTCGATAGAAAATACATTGTTAAGGACCTTGGGATACTTTTCGATGATCAACTTAACTTCCGTTGTCACTATGAATCCATAATTAGTAGGGGAAGGCAGTTATTGGGGTTCATTTTTAGATTGACCAAGGGTTTCAAAAGGCCGGGTAGTTTGCTAACGCTTTTCTTTAGTTTAGTCAGAAGTGTCCTTGAGTACGGTTCGCCGATTTGGTCTCCGTACTACTCGGTACACACCAACAGCATAGAACGAGTACAAAAATATTTCTTGAAGATTCTAGTACTCAGGTATAACCTCGGGCGAACATATAAGTCATACTTTAGTAGGCTGAAAAAATTTAGTATTCCTACACTGGAAGCCCGCCGCAAAATGTACGACTTTTTATACTTGCACAAAATTTTGCATTCTAACATCGATTCAACTAGTCTGCTCTCAGCCCTAACCTTTAACACGCCCCGTTTCAGAGGTCGCGCCTGCAAAGTATTTTCCCTAAGAGTATACAGAAACAATACATCTTTCTATAATCCAGTCATAAGGATGTGTCGTCAGTACAATGACTTGGCTGCTAATAATAATAATAATGTCCTAGTTGATATATTTGATCCACGCATTGCTAAATTCAAAAAGACCTTAACGGACGTCCTCTTCTCTACTCACCCTGAATAGTACTAAGTTGTAACTTTAATTCTTGTTTAAGATTTGATTAAGTTCGTTTCAGACGTTTTTAACACTCTGAACTTGTGGACATTCTTTTTATGACTTATGCTTACTCACTGGTTAAACGTGTGATATTATCATATTAATATTCAATGCAGATTCGTCGCAGTTGCTTGCATATGCGCTAACCTGTTGATCACGCTGTGTGCACTTGCCTTGGATGTCATGCTGGTCTATAAGCTATTCATAATGAATCATTGTATCTTATAATGTATGATGTCTGTAAAGTGTACCTAATAAATAAATAAATAAATAAATAAATAAACTATGTCTCAGTGAGAGCATTTTTGGACGTTAGTGTACATTAAAAAAAGGAATTTTTATTTTATTTTTATATATTATAATAGTTTTACGGTAATTTTCTTTTCCTTAACTCATTTCCTCAAACGTTAGCTGGAAGATATCCCTTGAAAGGATAAGTTTGCCTTTGTATGTTTTGTTTTGTTTTGTGTAAGTACTGTGTTCCACCTGTTTTGTGTACAATAAAAGCTTTTTCTCAAACATGCAATGAAATGTCGTCGTTACGTGAGTCATATCAGGCTTCGAAGTATCACATTTCGGGCGGAGCAATTCGAGAGAACTGTAAAGGAATTTCATGCAAAATTGAAGGCGTCTGTGTTCATGAACAGGCTAAACAGCTGAATTCGAAATCGGACCAAAAATATCCGCGTTAATGCCTATTACAAACGAACTGATTTAAGAATAGAAATCTGTATGATTCAATTTGTTGATGAATAAATTTAAAATATTGTTTATTCGTAAGTCACCAGAGATTTAGACAATATTTGAAATCCTCTGCATTTATTTTATTTATATCCTCTGCATTTATTTTCATTATTACAGAAATTAAGATTCTCATTATCAATTTGTGTATAATGGCCCTAATAGGGTCTATTCAAACACTACACACGCGTAATACGGACGACTTCCGTAAAAAAAACATCAAAATGAGTTCCGATGAGAACAGCTACGAAGAAACTAATTGTACTCCGCCGGAATTGAGGGTGGAGGCCGAATTAGCAATGAATAACTTGTTGCCGCCAAATTCGAAGGACAAGTACATAAATGCAGGTTGGTTGTTTGAGTGGTGATATTTCTTATTTCATTGCATATGTTTGAGAAAAGCACTATACATGCATAGCCGTGAAAAGGGCTTGCCGGCTTCGTATCACTATCCGGCCTCCCTACGGTCGGCCTTCTATACCTACTCACCCTGCAAGCCCCTCTTTCCCGGCGGCTGCAGTAATGTACTATTACATACATTTGTAAGTTAGGTACATATTGTAACACATTTACTTCTGTTGTTTCTGCAATAAATAAATGTATAATGCTTAACTAGATCGCGTTATCACACGTCGCATGTAAATACACAGGCGGCTCCTAAAGATGAAGTCCATTACAAATCCATAATCCATAGTCAATGGAACAGCAAAGGCAAATCAAATCACCTCAGGCGGAGTAACGAAGCGACAGAACACAAGCTTTATCTGGAAACATTTCCATACATTACTGACGTAGAAAATCACTTGGAATGACAGGATGAAGGGAAACTGTATATGTATTATTCAGCGGAGAAAATCATGAAGATGAAGGTATAAACAGGGCAGGTCTGAGCGTCAGGATTTTTCAGAAAAGTTGTTGACAAAGATTATCCTACTAATATTATAAATGCGAAAGTTTGGATGTTTAGATGTTTGGATGTTTGTTACTCAATCACTCTTCAACGGCAGAACCTGAACATGAAATTTTGCATGAAGATAGTTCATAGCCTGGATTAAAATATAGGATAGTTTTTATGCCGGGTCCACGCAGACGAGGTCGCGGGCGGATGCTAGTTAAATAATAAACGTAATGTAACTTTCTTGCAAACACCAATCGCGGGTCGTGCGCGGCGCGGGTCGGTATATCTATCGCACTTACCAACGCATTTAATATCTCTCTCACTATCTCTATCACACAGCGGCGCGGGCCCGCGCAAAGAGATATACCGACGCGCGCTGCGCACGACCCGCGCACGACCCGCGCACGACCCGCGTTCGATGTGTGGAGGCTTTCAGTTTGCATCGTAAATGGTCGGGTTGGTAATTATTTGCATTATCATGTGACCCGAAACACGTCTACTGATAGATATAGGCCTCCCTATAAAGAGTGCTAAAGTCGGTCCTGCGCCATCCACATAGCTGTCACTAATTGTTAATTTGAACTGAGAACGGGAGAGGAAAATGTAAGGACAAAATACTACGTTACGATAAGTTTCTGAAATTAACAATGTAAACAAACTTAACTTAAATTGTTATTTCTTCTCTTTGTGCTTAGTGACTCCTGAGTGATCTGTGTTTCTCTATTGTACCGTGTTTGACTTTAATATAATAATTAATGTGGTAGCTTGTTTTACTGCACTTCGTTAGGCTAGTAAACCACAAGTGAGTGCGTTAGAGAAGCAATATCTTTGCCGAACAAGGCATAGTAATAAACAGAGGGGTCGTGATGAGATTCGTAGGCTGATTTTTGATAAAGTTAAGGTTTAAACATTATTATTAACGACCTATAGTGCAAATATATATCTTGATGAAAGTCGCCAGAACGTTCGACTCTTCGTACAAAGGTAGTTTGGTTGTCATTTTAAAACGGCAATCTGGAATAACATTATACTTTGTTTTGTATAGACAATGGGAATAATAGCATCCGCCATATATAGGTCGGAATTGAGATAATGTTGCCACAAACTATAAAAGCAATATCATAAAAAAAGTAATTAGACACATTGTTTAAAAAACGTTCAAAACGCTCTGTTTTTAGGGTTCTGTACCTCAAAAGGAAAAACTGAACTCTTATAGACTCGCGGATGGAGGTATCGAGTTGACATTAAAACCATATCCTTACTCGGGTTTACAGTCCCTTGAAGTTGTAAAAAAATGTAAACTCCTAAGTTAACGTAAAAAGAGATACCTGCAGCCGCAAAAAACGTATATTTCGACACTGTCAAGGGAATCAAAATATATAGGGTACTTTCCGTTGACCTAACCTAACTATTAAAATTAAATCGGTAAGCCTGCGTTTGTATAAAGAGCCGAGCATTCTGGCGACTTTAAATTGAGATATATGTTTGCACTATAAATATACATACGACATTACGAAATACATACCTAATAAAAGGCAAGGCGTTTAGTCTGATTTATTTTTACCCTTTGTCCATTAACAGCAAGTCAAGTGACAGCAGGACGGTATGATAATTTCTGGGAGCGAAACAGAGACAAGTATATGATTCTCTGCATCGTATACGTTACGACACATTTATTTGTCTCCGTTTCGCTCCCGGATATAATCAATCCTGATTTCATTTGACATTTATTATTAGTGTGTAATTGCAATATTCGCAGCTCTTTCATGTTACGCACATAAGCCCGGCCGTTTTAAAAAATTGTATATCGTATAGACTATATATATCTCCCTTTTTTATATTACATCATTGCTACATATAATAAGTCGTAAGTATAAATAATAATAACAAGTTGGACGTTACAGGGGCATGCTTAAATTTATGATGAACCAGCTTGATATTCAATTCGCACACTTCACATGTCTAAAAATATCCTAGAAACTACCCTTTCCCGCGCTGGCAACCCTCGTCCAAACAGACGAAGGTCAAATTAAATTTGAAATTGGAACGTCGAGTACTGACTGGGAAAAGTCAATACTCGTATAATTTATCTGACATTGAAAGAAATTAAAATAAGTAACGCTTTAAAGTAAGTGGGTCTTAGGCCATGACCACTTCCATCTTGTTTACATCACCAAATAGAAAAAACAGGATTCCTATACAGCAGGATAACATAATATATGGCGGTCTATTACCATATAATAAATCTTAATTTTACTCATACTAACTTTGCTCAAACAAACGAATTAAAAATCGCAATAAACTGTACCCACAACAGTAGCAAAAACGTTGTACATAATTTACATCCTTTAGATAACGCCAAACGACGATTGTGCTAAGTGTCTCCGCTTGAAGTGTTTTCCTCAGTCATAAATAATTAAAGCATTCTCTTATCCTTAGGAATGGGTTCTTCAATTTTCAGCTGTATTTGTTTTAGAGAAGGTGGCAATTGTTACTGCACGAGAAAATATTTTTGATAGGGGGTTTTTTATTTTTTTGAATAATAAAGTCATTGCATTTCGTGTAAGTGGCTGTATTTTAATATAATTAGTAAACCAGTTGTGTCGTTACAAGCATGTGGTTTAAGTACGCAAATGAGGGGTGTTATAAGTAAGTTTAACATGTCTGTATGCTTGTCCGTGGCATCGTAGCTTCATATGAATCAATTTGTCTGCAGTGTTCTTTAACATAAATTTTTGAATGGCGACATGATTCTTAGCTACGTTAATAGCAGTTTATACAGCTGATCCATAATGAGAGGCCTTAAAATCCGTGTGTGGTTTTATGAAACGAGTGTCAGCGAGTTTCATTATAGGATCACACTAGTGTTTAAAAGCCTTTTTATGTACAGTTTGCATACACCACTTTATCAACACAAAAAAAACCATTCGTCTTGACGGAAAATCGAATTGCCGCCATTGCTGTTGTCGTTTTTTTGTTGGTTTTTTGCTGTTACGATAATAGAATTGTGAACACACCTTAAAATAGGTACTTATGATATGTGCGTAGATAAAATTTATTTAAAATTTTTATTATACTTTATCTTTATTTCGTTTTTATGAAGTACACCAACATCTACCGAGACTTTCTGTAACTAACAAAACTACGTCCAGCTCTCGTGTTCGCCAATTTTCATTATATTGTGGCTAATAAAAATATGATTTTTTCATTGCCGCTACCCTTTCCAAGTCATCGTGATCCTAATTGAGTTCTGAACAGAATTTGGCAACGCTTTCTGAGGTTTGCCCCGATAAGTAAACAAGTTTTGTTCATTTAGCCACTTGGATAAACTTCATATCTTTGTCAGAAGAATTGAAGAGTAAATAAAGTAGAACAAGATGAACGATTTCTTTAGTCTAATATTTTTGAACTTTTATCAATATTAGTTTCTAAATATAATGAAAAAAAAATTATGTTAATAGCCGTAAATTATTGCTTTTACAAATTGGTATTGTGTCATTGTGCTCGTTAGACGTTTAATTTATTTAAGTTTTTAATTTCTAAGTTGAGTACTAGCACCTATTTGGTATTGAAAGTCGAAGTTAGAATAAATAGGTGTGTAATTGGTACTTTTCGTGTGTGTTAAAGTGGCAGCATACAATTATAGGTACATGTCAAAAACATTAGCGAGTGCACAGTAACCCTTTTAAAGTCGACCTAGTTGAAGAGGTTACTGTAGCAATTCTAGTTCTACCCCAATGTATCCAGCAAGAATACCAAACTGTTAACATAGCAAAGACATGTACAAAATCGAACCTCGCAAGCCGCTTACCGTCTGCGTTATTGCACAACCAAAGCGGCTCAGTCTATTTCCTTTTCATTACCGATGTTCCGAAACATTCAGGACCCATTTTACTTATTCAATAAAAACAAACCCGGCGGGGTCAAGAGATCGGAACTCCAATTTCTGCTGCATAAAAAATACATTCGGATCGAAACGTATTAGCGATTTGGGTAAAAAGCACGCGTTAGAATATCAGGGGGTTGAAGACTTACGTTCCGCATTTAAAGCCATATGTATCCACACTGTAATTATAAATCCGAAATTACTTTCCGATAACCCTGTAACGTTTTTAAGCTTAAATCGCTGAACCGAATTCGATGAAATTTGATCGATTTGATTTGTGATAGTTTGACACCTCGGGAAAGGTAGGATAGTGCTAATCCAGGAAATCACCTCTTAAAGGGCTGAAATTCGCACGGGAATACGATATAGATATCTACGCTGACAAAATTAAGAACAAGTTTCGCGTGGTAGTTTCCACACGCGTAGAGTGGATTCTGATCCACCTGTTTCACCTGGGAATCATTTTTGTCTAGATCTTGAACCTCCACTCATTGGGGGAGGCCTTTGTATAGCAGTGAACGTTTGGCTGATATGATAAGATGAAGATAATCTAACCCCTACTATTTGATTTTTCACGTCTGGTTATGTTAGTGTGACTAATTAAGATTCTGCAAACAATTCCCGTAATCTGATTGGAAAATCTTTGAAAATTCTTTAACAATCGCTGTCTGCCACTGTTTAAAATAAAATAATAAAATTCACTTACATACATACATTCACCCCTTTATTCCCAAAAGGGGTAGGCAGAGCACATGAAACGTATGTTCCAGCGCCACTTTTAGCATAAATGTGGGTATTAACGATCGACAAAATGTGATATTGCAGTGATAGGTTGCTAGCCCATCGCCCACAACACACTTCAACCCTGGTCCCTTAGTCGACTTTTACGACACCCACGGGAAGAAAGGGGGTGGTGAAATTCTAACCCGACACCACACGGGTACCCCGGGGGTAAAATTCACTTACCTATTTTATATCTTTGTCATCGTTAAAAATCTACGCGGACGAAGTCGCGGGCGGCCGCTAGTATTTAGATAAATAAATACTTATTTAAATAAATAAAAAAACATCCCTGACTCAGGAACAATCATTCGCACACATCATACAAATATATTCCCTTACCGGGATCCGGACTTTCGTCATCAGCTAGGCAAAAGCAGAATTACATTTTGGACGACCGCTTTCTTCCTTACAGCCCATTAGTAAATCATTACCTATGCATGCTTGTTCACACTCCGACCTATCTCATCCCTGGCCCTTGATGAATAACCTAGTGAGCTTCAACTTTGCCTATTTCAAACTTACTTTCCTCGAACAAACAAATCTACCTTCGACTTTGAATTCTCAGTATTAACTGCGAAAGCTCCGCTCCAATAAATCTATTGAAATCGCTTTCTGAACTGAAATGTCCAATCTTGAACACTTTTCACATTCCCATTAATGTGGAGCCCTTTGGTAGCGCAGGGATAAAAGAAAAGGTCTTTTACTTTACTGCACGCTGCGCGTACGGGAAAACTCGCATTGTGGCCAGGTGAAGACGTAAAATTTTGTACTCAACACGGGCGGTAATTAGTAAAGCCCCAGAGCGCATGTATATGACCCTCACCTTCGGTTCGGGCCACAAACACCTGCGATCTGGGGCATTCACGAATTCACCACCCGAGTACGTAATGTACTTATTATACCACATCAGTGGCAAACAATCGTTGGCCCCGTAGCTGCTAGTAAGCGTTTACCGTAGCCTACCGTAGCGCTACGCTCGTAGCCGATCCCCTGATTTTGGTGAAAGCGCCTACGACGTACGCGCCCGCTTTGCGGGTTTCTGGCTGTGAAAGTGATGTTTTTTTGCTGAATACTAATGTCAAAGTGACAAATAGAGACAAACGAAAACTATGGAATTCGCTACGAGCGTAGCGGGTAGCCATTCTTGGCAGTGAATTTATTGACTCCAGCAGTGGGGACTCAAAGACACCCCTCGCTGCACCTTAATACTCATAATATTAAATTTAATAGGTGGCTAATCCTTTTCAAATAATTAGTTCGGAAAGGTCATTATTACAGGGTTTACTGTGAGATACGCAAACGACCCAAATTAAATATTACAAGTTACAGTCTATAAAATATGGAGATAGTGGAAAAACGACTTATACGCCTTGGCCGTATTCAGGTAACTAATTAATTTTGCTTTAGATTGAATAATAATGTTCGTTACAAAATACTTTGCTCTTTTGTAATAGCCTGACCAATATTATTTTATAATGAGAAATTTGATTACAAAAATAATGACAGTAGATACATAAAAAGTAAGAATTTAAAATCTTGACTGATTTTACAGAATACTGTTATTTCGTATTAAGCAGTAACTCTGATAACGAAAACACTCTTTGTCTTTCTTCCTTTATTAATATTAATTTTAAAGTAATTTCGATATTTTTCTAGCAAGTTCTACGTTGTCATCTAACGTATCATCATCCTCCCAGCCATTATTCCCGGTTGTGCCCTTAAGGTACCCAGCTTTGACATTTATTTGCAAGATTTGGCATAGGCACTAGTTTTTACGAAACCAATTGAACCATCTGACCTTCCAACCCAGGGCAGGTCAATCCGTGAAGGATTGACCTTCCAATCAATGACGGAGTTCTGAGGTAACAAACCTTGAAAAAAAAAAAAATACAGCTGAATTGAGAACCTCCTCCTTTTTTTTAAGTCAGTTAAAAATCTTCCGGTTGGTGGTCTACAAGTAGACGTAGGGATGGGTTTGGAGTGTCTTGTAGGCTAGTAACTTGTCACTGCAATATCTATTTCTAATCCACAATTCCTTGAAGTTGCACAGACATATTAATGAATTTGGAAAAAAAAGACTTGGCATGTGCTCTGCCTACTCTTCCTGGGTACACATGCGTGTATTTATGTACCTATGTGTACACGAGCGCTCACTTGTATCCTATAATTTTATTCCGGATCTTGACGTATTTTATTAGATACCTTTTTACCCGACTGCGCGACGCAAAGGAGGGTAATGTGTTTATCAGCCTATATATGTATGTATGTATGTATGTATGTATGTATGTTTGTTCCTATGTGGCACTCCAGAGACCAAACGCGTGAACCGATTTTGATAATTCTTACGTCAATCGAACCGTCTTACTCTTGCGTGTGTCACTAAAGACATGACAGAAATCAAAATTCAATATGGCGACAACCAGACGCCAAAATTGAAAAAAAAAAGAAAAAAAAGTGAACGAAATATGTCGAGTGGGGTATCACTGAATAGGTATTTAAAAATCAGTTCTAGGTTTCTTTTACAGTTTTTCATTTAGAGTGACCATTTATATTCTATAACGTTATAAAGTTATAGTAATTCTGTTCAGTATTAATACTGCTCTGCGCGACGCAAAGGAGGGCCAATATGTGACTAATTAAATCTGATTAGAATAGGCACCTAAGAAAAATTAAATAAGCTTCGTGAAGTTATATAAGAATTAAATAAGAAAAAGTAAACGCGGTAGGTAGGGGAGACCGAGGTAAGTTGACACAAAGGTAAGTTGACACAACGTCAAAATCTCAAAAACTATAAGCAGTAGAAATCTGGCATCAACGTAGTTCTAACCGCGCCTTCCCGTTGACCAACTCGTCAGTACACGCCGAGGCCACTAGGCGAATGGTTGTGGAGCCACAGCATCAGTGCTCAAAATTTCACGAAAAGTAGGTTTTTTATGTTTTTTTCTACGCTGTTATATTACTTGTGGCGCGCATTGATCATTTTTAAAGCATATGTAGTTAATTAGGTTTTATGCAGTCACTTTATTTTTTAAATAATTACAAGCTTTACTTGTTCGTATGTAAGTAAATTGTCCGTCAAAATTTGCAACCAACTTTTCAGTCACTTGCCGTTATCCGATTGAGCTGAAATTTGCAATACTTATGTAAGTTTGGTGACAATGCAATATTATGGTAACTCGAGCTGATCTGATGATGGAGACAGAAGGTGGCCATGGGAATTCAGAACTTAACCGACGTAACCCCGTTGAGTTTGGGTTCGTTAGAATCGTCTCAATGAGTAGGTGATGATGGTATACAGAAAAGTACAGTCGGCAATGAAAGCTTGTAACAAAAATGAAATTTTTGACAGAAACTTTTTTTATTCGCTTCCTATTCCAATCGCTTTTCAATGAGTTTCGCACGCTTTTTTCACGCGAGCTAACATGAGAGAACGAAACCGAACCATTAGAGGTTGCATTGCAAAATAATGAGATTTTTCAAAGACCACACTGTTTGGACTATTTTGTAGCTCGTTAAACTCAATTAATTCCATAGAAAAGAAATCTTAAACGCTCTTATTTTCGTATTTAGGGTTCCGACCCAAAGGGTAAAAACGTGACCCTATTGCTATAAGGCTTCGCTGTCTATCTGTGATAGTTAGACAGTTAAAATTTTCACAGATGATATATTTCTGTTGCTGGTATAAAAAAAATACTAAAAAACCGGCCAAGTGCGAGTCGGAGTGGGGCTCCCATACATGATTTTTTTGCCGTTTTTATATATAATGGTACGTAAACCTTCGTGCGCGAGTCTGACTCGCACTTGGCCAGTTTTTTTTCACATTAGACAATCCGAACAATACATTTGAAACGACTTAACCAAGTTAAAATTACGGAACTGTGCCTCATTTAAAGAATGGAAGCAAATATAAATAAAATTATTAATTGTGAAGATATTTAACGACTTTACATACCTAATCCAATATGTATTTTGCTGAGAAACCTACCCTATTTCAATAATTTAGATGATCATAAGTAGTATTTATATTTATTGGCATATAGATTGACATGTAAAGAATTTTTGATGTATTAATATTATATTGTATTGTATAAATTCTAATTTCGAGCGTGACTGTGTTAACTTGTATTATTATTTTGAATTAATTTATTTTCAATGACTTAACTAAACTTAGTATGTAAGACAATTGCAATACCCTTACAGGGTCTTCATGTGACACTGACAACTGCTATATTAACACCTATTGTACCTATAATGAACATGATCGCAATAAATGAATATGAATATTTTTTCCCCAAGTGTTGATAAAAGAAAGTCATTATCTCATGCAAAGTGGACATAAACGTGTATCGGAGAACGTGGTTTACGAGAATCGATTAACGCTCTGAAAAGTCGATTAGGATGTGAAACAGATGAACCGAGCTGAAGCGCGTAAGAGGGAAATTCGAGTGTTCCCCTGACGACCCGCCCAGGGAAATTATTAGAAAAAATATCTCGAGTCATCGGATTTCATTGCGTTCGAGACGCGGGGGATGGTTTGATTTGCAACATATGAGTGTGGTTATAACGTGTATTTTATGGTGAGGTAGGGCACAGCGAAATGTCATCCCGCTCGAATGTGGAGCAGCCCAACTGGGGAAGTACCCCCGCCTTGCAGAAGACCACAGCCATAATAACACTACTACTTGCTCTGTAGTACTGTTGTGTTCCTGGAGGTGAGCAAGGTCGCCAGAGCTCCCGAGGATGCGTTGTGTTGAGAGCGAGGGAATTTGTACCTTCAACTGTCAACACGGCGAATCCTCGAACATATCAAGGGTCGGTAACGCCCAAGTTACTCCTTTGGAGTTGCATACGTCTAAAGTCTGCGGTGTCCGCTTATCCTTTTACTGACTCAATGTTACTAACTAATTATAATATTGAAAAATATATTTCAATACAATGAGTGGTCAGCTCCTACCTAGGAGTAAAACAGCCAGAGTACGTACATTGAATCATTTTATTTAACAAGAAAAACCGATCTTAAACCGTGCACCTAAACAGCTACTAGTAGGAAAGTTACCCAATGTGGGTCACTAATCCACAAACTACCAAAACATGAAATGAGTCTTACCAAATAGTTTAAAACAGCGCTACTTATTTTCATGGTTTTTATAATTTATCATGTTGATTTCGTTGTCTCACTCAGACTACTTCACATCATGACCCTTCACGCTACGAAGATTTATTCCGGCCATTATTGAATCGATTCCACTATCGACTATAGTTGTCGTGAAATCACCGATCATTACGTGTGAACACCCGTGAATGGCCGATTTAGCCGCATTTTGGTGTCAACAGGAGAATTCTACCATGGAAGTGGTTTCTGAGGTCTATTGACGATTTAAGCGGGCGGGTAATATTCTAGTTGAATGAGCAAGCGAAGCAAACGAAGTTCTATGCTTCAGCTTGGGCCGCAATTCTTTCGTAAGGTGTAAATCAATGGACTTTGCTATCTATGTTAACAAAGGACGTAACTTTATTTTGTCGCTGTTTCTCCTTAAATTTTCACATCACCTCTTCAAACACCACTGAAACTTATACACTATTGAACCGGTCGTTACCGTAAAATACAAAACCATAACATACATGTCTGAATCTTAGATATTTCATTAAAATTTTAAAATTGTTCCATAAGTCAGGTTAGTATGACCTGATGGAATGACATTTTTGTTTCTTTTAAATCCTACAATTGTCTATGATGGGTAGTGTTGTGACTAAAGTTGGTGATATTGTAAAGCCGCTACACACTACCCAACTCGCGCTCTTTACCTGCCATCGCGCTTGTGTACACTACGCGGTAGTTTTATAAGTGGGTAAAGAATCGTATTGTTTTATCAGTGGGTAAAGTGGTTCAAATAACTAAAAATACTTACTTGTATTTTACTTTCCATATATAAATATTTGATATGTTTTGACATAAAAGAGTACAGTAAGAGTCTTCCCCATCACTACTAAATGCATCATTCAGTGACAATTTCAATATGGCGGTTTGTATGCATAGATGAGAAAGTCCATTGGTTTACACTATATGCCCGCTTTTTTATATAACGACGGTGGCAAACAAGCGTACGACCCACCTGATGGTAAGCGGACACCGCAGCCTATACATGCAACTCCAAAGGAGTAACATGGGCGTTGCCAACCCTTGATGGTTTGAAGATTCGCCGTGTTGACAGTTGAAGGAACAAATTCCCTCGCTCTCAACCAGAGTTGGGCAAATTTTTATTTGAATAAGAATAAGAATAATAACAGAATTTTTATTCTTATTCAAATCGATTTCAATAAGAATAATTCTTGCGCCCGTTATTTAAAATAACATGACGGTGAATAAATCATGCTACTTTTATTTTAAATAAGGAATAAATAACGGAATAATTATTCAACAAATGGGGTTATTCTAACTAACATTTTTTTTAAATAAAACGTTATTCAAATAAAGTTAATTGTGTGGTATCGTCGGTTAAATTTTGTAAGTTGATTTTCACACAATGGATTTTATGATAAGTTTGGATTTACTTTGTTTTGTTTTTACGAGTTCTGTACATTATACTTGGTGACGATGGTGTGATGATGGAGTCAGGAGGTGGATAGTGGAACTCCTCAATAACTATTGTATATCCCTCGAGTTTGGGCTCATTTGGTTTGTTTTGACGAGTTCTATACATTATACTTGGTAAAGATGGTCTGATAATGGAATCAGGAGGTGGATAGTGGAACTCCTCAATGGCGACTTGTAAAATACCCTTGAGTTTGGGCTCATTTGGTTTGTATTGACGAGTTCTACCTATACATTACAATTGGTGAGGATCGTCTGATGATGGAGTCAGGAGGTTAAACTCAAACAAGGTTGGGGTCAAAGGAGCCCAAACTCGAGAGTCGAGGGCTATACAAGTAGCCATTGAGGAGTTCCACTATCCACAGACATATGTATAAATTAGGTATAAATTACACAACATTTAAGAGTCTACTTAGTGCCTCTATATACCGATACCAAAATTACCAAATGCGTCGTGTTTAACCCGAGTGTCCGACCGAACTACATTAATATTCATGGTATATATTAGTTAAAATAAAAAATCATGATTCGATTTATTTGAATACGAATAAGTTAACTTCATTCAATTTTCTCACATAAGAATTATTCACGGCGAAATTATTTGAATAACTTTGACGTGAATAAAATCAACATGATTTTATTCACGTTATCAATCATTCAAATAATGATTTTATTCTTGAATGCCCAACTCTGCTCTCAACACAACGCATCCTCGGGAGCTCTGGCGACCTTGCTAACCTCCAGAAACACAGCAATACTAATACAGAGCAAGTAGTAGTGTTATTATGGCTGTGGTCTTCTGCAAGGATGGTACTTCCCCAGTTGGGCTGCTCCAAATTCGAGCGGGATGACATTTCGATGAGCCCTACCCCACCTAGCCGTCTGGCTGTTTTGCTATTTAGGTCGCATTTCTCAACAGATTCTCGTGAAATGTTGTCGGCAGGATCGATAATTATATAGTTTTTTGTCAAAACTTATTTTGGAAATATAAAAAAATATTTAAGTAGGTATATATAAACACTGTCTCATGAATTTTGCAGCTCACAGATCCTCTGGTAAGTAATTTGGTCGTGCTCATTAATAATGATTACCGAATATTAGCTACTCCTATTTTCTACACGTCAAACCGTATGTATAAGTAAAACAAAAAAGCTTTTATCCAATTTTCTGAGTACATACATATTACATTCACTTTGCATGCTTTCCGGAAGCAGTAATTATGCCCTAATTAGTGAACCCATTTGACGGTGTAACAATAAGTAATAAAGTCGCGTTACGACCTACTTTTCACTCTTCCCTATGTCTGCTGTTTGCTATCTTGCTAGTAATTAAATAGAAAGACTGGCATGTAATAATGAACTTTATAAACTTCCGGCTAAGATACAGAATTGTTCAGATGTAACAGCAGCGCCGAATGTAAAGTATATTTGACTCGACGTATTTGGTACCGATGTTATATTTGGTGCCTGCAGTTTTTCTGATAGGGCGCGGCAAATATCATACCAATATTAAATTTGTACCTGGGAGACCAAGCTTTGCTTGACATATTTTTTTTTCCGGAGAAAGCCAGTTTTGCCGGAAATTAGACTTGGCTGCATAGCGCGTTTTTGCCCTCAATAAACCGTGTACTGCAAATCTCAGCGACATCGCTAGTTATTTTTGAGAATCCTAAATGAATAACAAAAAATGCATAAACAAATGTTGCTCGTTTGATAGTAGGATATTAATATCAATATAATGTTACGACCTCTTTACCTTAGGTGGTCCTGTTTATACAAAGTATGTGGTCCGGGGTTTGAAACCCGATATAAGGCATAAAGTTTCTTTGTTCAATTTGTTGGCTTTGCTTAGTTTGGGACTAGGTTGATTTGTCACCAAATAAAAAAAAATGTGTGTGATGACTACACAGTTTAATTATGTAAGTATGAGTACTTATATCGCCTTCTAGTACCTATATTAAAAGCTCTACTGAAGTCTTACATATATTTATTTAGTGCAAGACTGTCCCACACTAAAATAAAATAGAACACAGCAATGAATTAGTTGAGTCAAATAGACCACTTAAGCTCCACTAGTTGATGAGACTTATGATTTATATTCGCGAGTTGTAATGAATCGTTGCGTAATGAGTTCATAATGTTGGAAAATATGCCAATTGGGAACACGTGTGCTTTGCGGATTTAACATTTGTGGAATTGGCCTAACGGGGTACAAAATAATTAATGAGGCAGGGGAGATAGGGCAATGTGAAATTCCATCTCGCTCACATTTTGAGTATCTTACGTATCTTCTATTTCAAATAGTTGCGTTTCATGCTTGGAGACCTTTAAACCTCCTAAACTACTTTATTACCGGGATTCGAACCCAGGACCTCCAGTTTCGTAGGCAGAGTCACTAACAACTATTAGACTAAAATGACCGTCTTTATTAAAAATATAAGCGTGCCACCCAGGAGATTGAATAAGCTGATATGCAGCAATATAGAAAACCTTTTTTTAAAAACTGAAATGTACTTTGTCACGACGTATACTACGTGCTAAAAACGATAAAGTGTTTTGACCTTTTTCCATGTTAGTTGTAAAGTTGTAACGTGAAAACTCTGTAGTTTTAGCAAACGGTCTACAAAATGGTAATCATTGTTTTGGCAATTCACTCAACAAGTGTTTCCATATAACTTGTATTGTTTAGCTGATACAATTCACTAGGTAAGAATCACAGTCTAAAGTGTGATATTTTTCAATGATTACGATGCAAAATGAGTCAACACATGATAAGCGTCCGAAAAGCTCAATCAAGGATGTCAGCTTAAAGCCTCCACCCACCGGACGCGTGTGCCGCGCGTGTGCTGCGCGTGTGCTGCGCGTGTGCTGCGCGTGTGCTGCGCGTGTGCTGCGCGTGTGCTGAGCGTGTGCTGCGCGTGTGCTGCGCGTGTGCTGCGCGTGTGCTGCGCGTGTGCTGCGCGTGTGCTGCGCGTGTGCTGCGCGTGTGCTGCGCGTGTGCTGCGTGTGCTGCGTGTGCTCACGCGACGCGCACGACACGCGGCCGCGCTGCCGAGTTGCATCTTTAGCGCCGCGCGGGCCCGCCTTCGAAACGCGTTCGATGTGTGTTTGAATTGTAGTTTCAATGCTTTACAATTTGCGCGTGTGCCGCGCAGCACACGCGCCGCGCACGACACGCGTCCGGTGGGTGGAGGCCTTCAAAGTTAAAACACTGTTACTTAAGATACAGCGTTTTGTCGTTGCACGGCAGACTGTGGTGAGGTGAGTTGTAGGAAGTTCTAAAAAGCATGCCAGCACGCATCCTAATAAATCTGCTAGTAAACCCCTTTATTAAAATACACCTGTTTTGTATGGAAACGTAATGACAGCCCGTCACGATCCCAAAACTAATAAAAGGATACCCAGTAAACGTAATAAACATCCCTTTGTTCCCGAGGACGATGTAAACAACGAATTGTCCCGTAACACGAAAATCTTCTTACGATTACTCAGTAATAGGGGTGTAGATTTTATTACAACTTCAAAAGAAAGAAGGCAAAAAAATATGCCTATAACCTAAATCCCATTCAAATATCACAAAAAAACGAAGCTACAAACGTTTTAATGTTGCTTGTTAGAGAGAGAAAACGCATGAAAATCGTGACGTCACCATCCTCGGGCGTCATAGAAAATGACAATCGTTTCATATGAATGGGAGTTTTGCGGAAAAGGAAGAGATAATACCACCTCTTAAAACTTTGGACACTTATAACTTTGTGATTATTTAACCTCTTGCGTTGTTTTCTTCTCCATTTGACTACATTTTTAATATTTTTACGAGAAAATACAACATTATTGATTTAGTGTCTACAACCAACCCTATTGAATCGAATCGTATAAATAAATATTTGGGGACAATGTTACACAAATCGATCTAGTCCCAAAATAAGCAAAGCTTGTACTATGGGTACTAGACGACGATAAACATACTTGTATAGATAAATAAATACTTAAATACATAGAAAACGTCCATGATTCAGGAACAAATATTCTTGCTCATGACACAAATCAATGCCCTTACCGGGACTCGAACCCAGGACCTCTTGCTTCGTAGGCAGGGTCACTACCAACTAGGCTAAAGCGGTCATCTGTGCGGTATTTATTTATTTTATTTGTAAAAATAACAACTGAGAGGAATTACGAATGTAGTAAACTGCAGTAAGTTGCGTTGAACCCATATTGTGTAGAATCGCGAATAGGAGGAATCCCGATTGCGTTAAAATAACGGCTGTGTGGAATCACGAATGTAGTAAACTGCAATGTGTGGAATCCATATTGTATGGGAATCACGAATAGGAAGAATCGCGTTTGTGTAATCGATCGCATAATCCCTGTAGTTTCGGAGCCTATTCAATCATCATCATCATCAGCCTATATACGTCTCACTGCTGGGCACAGGCCTCCTCTCACGTATGAGCCTATTCAATACAAACAAACAATCAAACCTTTCCTCCTTATCATAACTAGTGTAGATTTAGTGGCATTATGTGCCGATATTAATAACGTTCCTTAAGATTTTCGCTGACAGTGCTGTCAATTACAATACCGAAGGCGTTAAGATGGGATTTAAGAGCGCGTAAACAGAAAGTTCGTATTTTAGCTAGAGTAAGGCTCTTTCACAGGCCATATTTTCGTACAAATGATTACATTGTTAAAGTAAACTTCTGTTTTGTATAGATAAACTCTTATTATTATGACATAAGTAAATAAGTGCGTCATCATCATCCCCTAGATTCCCGGCTGCGCACTAATGGAGCTAGGCCTCCGCTTTGACACCTAATCCCAAGATTTGGCATAGGCACTAGTGTTATGGTATGTAAATAAGTGCGTGAGTTTCATAAAATAGAAACATTTGAAACTCATCTGTTTTTTATTTCCTAGCTCACTATAAAGTAAAAGTATAACAATGATCAAGAGAATCGGTCCAACCGGCCGGCAGCACTCGAACCGCACGCACACAGTAACATCGTAGTGTGGGTTGCTATCATGGCCGATCGCAGGCGATCGCGACTCGGTCGAGTTGTAACGAAATGTTTGCGCGCTGTTAAACATTTAATAAGATCACTCGGAAGGGAGTACCAAGGAGAGCGTTCGAAGGTTATATAGAACATATTAATAAACATCATATTCCGGTACACATCACAATTAATGCTACACCCGAGTGACTAAATTAATAATGTATGGCTGCGCCAATCGGTTATCGACAAAAGGGGAGCTTGTCAAGTTAATTTGGCTCTTGCCTTTCCACGTAAGTGAAGAAATAAAATATTCAGGACTACCCTTAACTACTACACTACCCGAGGCGTGTGTGGTCGTTTTCTTGTTAAAAATACGTCTTTTACCTGGGAAAATGATGTCAAAGTGACACAGTACACGCCTCGATCGCTTGGGAGCATTCGCCAATAATGTATGGGAGTTTATTTGCCTCGAGTATTTTGTGTAGGTTAAATTACAGGGCCTCCTACGTTTATATGGGGAGCCGGGTGGCAAGTGTCCTGGGGACTCTACGCTGTCAAAGCCAAAAGTTCCTAGAAACAACGCCAATACATACAGACAGACGAATACATAAATATAGGTAGGTTCCAAAAGGCTCAAATATATATCAGTGGCCTTATGCGCTTAACAATAATAAAGGGGTGTTCACTTATAATACATACATACATACATACATTAACGCCTTTATTCCCAAAAGGGGTAGGCAGAGCACATGAAACGCATGTTCCAGCGCCACTTTTAGCATAAATGTGGGTAGAAAAGATCGACAAAATGTGATATTGCAGTGATAGGTTGCTAGCCCATCGCCCACAACTCACTTCAACCCTGGTCCCTTACTCGACTTTTACGACACCCACGGTAAGAAAGGGGGTGGTGGAATAACACTTATAATTATAATAAATATTTGGGGATAATCTTACACAAATCGCCCTAGTCCCTAACTAAGCAAAGCTTGTAGGTAGGTACTACGGATACTAGACGACAATAAACTAACTCATATAGATAAATAAATACTGGAATACATAACACATCCACGACTCAGGAACGAATATTCGTGCCTATCACACAACCCACGCCAACATACTCGTGTTTAGAGAAACCATGTTTTCTACATATTACAACCCCCATATCTTGGCAACCCCTTGACTGATTGGCCTCATATTTGAATCCAAAACATATTTTTGTTTCGTTTATTTAGTTATCTTTTATAACGATGCGATGAAGGTACTCGAGTTATCGTCGAATTCATTCTCTCGTTTACTCAAAGGTTCGCTGGAAAGAGCCTTAAAGGGATAAGTTTGCCGTTGTACATTAATTGTGTTTTTTTGTACCTGCTGTATAACACCTGTTTTATATACAATTAACTACTATACCTACTCTTCTCAGTGACATATTTGTAAGTACAACTTCTTTGTTAGCTTCAATACGGGGCATAGTAAAAATGACTCCCGCGTAAGGTTCGTTTTAACATTTACAACTCCTTAGTTAAGTCTCACTTAGACTATCTCGTCGAGATATGGGGCAGCGCAGCAAAAACTAATTTAAAAGAGATTCAAACAACACAAAATAAATTAATTAAGGTTCTGTTTCTTTATGACTTTTTAACTTCAACCAAAAAAATCATCATCCTCCTAGCGTTATTCCCGGTAATGCCCCTAAAGGAGCCCGGGATTCGCTTTGACACCTAATCCCAGGATTTGGCATAGGCACTAGTTTTACGAAAGCGACTGCCATCAGACCTTTCCACCCAGAGGGAAAACTTAACCTTATTGGGATTAGACCGGTTTCCTCACGATGTTTTCCTTCACCGAAAAGCTAACGGTAAATATTCCGTACATAAGTTCCGAAAAACACATTCAACCAAAAAAATATGCGGTTTTTTTTTATGAGTCTTAACCAATTATACTATTTTAATATATATGTATCTTAATACGAAAAATCGTAAATAAACAAATACATTGTCAAACAACATTTTAAACTAATAGACAGAAAGGACGTCGAGTTCTTCGAAACGCTGACAATTTATATGTACCTTTCCCCCGAACAAAGAGCTACGTTAAAAAAAACATTGCATTCCAAAGAGCACGGTTATACAATAATTTACGTCACATCTGGCCATAATGCGAGTTTTACTGCACGCTGCGTGTACGGGAAAACTCGCATTGTGGCCAGATGAAGACGTAAAATTTTGTACTCAACACGGGCGGTAATTCGTAAAGCCCCGAGCGCATATTTATGGCCCTCACCTTCGGTTCGGCCCACAAACACCTGCGATCTGGGGATCGCATTCACGAATACACTGCCCTCGTTACGTAATGTACTATTACCTAAAAATATAAAAGAGGCTGACTCCTTCAATCATTTAAAAACCTACTTAAGTTAAGACCCATGTCATCAATAATATTCCCGTCATTTAATGTGAGGTAGAATCCGGCCCTGACTAGTTATCGGGAGATGCATTGTGTGAGCGACGCTTGCTTGTATTTCTTTGCTTGACAACATTCTACCCGTTATGCCATTTTTACTAGTGCAATAATTACGTGTACACGCTTACGGGCGTAATAACGCACAATTTATGCATGCCAATAATTGTATTCTCAATAAGTGAAATGTATATTGCTTTGAGAATAATAAATAAATCTTTAACCGCAAGCAACGAATGGTGATGACCATGATCGTTTTTCATCTGAGATAATGTCTAACAGAGTTCTATAAAACAGAGCCTAGAAAACATGAATATTAGAGTGTTGGTATACCTAAACCTAGATTCCAAAACAGGTTTTTCTTGAGTGCTATTTTACGACATATGTCTCTCTCACAATTTGTCAATGTCTACCTCCCCTGGGAAATGTAAAACAACGTCAAGGTACCTACTAGTGCAAAAAATGCAAGATTAAATTATGAGAAGCGCCTAACATTGTGGATGCCTGAAAAGGCTAATTTCCGAGCAGAAAAGTAGCCATGAAAAAAAAATTACTTGCATATTGTAACATTAATGGAAGCGACTTTACCTAATACTGAGTTTTAAAATTCTTACGTCGCGGGGTTCCATTTTACTTTTTTTTTATACAACGACAATAGCAAACAAGCGTACGGCCCACCTGATGGTAAGCAGACACGGCAGTCTATAGACGCATGCAACTCCAAAGGAGTGATATGGGCGTTGCCGCCCCTTGATATGTTTTTATGGATTCTCCGTGCCCTCGCTCTCAACACAACGCATCCTCGGGAGCTCTGGCGACCTAAACTGAAACGACTGCAATGTATTTAATTGAAATTTGTTTGGTAGTCGTCAATACGCGCGTAGGGTGCGTAATACTCGTATATGTTTTATAGATTATTGTCGTACATAAAATTAAATCCTTTTGTCCTACGGCCGTATAACTCAAACTACCTAGGATAAAACAGAAGAAGGATATTTAACGTGATTGAAAATAAGATCTCGCGATAAAAACAAATCAGATTGAGACACACTGAATAGGTACTTCCGAGAAGTAGAAACGTAAACCTTTATTTAATAAAATTATTCTGTTAATCTGCAAATATGGTCATTTAACATTTGCGCTAAAGTGAAACGATATCGAAAAAAAATCTAAATACATATTTTTATTTTAAATCTTTCATCTTTATTGTGATAAGAAAATATATTATCTTTATTTGGAAATAATACATCTTTAGACTTTTTTTCTCAATGTTTATCTTTTTCATCTAACCATATTACCTGTTTTCATATAGGTGGTTTAATATATTGTGAATGAGGATAAAAAACTCTTGATTCTCATATATATTACAGTAAACTCTCAATTACTAAGTTCAGAAATGTCGCTAAATAATAAATTTCAATGTTTTTTTTCTTTGGGAATATCGCAATACCTGAAATAAAAACAATAACAAACCGCCAAGAAATTTTCACCACAAAAAGCTTTGGTTGCTGGTTTTAAGAGTAAATTTTCGCAATCAATCCGTGCAAATTTAACGTCCAAACCGATTTGTTAATGGCCTATAAAAGGCTTTATAGGAATAATTGGATTTAATTGAGGTTGGTATTAGAACGGTGACACAGAGACACTAAAATTGAAGAACTTTGTCTGTTTACAAACTTCGGGCTTGCATTGGACTCACGGGAAAACTTTTTATGGTAATTCGTTGCAAAGTTTAATACTTGACCGTAGCAAATTAAGTAAGCTACGGTAGCCTAGTGGTTCAGGCATGCGGTTGTCAAGCGGCGAAGTTTTTCGAAACTTATGTACGGAATATTTACCGTTAGCTTTTCGGTGAAGAAAAGCATCGTAAGAAACCCGGTCTAATCCCAATAAGGTCTAGTTTTCCCTCTGGGTTGGAAGGTCACATGGCCGTCTGCACTTTCGTTAAACTAGTGCCTATGCCAAATCTTGGGATAAGGTGTCAAAACGGACCCCGGGCTCCATTAGGGCACAGCCGGGAATAAAGCTGGGAGGATGATGACTTGACCGTATTAAATTAAGTTTAATTATTTGCGTTTTCGTATCTAGTCAGTGACCATGCATTATTATTAGTTCTATTACATCAAAATGTTCCTGTTAGATGAGAAGAAAGGTCGTTGAAAATATGTCCCTTACACGGACAAAACGACACAAAAAACTGAACTTAGTATCGACATTTTGCCACTTAATTAATAATTACTTAATTGTGGGCGCGGATACTCATCATCATTTAAATATTAACTTTTCCACTTTGGCAACAAAATACAAAAGCTATTACATTCACAGGCCACAAAGATATTAATCCGAGACAACTTGTATGGAGTTTAACTTCTGTAGAGATAATTTTAGTGTGGTGGCTATCGTAAACGTTAATAGTTTTGGCTCGAATAGTGGGTTGTTTACTGTTATTTTATGTCAGCGTGTGAACTTTAAATTGTCGGATATGTATTGCCCTTGTACTAATTTCATATCTATAGTTATTACTTTGAAGAGGTAAAGTGAGCTTAGAAAGTTCGTACATAGGTATAGTCCCCGTAACAACGTCAAAAAACTTACACAATATCAATTGAAATTCCTATAAGTAGCATAACACTTTCGATAATGACACTTGGACATTGAAAGCCGCAGTCAGGTAAGTCACCCACGTTTTAGTGCGTCCACAAAGATTGTTATTAACAAAATGACTTTCTTAATGAGTTTCTTAAGACCACAATAATGTATGCCAAACGATTAAAATAAATGAGTTTAGGTATAGCAATTTCAACCTTGCGACTTAGAGGAGATATTGTATTTGTATGAGTTTTATTGTTACTTGCTTAATTTTATCTGTTCGGAGGATTTGCGGTGGCAATAGGAAACAGCCCATTGTTCACAAGATAAGCTTTCAAGTGAGACGAGAAGAGACGATTCTAACGAGCCCAAACTCAACGGGGTTACGTCGGTTAAGTACTGAATTCCCATGGCCACCTTCTGTCTCCATCATCAGAATATTGAATTGTCATCCAAAATATACTTATACCCATTTCAGCTCAATTGGTCACCGGAAACCGCAAGATATGTATACTATCGTACATACTAACAGGGCAAGTTAAATAAACGCTTGTAAAATACAGTTCAATTGATATAACACGCGTTCAAAACGTTTGTAATTACCCCTCAGATCAACAGTCCACCTTGTGGGGAAATAAATACAGGTAATTAGATACCATTTGGGTTCTCATACTCGTATTGTGAGGGCTGTCAGCAACATGTCGTGACATTAAAGGCAATGATATCAGAGCATGTGTAGACGACTAGGTCAACGATTAGGTTAATGAGAAAGTTGCTGGGGCAAGATCAGATATGTTTCGGTACGGAATTACGGATGACAACTCGGTTTGTAGGGAAATAGGAACAAGTGACGTCATTATTTGCTATGGCAAATCAGCGTTAATTTTTAGGGTTCCGTGCCTCAAAAAAAACGGAACCCGTATAGGATCAGTTTGTAGTCCGTCTGTCTGTCTGTCAGGACCTTTTATCTCGGGAACGCGTGAAGGTATGGAGTTGAAATTAAAATCGTATATTCAAGTTTAGAGTCCCTTGGAGCTGTACCAAAATCAATTTATTCATGCCGCAAAAACGTATATTTTGATTCAAGGGAATCAACATTTATAGGGTACGGGTAACGGAAAGTCCGTTTACCTAGAACTATCGTCTTATACTTCAAGTACATGGAAAACTCTGAAAACTATAAATTTGCAATTCAGTACTGAACCCTCGGTGGGCGAGTTCGGCTCGCACTTATCTAGTTTTTATTTGATTTCAATGTAGGTATTTGAAATAACGACAAAAAGTTGAAGCCCGAACATTTTCGTGATGTTTGTCAATCGCTAAGAAAAATTTATATTTAATTATTAATTCAGGTTTCAAGAAATATTTTTTTAATTATTTAATAATTTGGTAACTTTTTTTACCTGTTACATTTATTGAAGAACTTTCTCGTCCTATTGCTGTCGTACCTGCCTCACCTCGCTTAGTTTGGCTATGCGTGTAGAAATACATAATTTTGCAATAATCACCTTAATATTTCATGGCGTAGGTAACCTTTTTTCAGGATTCTGGAACCCCTGGTGCGTAAAATATAACGCATGATAAATTACATACACGTTTCACGACTTTGAAACAAGTTCGAACTGGTTGAGGTCACACCGGTTTCTGCCTAAAAGCCGGGATCATATAGCAAGAAAGTTCTAAAACTCGTTTACGATTAGGGACACACAACTATGAAACAGATTACTATTATTTACGAATGTGGTTAATCTAAGCACTTTGAATAATATTATTTACAAGCTTTATTCCGTACAGTCCCCAGCGGGCGTAACGTGGTTGCCATTTAACACTTTCGCTACCAAGAATCACTACGATCGTAGCCGATTCCGTAGTTTTCCTCGTGTGTAGCGGAAAGCGACTACGGTGTAGGCACCCGGTAGGCGGTTTCTTGGTTGTGAAAGTGTTAATCACTTATCGCTGAGGTTCTGACACGTATTATGCGAAAGTGACCGATGTCGCAACCATGCTATGCCCGGTTACATCAATATCTGCGACAAAGCACGCATAAATATCTGACACGATCCTAATTTTAGGGCTAGCAAGTGTCTGGTATTTTTGCTCTTCTTGTTCATGCAGATAAGAATGGTGGTTACTGCACCAACAAAACTCAGACACTTACACATATGAAGCTCTAGTAACTTTGTTTTTCCTTTGAATGTTGTGAAACTCACGAACTCCGACTGAAGCCAAGTCCGTTTAAAATTTACTCAGTTTCGAGTCAGTTGACTGCTTGGTCGAGTTGCTCACTAACTTGCAGCTAGGTTGTTTGGTTGGTTTCACATTACAGAGTCGATTTTACATAAGCGTAATTTGATAATGTGTTTGGCAGTGGTCTTATCTAAACTAAGTAATATTATTAGAGGCTCCGTGAGATGTAGAACCTTTACTTATTATAATTTAGTAGAAACAAATATTTGACAAATGTATTATTGAATCTGCTCACAAAATTTCACGAGACTCGCTCGAAAAATGCTACCTGTACGAGATAAGTTATGCTCGTTGTAATGTTTGATTCTGATTCAATAATTTACAGTACATATGGTGCTATTTTCCCGCACTAGTGCGGAAAAGAGCACTTTCCGTGCATATGTCAAAACTTTAAAGAGCCATATGTATAGTAAAACGTTGTACGATACACGTGCGAATAGGTAATTCGCAACTCGTGTCGATTTAAAACACTCCCTTCGGTCGTGTTTTAATTTATCACCACTCGTTGCGAATTTCCTATTTTCGGCACTTGTATCGTAAATAACTATTATGAAATGGGATGAGTGATTTCAGATTTTAACTAAAAAATATATATACCTAGTTGTATTTCATAGACATTATTATCTCTTCATTGTTAGAATAGACTAACTAGGTAATTATATACGCTTATTCATTCGAGTGCTGACACAAACGCTTACAATCAAAAGAGAAATCAATTATGCAAACAAACTACTAGAAACTGTTCAAATTGTAGCTGATTTCCCTTTGTTGAAATGCAGGACTAATGGTGCACACGCCAACTCAATTTCAAACAGTTTCTACCTACTTCAAAATGCATTGCTACACAAATTCCAAGTACAGTCGAATGTAAAACATGGGTCCATACAAAACTTGCATATGTCCCATGGCTTTTATGTCAGCGAATTAAATAAATATTTCGGTACTTATGAAAGTATCAAATCGAAACATATTTTTGCATTTGACTGTACTCTACCTCAAATGTATATCAAGGTTTGACCATGCTAAAGTTAAATAAGTGAAATACACTGAAGACACTACGCTGACCCCTGTGATCCGTGTATCGCATTACGAATATCAGGCCATGAATTAAAATGTATACCCAAAGGGTAAAGGGTATGTGCTACCCAAAGGTTGTCTGGAAGAGATCGCTCTAAAGCGATAAGACCGCCTGTTGTTACCTCTATTTTACATTATGTACTCTTGTAACATGTTTTTCTTATGTTGTGGTGCAATAAAGAATATATTATTATTTATTATTATGTATTTATTTTCGGCTGTATCTTGACTACATTTTTTGTTGCACTTGTAGTGTACTATATGCCTAATTGCCTACTTGGGTAAGGCCGTTATTTCTTATACCTGATTAAGCAGTTAAAAATGTCCACTTTTTAATCAAATTCCAGTGTGTTACGCCAATTAGCCATACGGCTATACATATGGCTAATTGGCGTAACACACTGGGAGTGATCAAAAAGTGGACATTTTAAACTGCTTAATCAGGTACACGAAATAACGGCCCTTACCACTTTACAAATTAAGGTTGATTTATCGTTACGTCTTGTAATATGTGACGCACGTATTGAATAATGTAACATGTAGGCAATAACAATAATATATTTTAAAAAATAAGAAGTTTATTGAGGGCGTAAACACATCACAAAAATTACGTTCAGACAGTGGATCTCAAACAAGGCCAAGCCCGTATCTTGGGAATCGTGGAAGTTGTTACACATTAATTAATAACACGTGTTGGCAGATGAATGCAGACACCGTTTATAAGTTAAGTATAGGTACTGTATGTTTAGGTATACATTATTCTTAATAGATACATATTTAATGTACCGAAAAAACATTCGGTGGAACGAGATAAACATACCTACAAAACGAGTTAGAATAGCACCTCCCCCTTTCTTCCCGTGGGTGTAATAGAGTCGGGAAGTGTGTTGTGGGCGATGGGCGAGCAACCTATCACTGCGACATCACATTTTGTCGAACTTTTATATTCTGACACGTGAGCGGGGAACGTACCTATTTTAACCAAATTAATCTTAAATCTTAGTGTGTAGTAGCACAGTAAATACAGGTACATACAGTAATTAAATCAGTAAGTATCTCAGTTTTAATCACCTAAGACCTTTTTCCACCCTGCTTCCCCCAGATTCATTGATTCCTACTCGGCACAGCACGGCACGCGGACTGACGTAGCGTCGAATACGCCGTACTACGCTTAAGTTTATACCTCCCAAATGAACACAACCAAGTCACAGCCCCGAGGTTCAGGTGAGTTCCGTTACCCCATAACCACTTATGGTAGTGGCTAGAATAGGTCAGGAGTGTGCTTTCATTGGAGTGGGTTACTGTGTCGGGGGTTGACGTCTTTCGGCTGATATGATGATAATGATGATGTCTCTATTTCAGTGCGTTATATTCACGTTAACCTCGTTAATCACCTGACCCAGTTCACCTGGGCGGCGTTCAATTAGCGGCAATTATTTTATATTCAACTAGGAAAAAATTATGGCACTGAAACGTGGTCGCTTACTATGGGCCTCATAAGAAGGCTCAAAGTCACCCAAAGGGCAATGGAGAGGGCCATGTTGGGAGTTTCTCTGCGTGACCGCATCAGAAATGAGGCTATCCGCACCGCAGAACCAAGGTAACCGATATAGCCCTCCGTATCGCTAAACTTAAGTGGCAGTGGGCGGGGCACATAGCACGTAGAACCGATGGCCGTTGGGGCGGAAGGGTTCTCGAGTGGTGACCACGTACCGGAAGGCGCAGCGTGGGTAGGCCCCCGACAAGGTGGACTGATGACCTGGTAAAGGTTGCGGGAGTCCGCTGGATGCGGGTGGCGCGATCGGTCACTTTGGCACTCTTTGGGGGAGGCCTATGTCTAGCAGTGGACGTCTTCCGGCTGATATGATGATGATGATGATGAGGAGGAAAAAATATAATGTTCGGTTATGTACGGCTCTTCGCCGGACGCTGCCGCGTCACGCTCGCTTCGCTCGCTCGGCTCGCGCTGGGTCGCAGTTCACCTAACAACGTAACCGTTTTTTCCCCTGGGAGATCAGGCTAGGGGATTAACGTGGACACCAGCGTTATATTGGACGTTTGTACGGTATTATCTTAATAATGTGGTAGTACGATAAAAGTGTTAGGCTGGGGTATTCTGTAAGATGGAAATAGGTATATTCCCAGTTAAAATGGTCTAAATATAAACTTAATAACAGTCCCCTGCACCGCCATCCGTGTGATATTATGTTGTGTTTGTTCTGTAAAGGCGGTGTTAAAACGTGTTCTTAGGTATCTTCAGACCGATCTTGGGGCCAGCCACAGGGCTTACCAAGTTTTCCACCCGACAGTTATATCTGAAAGCAAAAACGACTTAAGTACGCGAGCAATTTCATTCCATTTTAATACTTATGGATCAAACAATTGAAGTTATAATCGGGTTTAACTATTAATGTAATTGGATCGATTTGGATCTGAAATACAAGGCTAACTTCAAGTAATTATTTTATGAACTTGCGTAGAATTAAATAAGCACAATATTGGTAATTTGATAAAATTGCCTCTTTTTGACCTTTAGCTAATTAATTAACAGTTATGTTCAAATTCAAATCGCGACCAGTCGTAACAGTCGTAACAGTTAAAGTCAAGGGTCAAGTTATTGACGCCCGCTGGGACCTCGTGTAGGCCTGCAGAGGCCCGCCCCGTGCCACGTGGAAATTCACTCCCTCGCGGGACCCAAATTCGACACAAATACCCCACTCGCGCCTAGCGCGTACATATACTGATATATCTGACCCTGCAGTTAGCAACATAAGGTTACATTTTTCAAGTCGCCCACCAACGCTTGCCACCAAACCCTCTTGACAATTAGTTTCACATTGACAGCTGTCACTCATTTTACTTTTTAATTGACCCACTGACGGATCCGAACAGTTAAATACAATTATTGTAAGGGCCACGCGGCAGGGTTTCTGCCGTACGGCAGAAAAAAATATGAGCTGGTTTACTACACAGTACACAGCAACCACCAGGGTCCACACAGTAAGTACCGTCGTGCCTGCATAGTAGGTTAACCGAGGATCTTTACTGCAAAAGCGCGTTGCTTTAAATTCGAGATAAAATTCACCGATATTTTTGACACAAACGATAATGCACCACATCGACAGGGTTTAGCATGCATTCGGTAATCTTTTTCGCCTTAACGGTAACACTTCTTTCCAGAGAGGCGAAAGCCTGACTTCAGGGCTTCTAGTTAAAATGATATCGAATTAAATTAAATTGTACCAATTTACGAATACAGACTGTACAGACTGATCAACGTTATTATATGGCGCTAGCAGCTGTCATTCCAAGGAAACTTGTCAAACTTTTCATACATTCAGATTTCAACGAACACTGCTTACGTTTAAGGTTCTGTTCAATCGACTATTCCTTGTTGGTATTTTGTCCCGTTAAACAAGAGACAATATGACAGCGTTTCATAGTATTTTTTACAACATGCTCAGAAGAAGATCCATTAAAAAAAAAACCGGTCAAGTGCGAGTCCGACTCGCGCACCGAGGGTTCCGTACAAACTAGCAATTAACTCAAGGTCCCAATATTTGTTAAATTATTTACTTATTTTAACCCAACACAACAGAATTCAATTTCAAACAACTAGTAACTTTTACACCAACACCATCAAACTACCAAGACAATTGAATCGCGATTTTTTTTGACCTGCTATTGAAATATACCCGTCCCAACTCCATTCATTCTAGAAAAATCTTAACAACGCGAATGGGGTCAGCGCCGTCTATCGGCCCCATTTGGTACTAACGTGCAAGGGCAATCAGCTTAGTATGTATGTTGGTGTTTTTGCGATTATTGTTTATCACGTGTACCGATCTCGATGATTATTTTTTAATTTGAAATTAGGGTATTTCTATTATAGTCTTATAGGAATTTCAAAACAAAAAAATACTTATAAAGTTGATTAAATTGCAAACTTAACTAGGAAATGATTTTTGTAAATAAAACAAAAAATATGCTAGATACAGAAAAAAAAACATTTCCCATTATATTTATGTTTACCTTAATCACAAGTAATTATTTCAAATTTTTCGCTTGAATAACTTCGGAGATAAGGGGGGGGAATGGTATTTTTTTTACATTTTCCTTCATAGATCAAATTTTTTCCCGTGTAGAAAAAAAAAGAAAAACTGTTTCAAAATGTGCAACTCAAGTCCTTTCAAATGATACAGTCAATAGTTGAATTTTTTTTTGCCCCCTCCTCATATTCGTAAGATTTCATGGAAAATTAAAATATATATTAAAAATTTTCATTTTCCATGCACGTGGATGACTCTCATTTAAAACCATTCCAAATTTCAAATTGATACCTTAAGTAGTTCGTGAGATATTTCACTATGTGACAGACAGACAGACGGACGGAGTCGCACCATAAGGGTTCCTTTAGTACCTTTTTTGGTACGGAACCCTAATACTTACTGACTAGAAAACTTACTGATTAAAATTACTGACTAGAAAACCTTTGGTGGGTTTAAAGAAGGTTAAAAAGGGACCCAAGGGAAAAAGGTGATGCTGACAGAAATAACTACGACTTAGAAAAGTTGAAAAACCCCCGACATTTTCATTTCAAAGTCCAATTTCTCAAAAACGGCTAAACAGATTTTGATGAAACATGGTTAAGAACACTCGAAATAAAATTATCTATGACCAAAAAAAAACCGCATGCAAATCGGTCCATCCGTTTGGGAGGTACGATACCACAGACAGATACACAGACATGCACGTTAAACTTATAACACCGCTTTTTTTTGTCGGGGGTTAAAACATGAAGTCCCGGCTCATTTTGTGGGATAGTCCACCGTTCCCTTCCACCCGTTATATTACACCACAGTTATATTAAATACTAGGAAGGGAAGTATTTGTGCATGAAATTGGAAAGCCTGAGACACCTACTACGTGCTCTGAAGCGAGAAATAAAGCGAAGCTTTTGAGCTTAACGCTTATTTATTTCAGTAAATTTGCATTTTCTAAGCATATAATACAAATAAAACACGTTTATTAGGAGCAACGCGTCTCAAAAAAGTAAAGTATTCTCACATTCACTACTAAGGATTGTTATGTTTTGATATCTTTATAATCCCTTATAGTGGCGACACATATTCAAACTTTTGACATATACTTTGAAGCCTCTATGTCAACTGTCTGGTACGTTTGAATTAGGCCTCTCACATATTGCAGCGGACTGCAGTGGCCGTTGATTGTAAATTTTGACAGCTTATGACAAGTTTTTTTTAAGACTGCTATTGCCCGCCACCGCAGGCCGCGATTTAGGCCAGCCTGCATCACGCTGGCGCGGCCTGGCCGAGCGGACGGGTTAGTATCATCTCGTCTAAAGAAGCAGCTGGTCTGAGTAGCAACTGGTCTAAAAACCAGCTGGTCTAATTAGCACCTGGTCTAAAAAGCAGCCGGTATAGTTAGCAACTGGTTTAAAAAGCAGCTGGTCTAATTAGCAACTTGTCTTAAAAGCAGCTGGTCTAATTAGCAAGCGCTCTTATCCACTGTATTCGAAATAAAGCGAGATATGTATATATATGTTATTAACAATAAAATATAATTATAATTATGTAATTTTATTTATTTGGAGTGTTTTCGGTCTGATCCCCAAAACGGATCTCCCATTAATTCAGCCCGGTCTGATGCACCAAATTTTGGGAAGTAAGAGGTCAGCGTTGACTGGGTGGTCGTTTTGATACTGCTTTCCCCCCTAAACCAAAACAATTTTAATAATAATTGTACAAAATAAAAGATCACTTGGTTTTAGTTTTGACTTTTGAGCTTTTCGGCTGTACCCAGGTATTTATAAAAACAACCAGGGGGAACCAGATCGGAATAGCTAATTTTTTGGTGCATCAGACCGGGCTGAATTAATTAATGGGAGATCCGTTTTGGGGATCAGACCGGAAACACTCCAAATAAATAAAATTACATCAGTATAATTATATTTGGTTGCTAATAACTTATATATATATATATATCTCGCTTTGTTTCGAAATGGAGGAAAAGTATTGGACTTTACAAGAGTTCAAGATGCAGTTGATTAGACCGCTTGCAGTTGCTACTTAGACCAGTTGCTACTTAGACCAGCTGCTACTTAGACCAGTTGCTACTTAGACCAGCTGCTTTTTTAGACGAGATGATACTAACCCGCGCGGACAATAGTAAAATTGACATTAGCTGTCAAATTTACTATTGACCGCCACCGCAGGCCGCTCCAGTCTGTGAGAGGCCTTATAGAAGAATGAATGACCATTCTGTTCTGTACACTATACAGATACAATGTGGTTGTTTTTGATAACATAAGGATCGCTATGCGCTACGCCCGTAGCCGCGATCCGTGGTTTTCCCGCTAAGTAACAGAAAGCGCCTATGCGAAGAGCGCCAACTAGGCGGTTCTTGACAGTGAATATATCAAGGGTTTGCTTGGTTTTTAATGATGGTACTGGATGATACTAGGTGAGATTGTAGATTTGGGTTGGTCTGAGACGGTCCTGAACGCAATTTGCCTAGTTGGAGTTTTGCCCACATTGCAGTTTGACCACCGAGCAATATGCCTAAAACGCAAAATGCCTACATCACATTTTCGTCGTTTTGAGGCTACGTTAGCGATATTGACGGAGCCCCGCGGAGCGGGGCTCCTATTTCTGGTCTGTTTGCCCTTCGGGCATCTGAAGAAACCTAACGAACCTAACCTAAATTGTGATGTAAGCATTTGGCGTTTTAGGCATAATGCTCGGTGGTCAAACTGCAATGTGGGCAAAACTCCAACTAGGCAAATTGCGTTCAGGACCGTCTCAGACCAATCGGTAGATTTATTCTTGTATGTAAAAAAATGGATCCTCCATATTTTTTCTTGTGGTTCTGCCCGGAGTCTTTGCAATAAGCGGGCGAAGCCTCCCGACAAAGAATAAATAAATAAACATGTAAAAAAAACATAACTTCTCATTAATCATAAGCCACACAAAAGCCTTCTAACTCCATTAAACGCTTATAAATCTGCCACAATAACTCTGAATCTTTTCTACGTAAATAATTATTCCGTCGGGAATCGAACATGGACCCTTTTCCACGCCGGTAACCACACATCAGTCACGGTTCAATGAACTGACTGAAGGACCTGGTACTTGATTTACGAGAAATACTTAATATTCGGTATAAAAGGTTTTTGGTGAGCAAGCAATGTACTTAATTGGTATTATGATTTATGATATATAATTAGCGGTAAAAAATATTAAAAAAAAATGGTTACCGACGGCTTTTTCTTTAGCTGGGATTTGTATTTTTTACCTCGGATATGAATGAAAGAAACAAAGTTATGAAAAATATTTATTCAAGACACTAAATGGGAAATAATATTATCTGCTTCCCCTGCTGCTGTTCCCTCTCATACATGAGAGGAGGCCTGTGCCCAGCAGTGGGACGTATATAGGCTGATGATGATGATGATTATCTGCTTAAAACTACCAATGTTATTGAATGAGATTGTTTCTAAAACTCATATTAATGTCAGTCATCGAAACTGTCTTTACGTATCACAATATATGTTTCTTATAACAATGCTTAACACAACTAGATCTATTTATCTTGAATTATTCTCTGCGTATGCTGAAATGCATGACGAGTATTTGACTAAGTATTAGCTACCTGTAATACTCGAAGCTCTCACTCAAGCACAGGGAATAGTACATTTTACAACTAGTGTGAAAATAATGTCTTTTTACCACTAGTACCGAGGTATCTTGCCACGAGCTGAAAGCGAGTGGCAAGACTCGGTACGAGTGGTAAAAGACATTTCACACGTGTTGTAAACGACGTTTTTTAATACAATTGCGAAAAAAAAAAATTAATATATCATTGCGATAAAATATGCTTGCCTACAAACCGCTAGCGCGGTCAAACAGGTCGCGCCCCGCCAGCAACCCGCCGCGCACAGGCCGCGCACCCGCGACGGTCGCGCCGCGCGACCGCTACTTACTGCGTTTCGAAAGTATAGTTTGGAACTAAAAAGTAAAAAGCACTAGTTCGAGAAATTGAGCTTCTCGTACGCTACGCAGCCACAAAAAGTACCACTTTTTGAGCAACTAAAATAGTACATTTTACAACTAGTGTGAAAAGAATGTCTTTTTACCACTAGTACCGAGGTATCTTGCCACGAGCTGAAAGCGAGTGGCAAGACTCGGTACGAGTGGTAAAAGACATTTCACACGTGTTGTAAACGACGTTTTTTAATACAATTGCGAAAAATAATAAATTAATATATTATTGCGATAAAATATGCTTGCCTACAAACCGCTAGCGCGGTCCAACAGGTCGCGCCCCGCCAGCAACCCGCCGCGCACAGGCCGCGTACCCGCGACGGTCGCGCCGCGGTCGCAACTAAAAAGTAAAAAGCACTAGTTCGAGAAATTGAGCTTCTCGTACGCTACGCAGCCACAAAAAGTACCACTTTTTGAGCAACTGTATTAAAAAAAGTACTTTTAAACGTGCTGACATTAGGGTCTGCCAGGTAAACGTTCACTCGTAGCGAATAATGTCCACATATTTATTTTACTGGTCGTTTAGTGTGCTTTAACTCAGCTGTCTTTTATGATAACATATAAAGCTTTCTACATTTTAAGATTTCTCGTGTAGAGTGTAATCCATAGTTCCATACTTAGTATTATAAACGCGAAAGTGTGTCTGTTTGGCTGTCTGTTACCTCTTCACGCTTAGACTGCTGAACCGAATTAGAGGACGTACAGAGATAGTTTGAGTTCCAGTTAAGGACATAAAATATTTTTTTATCCCCTAAGGGAGGGATTATTTCCGGGATAAAAAATGAAAAAATGTGTCAATAATGATAATGGTAAAAATGATGTTATTTGGAGGGCAATGGTAATTTTACTTGCGAATCATGTGAAATGCGTGCTTTCGGGTCATATTAAACAAGTAAACTAACATTACCCTAATTAGGCTTGACGAATGAAGCAATTACGTTGAGTCTATGAGTCTAAACGTATTAAGTACATTGAAATTAAATTTATATTAGTTTCGAGCACTCTGTTAGAAACGTTAGGCTAACCGCTGGTAAGCACGCGCCCCAAATAGAAATGTGATTTCAATTTGCGATGGTCAATCAAATAGACCCATTTATTTAATTTACTTCGGCCTTGGCATTCAAAAAGTTCCACTTAAAATAACATCAAGGTTAATGGTCCAGCCCCAGTAAATTTAATTTAAATTCGTCGATTAGACCTTCCTAAAGGCCCCCACACACGACTCGACCGCAACCACAACGCCGACTCGGACGTTTCGTTTCGCGTAAATTATTTAAACTGCTTCAGGCTTAGCATACGGATTTCGGAACACGTGTTGCAAGAATTATCGGGGAATTCTGTAGGCTTTTCGTTGGTTTTTACGCCAGCCGTCGGATGTGGAATTTCTCCGAAAAACTAACGCCACGTTCTGAAAGCGAGCCGTTTTTGTGCTCTCGATTTTGCCGGAAAACTAGAACACCTATTCATATATGTCACTAAGAAGAATTTGTTTTATGAAACTACGCAATGCAAGTGGTCTATTTTTGTCGAATGTTTCAATCTGTTTCGCGCTTGCTTTAACTCGCGCTGAGCCAGAGAACAGAGTGGACTAGCGCGCGAAACATATTAAACGCAATTAGGGTGTGGAAGAGATAATATTATACAGACGTACTCACTACTATACTTACAAGATAAATAAATATAAATAGTAATTCAACGAACAAAATTGAGGCGACAGTTGAACACATCCAGCCACAGAATGTGAACTTAAACTTGATGAATAACGGCGCAAAATCCACAGTTAATTCTAGATTATTATTCTATCGAGCCCATTATGTCCCACTGCTGAGCAAAGGCCTCCCCCCTCTTTTTCCAATCATCGCGGTCGTGAGCAATGTCTGGCTGGTCTTTTAAAAAGGAGTCCAAGTTGTCACGCCATCGCCGACGAGGTCTACCGCGTCTCCGTTTTGAGTTTTGCGGCTTCCACTACGTGGTCGCTTTGGCCCACAACTCATCCGGCATGCGGCAGACGTGACCGGCCCAGTCCCACTTTAACTTAACCGCCTTCTGAGCTACATCTTCTATCTGGGTCTTGGAGCGCAGTGTGGTGTTCCGGATGCGATCCATCGGCGGGTCGAGGGAGACTCGACCCGCCGGATGACGAGGCGAGGTGGTGCGGGCCGGGCGGCTAGACCAGGTCCATCGGCCTAGACGGCTTAGCGGGCTTAGCGGTCGAGGGAGACTCGACCCGCCGGGTCTCCACCCCCCCAGGGGCACCTAGACGGCTTGGCGGATATGGCAGTAGAGTGAGGCTCGTAGACGGCTTGGCGGATATGGTCTGATCTGGTGCTTTACACCTAATATGCTGCGCTCCATAGCTCGCTGGCAAATCCCGAGTTTGGACTTCTGCGCTTCCGTCAAAGACCAAGTCTGTGCACCATAGGTGAGAACTGGAAGGATCCACATGTCATTCTAAACAATAAATATTGATTGATTTCTTGCTGCTACAAAGGATTATTGATTGCGAGACATCATATAAGGCGCGTTATAATGCTTATGCATGCGTGTAATATAATGTAATTGTCCTGTAGCACCATACAAGCTTTCATCCCCCATTTCACCCCCTCAGGGGATTTGTTTTCCGGGATAAAAACTATCCTATGTCCTTTGGTATTCAAACTATATCCATACCAATTTTCATCTCGATCGGTTCAGCGGTTTAAGCGTGAACACGTAACAGACAGACAGATACACTTTCGCAATAATAATATTAGTGTGGACTAATAAATGAGTATGAGTATGAGTGGGATAAAACGCATTTTAGGAAGTATTCTGAATACTGGGGTTATTCTTTAGGCAAGAATTAGGCAGTGAAAATTAAAGTTTAAAGCAAAATACATATATCTAATTTAAAATTCACAATGAACAGCCCGGATTTCTTACAAATTACGTTAACCCATTAAATCCAGCCTCATCTATCTTTCTAGCAATCTCAAATTTCCCCTTCAAATATATAATTCAATAAGAATCAGACTCAAAGGTTGAAGTTTCTATTGTTCGCAATTTAAATAAACTCAATGAGGACAATACTCAAAAGGGCTAACAACATTATAATGTCCCTTCAAAATTGGACCTTATTTGTAATACAGCAGGGATTTATTTAATAAGAACCTTGTAATCAGATAAGTCTTTTCGACAAGTAGTTCAATGATTAATTATGCGGCTCGAAACTGGGAGGAAACTTTGATTAAAACGTTTGGAAGGCAGCGAAGGTGGTTCCTTTTGAAAACTGTTTAGGCCATTTGGCTGCGCTGCGACAATAGATGGCGTTAATATACTTGGGGAAGTACAGCGACAGAGCCAAAATGTGTTTCTTATTAAAAAAGGTGCATTGTAATGACTCAAGTGAAGGTGACTTACTATGTAACGTTTTTTATAAGTCTGATTACGTGGACATATATGTACGATGGGAATGGGTCATTATTTAATTCATCCATGGCCACAAAATAAACTAAGATGTCTCCTTTGCCTAAAGGTTGACTGGTTGAGAATGCTTACGGCTTTAAGTCCGATTTGAACGATAAGTTGTTCTTTTGTGCAATATAGGTTCAATAAATAATACGTTTTTTTAACTTTCTAACCGACTTCATATCAGTCAACTGTGCATATAAAATTCAAAGAGTTTCCTCAATTTTTCCAGACTTGATGACCATGGGACCTGGGAATAAAATCCTATAAAAAAAGGCTTTTCCAAATCGTTCCAGGTGTAATCGAAGAGCAAACGTAAAAAATAAGATCCCGATGAATGGAGAACCTCTTAATTTCTTCGTCGGTTAAAAATACCACTAAGTCTAACTAGATACTTTTATTCGATGAAATTTCCGTCGCGGAATCCTAAGAAATATTATGCATTGTTTTTTAAACAATACTGGTCCAAAATTCTGGTAAGTGCCCAACTTGAAAAACGAAAGAATCGTTGAGACATAAAGGACACTTAGGTTAATATTAAGCAAAGCTTTATGATTATATCTCATTCCCTTTTTATGCCTTTTATACGATTTCCTGCAACGCGTAAAAATAGCCTGGATCTTACGAGGCTAACCAACATCCAATGGAAACATGATAAAAAGTTATGACAGTATAAAAATCCTACAATCACGTTCATCTTTTATGGGGCTCACTTACCCTAATAAGTGCTAGACTCTAGCACTTTTTAGGATAAGTGAACCTCATCTAGCGGCTAGAGTATTGAAAGACTGGTAATTTCGTCTTGAAAAAGTTTTTGAGACAAACGAAAACCGGTTTTGCCTAGTGGTAGTAGTAGTAGTGTTCGACAAGAGCGTAACCTGTGCATATATAACCTTTATGAATGCGGCATAGAAAAAGAGTTACTGGCTGAATAGAATGTTTGCTTGGCTAAAATAAAAAATAAAAAAAACAATTGACAGTTTTCCGCCCAAACTCTATTTTCAAAAATGAGTGCCGCTTACACTTCACGTTATGAGGCAGTATTCCTTTGTACACACCCAAAAGGACCCAAAATGTCACGAAATCAAGCTGCTAAGTATATGAATAAATCGAAGGCGTTTGAAACTAAGTGAGTGAGGTGATATATGGAGTAAAGGTTGACGATTAACAAAGAAACAACGAAGACCTCCTCTGAGAGGACAAATGGATCTTGCAGATGCTTTCAGAAAATCCACTTCTGTCTTTACGTTCTGGACAAGAAAAATTGAAGACGAAGCGTTTGAAGATATCTTTAGATACAATTAGAAGGCGTTTGAATAAAAATGGTTTGACATATCGCAGTACAGTGAAGAAACTACTCATTACTGAAAAACACATGGAAAAAGAATATTTTGGGCGAGACAACACAAAAACCGAGATTGGAATAATATTTTTTTTCCGATGAAGCGTTTCTTTTTGGGCAACTAATTACTCGACTCGGGCTTGGTCTACGGCAGATCATAGAGTGCTCGTGCAAACCGTGAAACACCCGGTAAAGGTACATGTTTGGGGATGCTTCTCAAACCAGGGTTTCGGCCATTTGCACTTGTTCACCGGTAGACTGGACGCCCATAAAATGGCCAAAATTTATAAAAAGGCCTTGTTGCCTTCCGCTAAAAAGATGTTCCCAAAGTACAACGCGTCTTGGATTCTGCAAGAGGATAATGACCCTTAACACTGAAGTCAGTACTGTACTGTATGGAAAACTCAAAATGGCCTCGACGTTTTGGATTGGCCTTCACAATCACCCGACGCCAATCCAATTGAAATTTTTTGGGCATGGATGAAGCTTAAATTACGGGGGGGGGGGGGACTGTCAGTGTTTCTGACTTAACTCGAGAACTGAAGTCCACGCGGAGGTCTTTACCTCGCAGTTACGAGTATGCTGAAAATTTGGTCAAAAGTATGCCTCAAAGATGCCAAGCGATTATTGATAACTCAGGAGACTGGACGCCTTATTGAAGATAAAGCATGCATTTATAATAATAAAACTCTTTAATTATAGTACTGGACATGAAATTCTTATATTCAGTGTCCTTAAGGGGATGCCTTGATTTGAGTCGAACACGCCCCCTGCCTTTCGCGCACGAGAAATAGAGATGCAAGTCTCTTCGGGAATGGATTTTCTGGACAAATTTTGATAATTACCGAACTTACTGAAGTTTTATTAGGGTTACGTAGACAAAAAGCAAAAAACGGAACCCTTACGATTCGTCATGTTTGTCTGTCTGTCTGTCTGTCTGTATGTCTGTCCGTCCGTATGACACAGTCATTTTACTCGAAAACTATAAGGTGTATTTGAATAAAATTTTGAGGATAGGTGTATTTTGTTAACCGCTACCACAGAATAAGTAATAGTACAAGTACAGAAATTGCACTTCCTAACAAAAACGACGTTTAGGCATAAGAAACGTGCCTACTCTGTGCATCTCTGTCTATCGTATAACTTGTATTCATTCACACACAGCACGTGTAGCGCTAGGGCTGTCACGCCAAGAATACATCAATGAAGGCAAAAAATGCTCACCAGATGTCGCTTGAGTAAAGTGAACCGATATTAATTTAGTACATGCTTACTTCACATACAATGTATGTCAGCGTCATTATGAATAACACCACACATAAATAAAATTGATCTGCTCTATTCTCTATTAACTAATTCAATTTAACTTTTGAAGTTTTAAGGACAGCATGGAGGGCTTTGTGTGTTCATGTTGACCCAGGTTGTTGAAAGGCGCACTTTCAGAGCAAGTGCATTGTAAAATATATATTCAAACCAGTCTTTCATTTTGAAGTAAATTGCAGTAGGTATCCCGTTAAAACTATAGGTAATAATAAGTAACATGCATTTGTATTGTTTTTGTACATTGTACTGTAACTAACATCTTCATAATGTAAAGTAGGTACCCTAAAGTAGGTACCTAATAAAAAAGTAAACTTATCGTTCACAATTTGCGGGCAGATTAACAAAAGATAATCCAACGTCCTTTTGGGCATTTTTAAACAGCCATAAACTGAGCAGCTGTGGCGGTTTGTTGATTTTTACATGTTATAATAAATTATGTTACTTATAATTATAAAATAACACGTTGTTACGTTCGTTCGTCGCGTTCAAGTCGGCGGCGGTGGCATGTCTCAACACGTACGTGTGCTCGCTCGCGCGGTGCCGGCCCTCGACTGACTTGGAACCTGAGGTTCCGCGACCGCTAGGTTATTAACGCGCCGCGCCCCACCCACTGCAAGCCCCCTGCCGCTACATAGTTTTATAATTAAGTCACTAAAAAAAACTTTTTTTAAGGGTGCTCCCCATACATAAAATTTAAAGTAAAAAAAAATTGATTTTAAGCCCACGTGTGGCACTTCGTCAATCGTCGTCAATCAATCGCCTTTTAAAATAAATATAAAGTTTCTGAGCATTTTTTTTGATTAAGTGAATAGAGTCGGGGAGTACCCTTGTAGGATCGGGACATGGAATGTGAGAACAATGCTAGAACCGGGGAAACTAGAAGAAGTGATACTGGAAATGGAAATACTCAATATAGATATATTAGGTTTATGTGAAATAAGATGGGAAGGGAGTGGAGATTTTTGGAATGGGGACTACAGGGTAATATTTACAGGAGAGAAACAAGGAACAAATGGAACCGCAATAATTTTAAGTAAACAGTGGGCTTCATGTGTGGAAAACACAATACATCACAGCGACAGGATAACGGCCATTAAATTAAGTTCAGACCCAACAGATCTGGTCATCATACAAGTTTATATGCCAACTAGTAGTCATTCTGATGAAGAAGTGGAAAGATTGTATGATGATATAGACATAATAATGGAAACAGTGAAGTTCAAAGATAACTTAATCATCATGGGAGATTTTAATGCCCTTATTGGGGAGGGTTGTGAAGAACATATGGTCGGAAATTTTGGTTTGGGTAAAAGAAATAAACGTGGGGACAGATTAGTACAATTTTGTAAGGAGAATGACCTAGTTGTTGCAAACACTCTATTTAAACAGCCGAAAAGAAGGCTTTACACGTGGAAAATGCCAGGAGACATTGGACGGTACCAGATCGATTACATTATAATGAAAAGCAAGTTCCGTGATCAAATTCGTAATTGCAAGACATTACCAGGAGCTGATATAAACAGTGACCATAATCTCCTCATAAGCATCCAGCATATAGATGTAAGAAAAGTGAAGAGACTACACAAACCAAAGAAATTAGATCTCAATAAACTTAAAAATATAAACAGCAATAGTAGAGTGCAATATAGCAATAAGATAGGTGAAAATTTAGTGCAATATAATGATAAGGAAAAACAATATAAAGAATACATTAGCATAGAAGATAGGTGGAACAACACCAAAAATATATTAATTAAGGCTGCAGAGGAATATTTACAAAAAGAAAAGCTGGTTGCCCGTAAAGAATGGCTTACAGATGAAATAAAAGACCTTATCTTAAAGAGGAGAGAGCTTAAAAATAGTACTAAGGCAGACAAGAATTTAGAATACAAGAAACTTACTAACAAGATAACAACAAAGTGTAGAGAGGCCAAGGAAAAGGACATTCAATTAACATGCAACAAAATACACGACCTTCTTCAGAAAGGTAGAATGGACCAAGCATATACCATAATAAGAAACATGGAAAAGAAATACAAGAAAAGAAGTACAACTATTTTGAACGAGGAAGGTAAAATACTAATGGATAGCAAAGAAGTAACACAAAGATGGGTGAGATATATTGAAAAATTATATGATGGTCCTGGTTTTTCGGAAAATATCATAGAAAAAGAAGAAGACTTTCCAGAAGATAACGTAGGCCCTATATTTCTAAGACAAGAATACGAGAAAGCATTAAGCAGTATACAGAACGGGAAAGCCGCTGGTTTGGATAATATATACATAGAAATGATTAAATGTGCTAACTGTGACATTCTACACGATGAGATTTTCAACATGATACAGAAAATGTATACGGCTGGCATAATTCCAAATGATTTCCAGGTTACCAAAACCGTTACACTACCGAAAAAAGCAAATACACTGAAATGTGAAGAGCATAGAACCTTGAGTCTCATATCGCAAGCTAGCAAGATTATATTGAAATTAATCCAGAACAGAATCAGACCAAAAGTTGAAGATTGTTTAGGGCCAGACCAGTACGGTTTTAGAGAAGGAAGGGGTACTAGAGAAGCAATACTTGCACTGAGACTATTGATTGATCGCCGATTGGAATTAGATTTAGATACGCACATAGCTTTTATAGATTTAGAGAAGGCATTCGATAAAGTTGATTGGAACAAAATGATGGAGGTATTGAAAGAAGCAGGCCTAGATTATCGTGACAGGAGAATTATATACCAACTGTATAAAGAGCAACAAACTACAGTAATAGTAAATGAACAGACGGGAAGTGCCAGAATTCGTCAAGGAGTACGTCAGGGGTGTCCTCTTTCACCGCTTATTTTCAACATCTTTATAGAAAAGGCTATCAAACAATTAACGGGTTCTTATACAGGAGGGGTCAAATTTAATGGAAGAAATGTTAAGTTTATATGCTTTGCAGACGATATAGCAGCAGTTGCGGAAAACGGAGAAGAGCTCCAGGCACTGCTGACTGAAATGAACACGACTTTTTCAGAGTCTGGTCTCAAAATTAACGCTAGCAAAACAAAATTTTTTGTTGTTTCGAAAAGAAGAGTCGTAGATTCAATTTACTTGGCGGGGATCTCAATCGAGCAAGTAAGGAGATTCACATACTTAGGCAGTATTATTACAGACGACTCCAGATGTACACCTGATATTGTTGCCAGGATAGCCATGGCAAAGCAAGCCTTTAATCATAAAAAACATTTGCTCACAGCTAGAATATCAAGCGCCACCCGGAAGAAACTGGTTAAAGTGTACATCTGGAGCATAGCTCTCTACGGGTGCGAAACTTGGACTATGACACAACGAGACAGGGAGAGACTACAAGCATTTGAGATGTGGTGTTGGAGGAGGCTAGAAAAAATTAGCTGGACTGAGAAGAAAACTAATGAAGAGGTCTTGAACATGGTAAACGAAAAGAGGAAACTGATGAAAGTAATTGAGGACAGAAGAGGAAGAATGATAGGACACCTACTACGGCACGACGACTTGATCAGAATGATAATAGAAGGAAAGATAGAAGGAAAGAGAAAAAGAGGAAGGCCTAGAAGAGCATATATGGATCAGATAAAAGAAAAGATAAAAATATGGTCTTATAGAGAGTTAAAGGCAAAGGCAGAATGTAGATCAGATTGGAAATTACTCCACCGACAAGAGCTAAGCTCTTAAATTTATGATGATGATGAATAGAGTCGGAGATAATCGCCCCGAAAGTCACTAAAATTGTGTCCCCCCTATCCAATTTATGAACCGTGTATTTTAAAAATATGGAAAAAATCATGGACATATAGGCTTTATTAAATTGTTCCAGTGAAAATTGTTTTCAACAAGATCGGTTCAAAGGTTTTTGAGATATTTAAAAAAAAACTGCCTTCCTTAAAGAAAAGGACGTAAGTGCCATAAGATTTCAGTAATGATACGACCTTTTTAACAGGCACGGAACCCTTCGTTGGGCGTGGTCCGACACGCACTTTGCCGCCTTTTATATTTCATTAAGTGACATTTTAGATGAGTTTAAATACTATGGTATTAACTTGATAATTTCCAACATTTCGCGTCCCTAAATAGAGTTAAAACTACGAAAAGCTAGGTGTGTAGGCTGTTTAGCCTGGAATCCTCGTCCTAAAGCTAGGCCGATGGCCTTTACGTGGTTAGGATATTTAAATATCCGTAATATTTATTCACAACATAAAATTTAATGAGCGTACTATTCGGGGCTAGTTCGATTTGTGTAAGATTGTCACCTAATATTTGGTTATAATGTATTTATTTTGAAAGCAATATCTATTCGAAAGCGAGAAGAGTTATAAGTGTAACATGTAGGCAATCTCCTAAATAATACAGTTGCCTGTATAAGAACGAAAGAAATAATAATTTACTTTAAAAACAAAGTTTTAACCGACTTCAATTTAGTACTCTGCCAACCCACGAGAACATTTCCTATTTTTTTACAATTTAACACATGAACTGATTTCCGATAGCAAATGCGTTGATTACTATAGAAAAAAACCGAATCGCTGTATGTGGGCCGAAAATATTTGAGGACTTCCATCGATTCCCCGAGATCATCACCAATGGCACTTCATTAGTTCCTATTTCAACGGAATCTTATCAGAACCTGTGACTTACTTTTGCACTTTTAAGTACATAATTGAGGAATTCGATAAGTCATCTGTGGTCTTCATCATCAATTCCTCGCCACCAAATTTATGATTCCGGATATAAATACACGAGTTATAACAGAAAATACTAAAATCACTACACACGTGCCTAATAAAATTGAGGAGTCCCCTCAATTCCTCATGGATCCCATCATCTAACTGAATTTTGAAAAAAATGGACCCACTTGGAAGTATATAATACGAACAAAAAAATTTCGAATCGGCTCATCAATGACGGAGTTCTGAGGTAAAAAACATTCAACATAATAAAAAAAAAATGCAGCCGAATTGAGAACCTCCTCCTTTTTTTTGAAGTCGGTTAATAAGTATTTAAGTAAACTTTATTGCCAAAACCTTAACAAACATACATAATACAATCACATTAAAATTTAATGAGGCGATCGGTCCTAATATCAGCAGGTGCTGGCCAGAAATGACCAGCGCTGATTTTCAGAATGGTCCCAAGTTACAAAAAAACATATATGTAGAACTACTAAATACGAAACATACTAGTTAATAGAACCGGAAAACACAGCAAAATATTAAGTATTCTTCAATCTGAAGTAGACATCAAAGGTTTCTTTCGCGTTTTTACGTGGTTCGAACTAAAAGAAATCTTTTCATAACAAACTGCCAACGACTAGGAAAAAGTTTCAACGTCCAGAATCAATGAGGCGTCTTCGTTAAGCAAAATGGCGTCGGTAGATACTCAATAAAGCAAGAAGAAATGGAGCTGCGTTGTTGACCCTATTATTATCTTTCTTTTTTACTAGCCGTGCCTCTAGCGTTGTCTGCATGGTATGTATTAACTCATTAAAGTATATACAAGATGATAACTATAACATTAACTCATTTAGATTATCTCTCGAAATGTTCACACTTTTTCAGGGATTTAAAGTAAGTACTTTTCGGACGGCGTGGGATGAGGGTGCAGTACTTAATTAAATATTTCATTTAAAAGGACCAAAAGCGGTTTTGATGCTGTGGTTACTGCCATTTCAATAATGAATCAACATCGTTTGTTCCCGTCACTGAGAGAGACACCGATTTGAAGTTTTAATGATTTAAGTCTCGCACGGATTGGCGCGGCTTGCAATGTCGGTCAGTAAACTTGACAGCTAATGTTAAGTTTACTATTGACCGCCACCGCAGGCCACGCCAGTGTGATGCAGAATTTACGCACCAGCTTGAGCTGACACAAGGTTATAAAGCTAGGTTTAAATACCTCGCAGCTTCACAGTACAGGTTCTGTAAAGGTGGTACACCATACCTTTACAGCCTCGTGCTAGAATAACGGCGTAGGCTACCAGAAAACAGTGTGCCATTACTTTATGGTGTAGGATTTCTAAATGGAACGAGAGATTCTGTGTATGAATGATGAGTCATGGATGTAATAGATGATGGGTGAAATGAATAGTAAACTACATACGTGCCATTGAACTTTTTCAGGTTAACTTTAGATGTGGCGAGTTTGCAAAAAGAGACCATTGTAGTTTCATTACGAATGATTTCCTGCAGGCTAGGCACTATGATGGTAGCTCGTTTGTCAAAAGAGCGATTCCTTGACTTGCGTCGAGGATCGATCACACCGAATCTCTATATCTCTATATTTTATTCCGTGTTTGTCGCAACTGCGGCCGCAGCGGCGAAGGTAGCAGAGTCCATGTGGTGTCCTTTAACGTCGCAACTTGCTGCTATAACACAGTCAAAACTAACCTCCACTGTATACGTGAACCGCTTAACTTGGTCCTCGTCTGCGCCACGCGCAGATACGGGGGTAGGGCGAAAATGGGGCGCAGGCGACGTGCGGGAGGTGAAGCACGGCGCCCGCACATCGCTCGCACCCTGTTATCGCCCTACCTCCCGCCCCCCGCTCCGCGCAGACGAGTACTGAGTTAAGGGGCTCCCATACGCCAATGACCTACGATCTGAATCCCTTAGTTTTCTTATGTTTTTTGTGGCTTTTTGTATTAACACCAATGGCTTTAAGTATTAAGCAATAAAATATCCCATATTTACTTCAAAGTAGACCAAAAACTTAAGTTTAGCGATCCGGAGGGCTATATCGGTTACCTTGGTTCTGCTGCGGATAGCCTCATTTCTGATGCGGTCACGCAGCGAAACTCCCAACATGGCCCTCTCCATTGCCCTTTGGGTGACTTTGAGCCTTCTTATGAGGCCCATAGTAAACGACCACGTTTCAGTAGTCTTAAGTGGCAGTGGGCAGGGCACATAGCACGTAGAACCGATGGCCGTTGGGGCGGAAAGGTTCTCGAGTGGCGACCACGTACCGGAAGGCGCAGCGTGGGTAGGCCCCCGACAAGGTGGACTGATGACCTGGTAAAGGTTGCGGGAGTCCGCTGGATGCGGGTGGCGCGGGATCGGTCACTTTGGCACTCTTTGGGAGAGGCCTATGTCCAGCAGTGGACGTCTTTCGGCTGATATGATGATGATGATGAGACCAAAAACCGGTTTTCTGGCCATAACTTTTGTGTTGATTGGTTTTCAATGAAAACCCTTCACCAGTTTTTAGAGACGTCACAGACGAACCCAAATATGTAGATTTCGTATAGGTATGTTAGATCTTTCACGTCAAGAGAGATACCAAATAAGTGTTTTTTAGACAATGTTTAAAAAAATCACACAAAATTCATTTGTTTCAAAATCCGGTGGACCAAAATGGAGATAAAAGATAGAAGAACCGATGACCGTTTGACTTATAGTTCTATCTGTATTCCAAAAGTAAGAGATACGATTCAAAAGTTGTCAAAAATCGATGAAAACCTCGGGTAGCCCCTTAAGCAGTCTACCAATAGCATCCATAATGAATGAATGAAATGCCGCGAATTGAACGGAATATGTAAGTTGCCAAGTTCAAGGCGAGTAAAACAACTTAACATCGTTGTTTTGTTTCGGACTGATTAAGTTTTGCCATGTAGTTAGTCTCATTTGGCACAGATACCTACTTGTAATATATAATCGAAACCTCTTCCAATGGGTTAGTCTAAGAATGATAACATGATAAGAGAGTGTGTGTTCGGGAAATATTATGTTCATTTTACGATTTTGCTATTGATCATAACCAATATTGTGTACGTTCCATGAGATTTTAGCCTTGGCAGTGGTTAGTTGGCAAATTGATAAAATACAAAGTGATGGATAGTTTAGGTTTGCGAAAAATTCATGAAAAATTATTGGGGACTAAATGCGTAGGATTTATTAGTATGTCTAATGTGTGAACTGTTCCAATATGTATTTGTTTTTAAATTTGGATAAAGGAAATATTTTAAACTTTAATGATCGGAGACGGATTCGAACCCGCGACCACAGGCATACGCGGCCTGCCGCTACTAACTAACCTAGCGAATGGATGGAAAAATGTTTAATCAGTTCCCTCTTACAACACCACAGGAAGGAATGTAATTATACATATACATATATATTATTAAGCAAATATTTGTAATTAAGATGTTTTCTCTTGTCGTGGTGCATAGAGTATTTATTTATTATCATTTATTTATTTTTCATTTTCGTCAGCAGACGCTAGGTACTGCTTAATTCAAGATTACTTTACGCATTTATTTTGATTGTGTTACATTTTAATAAGTATGTAATGTATATTGGAGCAGTTCTCACCTAGGTACATACAAGGTGTCTTTCTTAAGTTCTTTATCTATACCTACCATATTTTTACTAACCCAGTTCATCAGACCTAAGATGGGTAACAACGATGTTTGTACAATGTGATCAAAGCATACTGCATTGCTTTGGTCACAATGTAACATGGTTGGAAAAATGCCTTAATTAAACTGTCATTTCCGCAGTAAATTGATCGATCAAAAATCCATCTAAGGCATTCTTTGTTTTACCGCCCTGCTGCACGTCTATCATGGGACGGCCGCGTCATACTCTCGATTTTCTCTTGTTGTAAGTGTTCTAATAAGAGAGAGACGGATAGTGCGAGAAAAATCGAGAGAGCTGTCTCGCCGTCGCGGGATAGCCGTGCTAGTCGATTGCGTATCGCGGGTCGCGTGGCGCCGTATCGCAACGGATGCGTGAGCACACGGACGTAGCTAACCGCATTTTAGAAAAATGCAGTAGACAAAGCTGGAAGGAACCGGTCAGATGCGACGACAGCCGAGCATAGCCAGCCACGTCCGCGAGGAGCCGACCAGCCGCAAATCCATTCAATATGAAATACAACGTAATGCTAAATACAATACAAGCTTTAAATTCCTTTGGCAACTTGTATACAACTTAGAAAAGTTGAAAAGCCCCAGACATTTTCATTTCAAAGTCCAATATCTCAAAAACGATTTTCATGAAACATGGCTAGGAACACTCGGGATAACATTATCTATGACACAAAAAAAATGCATTCAAATCGGTCCATCCGTTAGGGAGCTAGAGCAGATAGACACATTAAACTTATAACACACCTCTTTTTGCGTCGGGGGTTAAAAATGCGCTCATGCGCGCTCCGGATCGGTCCGGTCGGTGAGAATGGTACACAACGCTTCGTCTAGGCTGGCAAATACCTGTGATCTGAGACATTTCTAATTTACCACCATATGTGAGTAATGTTCTATTTATTACGCTCACCCAATAAAGCTGTCTCATCCAAAAAAAATCAAAGCTCACTAGATCTCAACACACTTTGTTTTCTAAACACCGTCATAATCATCCTGTTCTGTTCATTCATATTTGAATATCCTGTTATTTTCACTCGTCTCATTAATCTCTGTTTTCCTGTTTAATATCTCTTATATGAAATTTCATATTACGATTATTTTACTTAGATGAATCCAAATACTGAGGCCGCGTTCAGGACGTTTAAAGGACTTCTCGTCAAGGCCCTTTACACACGACTCGATACGATCGTGCTCGTTTATCTAAGTCATCTTATTTATATAAGTCATCTTTATTGTATACATATAAGATCAGGTCATGTTACTTTGGATTACATTACATTGGATTGTAATTTTTTTGTCAATTGTGATCAAAGGTCAATATTGATTTGGAAATTATTGACAACATACTACGTCTTAAATATATCACCCATAACTACTTAGGGTGAGTGGGCAAGTTACGATCACAGATTCAACGCTAAATATGGCGTCAGCAGCTGTCATTCCATAGAAACTTGTCAAACTTTCCATTTACAGACGGTTTGGTGCAACCCACCGTTATAATTGGTTATGCGTGATATAAGATCGGGTGGGTACACACGGCGATTTTATGCAGTGGCAGTAACGCGATACAGCATCGATACAGTAGTTGAAAGATAGGTATCGAATTTAATCGCTCTATCTTTTAAGTTATAAACAAATAAAAACTTAAAGGGCTCAATGTACAATGACGTCATTTTTAATCTAGAGGAAATGAAATATGATTGATTATTATATTTTGTGTGCCCCTTTTTAATATTGTAGTACCATCGAGCTCATAGTATTATAGTATTTTCCCGGTTGCATCCAAAACTCACTTATCCCAATATTTGGCAAATATAACCTTGGTCTATCCTGAAGCTCTATTATTTGATGAAAGAATTGTGAAATCAGTTCAGTGTTTCCGGAGTTTACCCCCTGCGTATAAACTTATAAGACATATAGCATAGCATCGAATACACTCAAGATAATCAGTAAAAGTCGACATTCTTGTCAAAATGCAACCATTTTATTGCCCGTAATAACCATTTACTGACGCAATAGCCAGTTACCAATCCTTTTAACGTCTAAAGTTCCAGCTCTCCACTGTATTTAGAAGTGGCATCGAAAATAAAATCCGAAGGTCTATTTAACTAAACTTACATGGAATTGAAATCAAATTGATTATCGCGCGCACTCGTATTGACGCGAGATAGTGCACGCATTTTCAATGCGTTTCGGCGTTTCAACTGCTGTCCGTGCCAAAACCAGTAGCACGTTTCACGGAGGCCCGGAGGATATCAGCCGAAAGACGTCCATTACTGGACATATTTAGGCCTCGCTCAAAGAGTGCCGCAATGACCGGTCCTGCGCCGCCCGCATCCAGCGGACTCCCGCGATCTTTACCAGGTCATCTGTCCACCTTGTGGGGGCCACTGTCGGCCATGACTGTGTTCCAATAAAGCACTGGTTTACCCACGCTGTGCCTGCGCTGCTGGTACACCTGTTTATTAGACTTGTAAAATTGAAACTGTTGAGTTGACTGACAGTTGACACTGTCCGATTGGTGATACCGTACCGACCCGGCGCCTACAATTTCGGAACTGGAAGATCACCCACGCAAATACGAATTCGATTCCAACTTAATGCGCACTCAAATAGACTCCCAGTTATACGTTTCGACACGTGTTCTGGGACCGTTCCATTACACGCTAAATCTAAAAGCTTCTCTTTCTGCGTTCAAAATGCGAGCGCTGCGAAGCCAGTGGTGATGTGGGATTGAAAAGTTTGGAGCAAATAATGGAGTAAAACAAGGTGAAATGGAACGTTGGTCGCTACAAAATGGAACGTTATTGGCACGAATTCCCTGGGCACCTACACATTTAGATTCGATATTTCAAATTAAAGGGATTTTTTTATGTTTTGCTCCGAGCCGGATTCGAGCAACCTTCTGGCATATATGCGGCCGGCCTCTCTATCCAACTGAGCTATCGTAATCGTGTTCGGTCAAACGAAATTTTCAATCAGTTCCGTTATTTTTCGGGGCGGTATGAACACATACACTACCTATGATTCCAAAGATCCCAATATACTAGTGAAAGAATTTTGGAAATCGGAGAATATACACCATATATTCCACATGCCTCTTTATCATTATACCTAGATCTCACGGTTCTAAATACTGATTTGCCATACGATAAATAAATAAATTATACCTAGTATAATGATAAAGACTAGAAGGTAAACGTTTGAGTGCTCGACGATGTATTAGTATATGGCATGGGCGCTCTATGTAAAAGTCACACTTAAAGGCTGAAATTTGAACGAAGAAAAACGCCCTTAATTCGAATTTAACCCAGTTTACCATAGATAATATTATATAGATTGATCAACTTAACAAAGACCAAGATCACGTTTCAGTCTCACAAAATATACTTAACATCTTTCCGTCGAGGAAATCTGGCAATAAAAGCATTATGGAGGGACACGAATATTAATAATGCAGAAGAGACCACTTCTACTATTTTATCGAATAAAATATAGAAAAAATGTGTTACGAGAAGGCTTTCCAGACGGCACGCAATCTAGCTTAATAGGTCGCAAAGAGGGATCGAATCAGACGCGTCATATTTCTGCGGGATCAATAGTAGATTGTGTCTCAAAGGAGCGAAATTATTTTTAAGGTGAGGGCGCAGTTTTTACGGATGCGGATGTAGTGCAATTCACGACAAGAAAGGAACCCACGTGGCGCTTAGCACGCGTGTTTTAGATATTTTCGCCACACAGACTAATACAGACGCGCAGTATAAAGCAAGACGATGTTTCATATAGTTGTCTCTGTCACTTCTAATGGTCAGCTGACGTGAGTTAGAATGAGACGAATAGTATGGTATTTTGAGTCTATTGACGACTCGTCTCCATCTACTGTTCACCACTGTGTTAAATTAGTAAACAAGTTTTCCGAGGTGTCAACGTCAAATTAACACTTATAGTGTTGTAACTGTTTTAAAGTTCATATTCATCGACATTATATCGGTGTGAATTTTATGTAGGCGAGGCGTTTGGCAAGTTTGAGATACAGAGAGTGGAAATACAGACGTGAGTGAGCTGGAGGTTGATTTTGCTACTTCCGTTTACCTACCACATTAACTTTTGTATTGTTCATTTCAGTAGATAACTGAGACTATAAAGATTATTATTTTAGTCGTTAAATACTACTTAATTACATTTTAATACTTATTTAAAGTCCCAATCAAGTAGCTGTCTACACCTCACGTAGGGAGTTGTGGCTCAGAAACAGGAATAAGTAGGTACCTAGTTAAGTCAAGGTACCTATGGTTTTTGTTTTTACTGTGGTAAATAACATTTTGTATACATGTATGGTATACATAGTGTTAAATTGTATCTGTATACAAATGTATGGAGATACAATTTATTTACTACTGGTGCAGATGACGAATATTTGTATTAACAGTAAATATGGATATCGATAAATTGTAAGAAAACATCTTTCAGGGCACTAAATCTCGAGCGAGGGAGAAAGCGAATTACATTGTGCGAGCGAGAAAGCGGAGACAATGACGTATGAAGACCTATCAGATAACATGGTTCTATCCCTTTCTTACTCGTCGTTCAGTATGTAAGTGAGAAGAGATCGGATGTATAGAAAACGTCCAATTTATTAGGGCCTATCTGCTTTTCTCTGTAATCTGTGTTTCGCCATTAACCCTTAATTTACCTGACCAGAATTGTTGGGGCTGTCCTGCGTCACCGAGGCTTGAGCTGTGGACTTTCGCTATTTTTTGTCAAATTACCTAAGGGTTATTGAAAAAAAAACTTTGTTTTTTGTTGGTTACGGTTGTAAATTAGTCTCAACGTGTTTGATGATTGCGTGATATCATAAAATGGACGTTATTTATTTACGTTTTCCCGCTGATAACAAAAAAATCGCATCCAGCATACCTGCTTTAGAGGCTGTGATAACCAAAAAAATGAATTGTACAAATTAATTTGTTCAGTCCCGTCTGTAAAATACTCTATGAACCGGACACGTAATGGACTCTCTCAGTCAAATTAGGGAGGCTATCCATGTACCCGCCGTTCAGTACTTCGTCTAAATAATCATTAACCTTCTGAAATCATGCTGAACGAATTGCCATCTCTCCCTGGACCCTTGAGGACCCTGAAGCATCACCTTCACAATTTGTCAAAATTTATAGCAACCGTATATATATGATTGATAATCCATTTTTTTTAATGCTCGTAGTTACAGCACACGGGGCCTCAGGAGGCTGGAGTTCAGAAACGTATTATACATTTCATTGAGCAGTAATTCAAAAATAATGTTGAGATTGAAGCTTTACTTACAGAATAAAAATGCCTAACCTAATGTCTCCTACCCGCGTCATACAGGTATTTTTTTAAAGTTGAATCGTATAAGAGTTACTTACTTTTCCTGACAGCAAGCATTCGCCTTTTAGACCGTGTTAATAAATGACGTTGTTTTCCAGAACCCATCTTGTGCATTACATACTTTACATCACATAAGTGGAATATTATGGTTTAAGAAAAGAAGATGCAAAGAAAATAATACGTAACAACACACTTTCAAACTCATTTCCTATAGAAGAACGATACAACAGCACTCGAATTCCATACTACCTTAATTCATTTGTTTTTATAACGGTAGACATGGGCAGGGTTCAAAATTGAAATCCAATTTCACTTTCATCTCAATTCGAACCGCATGGCGCTTGCTATAAGGTTGCTTGTACAAATACATGGACGTTAGATATGGCGTTGTGAATGTAAATGGTCTATAGGCGCCTTTTTTATAACCCAAAGCTTTCGAGAGTATTATTTACGGCGAAAACTTGCTCCCACTTTATTTTAGGTTAGAACGTACTCTCGATTTTCATACTGGATGCGTTATAAAGCTGTGTCTACATTACATTATTTATTGCACTTTAGGAAATGAAAGTAATAGCGTTGCTCATTGAAGATAAATTGTTTCTTTAGCGTGAAATAGTATTCTTGTAGCGTTTAGGGGTTCATGTAGATTAGTCATTGAAGTCTCAAATTTAAAGAGAGACATTTTCAAAACATATTAATGTCATCCCCATAAGAGGTCAATGCTGAGGATCAAAGCATCATGTCCTATTCTTGCTGACCAGGCTCCTCCATAGGCTACTACCACCCGCTTTATGTATGGCCTCATGCAGGTGTAGTTACAAGTATGGAGTGGTTTGAGTACTCCATCTAGCGGGTGGTCTGCCTCGGGACATCTGCCCTTCAACGGTGCCTATATAACACCAATAAAAAAACTAACGAATAAGAATACTTTTATGGTCAAACAGGAGCCATTTATTGATCTTCATAGATACATAAATTCTTCATGTAATTAATATATTGCATTAATAAGCTGAAGCGTATTTTAGTAAGTAATGTAAGAATTAAAAAAAATGCTGCTGTCAAGTGCCATACTTATTTCGATATACATTATGATATAGATATTCCCGTCAAAAGTAAATTCTCATATATTCCTAAACAAGATTATGTTTCTATTTCCTAAACATAGAAACAAAATAAAACAAGGAAAAAATATAAATGAAATACCTGAATACGGTTTCTTCTTTGCAGGTTTCCTTCACGGGAATTGATGTGAATAAGTAATTGATTTTTTCCCGGAGCTGCAAAGAAAAACATGATTTAAAGAAGTGGGCTGTAACAAATGCCTTAGTCAAAAGATGCGGAGAGCCAAACCAACGTCACATTTACTGGAATTATATTGGACGTTACTTTATTTGTTTGCCATTTGGTAATCGTCCTAATATTCGACGCTGAAACAGTATATGGCAGTCACTTTAAGTCAAAGTGAAATGGCTTAAATTCGAAGTATTCGAACGCAGAATAACAATCCTCTCAGTTCGAATTCAAATTATATTGCTTTGACATAATGTGACTAAGCCATACAATCAATGGTGCTACGTCGAGGACTAGGACGTTTCCCTTATTTTTATATTTTACAAGCTTTTTATTAACTTGGACTGTTGAAAGTTGTCCTTCTTAATGTCCGAACCATTTTTCAGCCACTTGTCGGTATCTGATTAAGTTGTTTGGTATGGTTGTGTAGATTTCACGACAACGCAATATGGCATCACCGAGCTGATGGACACATAAGTGACCATAGCATCTCCAACACACAACATAAACTTAAACGAAAGAGGAATAAATGTAGCGTAACTTAAAATTGTTTTTTTCCCTTCATGTTCTCTTAACAGATATAATAATGTTTAGCCTAATGGTTATCTGGTAAGCCACTTGGCGTTAAGCTCACCATTTGCCATATTCAATCAAATTTAAATAAATAAACACGTCGTGTTTGGTCACATTCGTATCCTATACAAAAAAGCAAAATAGTACAACAATAATATAATGATCATTGATAATTAATTTACAAGTATTGTTGGTGAACTATATACAAGATATTAATAAAATAAAATCTGAATTTAATATTTAAATAAAGGCCCTCGGGGCATTGGTACCGAGGATGCTGGCGGCATTGCAATGTTGATACGTTGCGCGAGATAGCCGCCAGCTCTTCAGTGATCAGTTACGCCAACCAGACGTTTCGCGATTTCCGCGAGCGTCGAGACACGCCAAATCTTTGGGCCTCGATATTTTATGCGTTTCATGCTTTGTTATTAAATAGGTACAAAATATAAATTTATCCATAAATTAGAAATAGAATAGCACTAAACTAATAATAGGTACAAATAATAAATAGGCTACAGGTCTACAAATAACAAACAGAGGATATCAGCTCCTGGTATCGGAGAGGAAAGTTTTTCAGAAGGTCTTGGGACCTGTCAAGAGAGACGATGGAACATAGAGGATCCGGAAAATTGACGAGATCGAGGAGTTAGTGGAGAAGCCAACCATCACCGGTGAAATGAAATCCCACAGGCTTCGCTGGTTCGATCAACTTCTGCGAGTAGGATGGGATAGGACCGGGCAGTTAAGAGAGCGTATTTGGGCCGACCGACTATCGCTGGTCCGTGGGGACCAGGTATCGCTTGGAAGGATAGCGTGCAGATGGATCTACGTCGTCTTCAAGCTGAAATCTGGCAGAAAGTGGCGCAGGATAGGGTTAAGTGGCGTGCTCTAGTTTCGGAGGCCAAGATCTTTTTGGATCATTGAGCCAGAATAGTTAGTTATAACGAACAGGTATTTGCACTAGGTAAATACAAAACTTTACCCGCCCACTAGCCATGAATTGAAACCTTCCGCAAGCAAAACTTCCCGCTTTACATTTCAGGGTGGTATCAAAACGGAGTGGGATGGGACAGGACCGGGCAGTCAAGAGAGCGTATTTGGGCCGACCGACTATAGCTTGGAAGGAAAGGAAGGATAGCGTGCAGATGGATCTACGTCGTCTTCAAGCTGAAATCTGGCAGAAAGTGGCGCAGGATAGGGTTAAGTGGCGTGCTCTAGTTTCGGAGGCCAAGATCTTTTTGGATCATTGAGCCAGAATAGTTAGTTATAACGAACAGGTATTTGCACTAGGTAAATACAAAACTTTACCCGCCCACTAGCCATGAATTGAAACCTTCCGCAAGCAAAACTTCCCGCTTTACATTTCAGGGTGGTATCAAAACGGAGTGGGATGGGACAGGACCGGGCAGTCAAGAGAGCGTATTTGGGCCGACCGACTATAGCTTGGAAGGAAAGGAAGGATAGCGTGCAGATGGATCTACGTCGTCTTCAAGCTGAAATCTGGCAGAAAGTGGCGCAGGATAGGGTTAAGTGGCGTGCTCTAGTTTCGGAGGCCAAGATCTTAATGGATCATTGAGCCAGAATAATTAGTTATAACAAACAGGTATTTGCACTAGGTAAATACAACACTATACCTGCCCACTAGCCATGAATTGAAACTTTCCGCAAGCAAAACTTCCCGCTTTACAGTCCAGGGTGGTATAAAAACGATTAAACCATTAAGAAAGTATTTTCCTGATATGTAAATCGTTAGGTCAAGGTTGATAATGGACAATGTCGAATAACTTGACCGTAATCATGGGCCATTGCTTTACTGTGGAGGTGTAAGGTCGTTCTGTGAAGGTTAGCGACGGATTTACGAAGGGATCTCACGCGACTTGAAATAATTATGGTGGTAAGACGGGAAATAAGTTTCGAGCCTATTTGATTGACTGCGACGTGCGACACAAAATTAAAATGATATTTAAATTTGAACTGTTTGTATTAAATTGACCTCCTTGTTCACTATGTACCTACAGTCAAGGATATTAAATGCTTAGCACTTTTGGAACTTAACTTCATTCAAATAGAGTTGACACGTGCCAAACCTTCGTTTTCCTCGGCCATACAATAGAATAGGTGATTCAAATTGTATCGTTATTCCAAAAGAAAGATAACCAAAAACTATACCTGATTATGAAATTAATACACCAATAAAAAAAACGAAGTAACAACCGTTTAAATATTACTTTATATTACTAATTAGACCGAAAGCGCTTCACTTTTGAGACGTCCTGAACCACTTGTGTCACAAAAAACGAAACGACCTTAACTAGACAAAAAATCACGAGCTATGCGTTAGAGCGGAATGGCATGATTTGAGTTTTGCAACCTTTAATCATAGGTTATGTTAGACAGAGGACCTTCTGCAATCGTATTTTCAGGTTCATGTGTTTACGTTTTTTCAAGGTTCAATCATTTTACGCGCGTCAGGTAGATCTAAATGTCACTTTTTATATGGAAAAATGACAGTTAAATTGTCCTATCTTGCCTTAGAAACGCTACGTTATTACCTCTGTATTTCAAATACTATTATTAATTCCGTGGCCAAGACTCTTGTTACATAAACTGTACGCAACAAAATGCCAATACTAAGAGTGAAATAGACATCAATTTATGTAGCAACTTCGAAAGCTAATTAACGGAATAGCAGAGCGAACAAGTCGGAACACAATCCGCATGTTTGCGATGTTCGGCATCGGTCAATACGGCAAGCGTGCGATCAAATACCGCGACTACTACTACGTTCAGAGAGACCCCCTTTACACCTCACGACTCAGGATGGGTTGCATGAATTCACTTCAACTTTCCATACTTGATTTTAACAAACACCGCTTGCGATTACTGACGCTTTGGTGCCACATACCCTTAGTGTTACGGCCTGTAGCGAAGCACTTAGGCCTTACACTAAGGGTGGTATTTTTATACCATGTCGGTGGCAAACAAGCATACGGCCTGCTTGATGGTAAGCGGACACCGTAATCTATCACGCTTGCGATTCCAAAAGAATCACACGTGCATTGCCAACCCTTTATTGAATTGAGGATTCGTTATGTTGATAGCTAGACAAACATGGACCCCTCACTCTCAACACAACAGATACGCGGGAGCTTTGGCGACCTTACGCACCACCTCCACACAACAGCATATATCCACAGAGCAAGCAGCGTCGGACGACCGCTGTAGCCTAATTGGTAGTGACCCTGCCTACGAAGCAAGAAGTCCTGGGTTCGAATCCCGGTAAGGGCATTTATTTTGTGTGATGAGCACGAATATTTGTTCCTGAGTCATGGATGTTTTCTATGTATTTAAGTATTTACTCGTATTTAAGTATGTTTATCGTCGTCTAGTACCCATAGTACAAGCTTTGCTTAGTTTGGGACTAGGTCGATTTGTGTAAGATTGTCCCCTAATATTTTATTTATTTATTTATTTTCTCGTATTAGCCCAGCGGCACTTGCGAGTCGGAAACGATGACGCAGGTCAAGCAAAGATGGCAGTGTCTGTCTTTGGATGGGTGACCGCCTGATGTTTGAGTAGTTAATACAGTTGATCCCGGCTATTCATGTAGTCGTCAAGCCGAGTTAGAGGCCTACATTACGTAGTTTTAATTTCTTACATTGGGATAATGGGATAAGGATATACAATTAATATTTTAAATATGTCAAATCCAAAAATCCAATCCAAAAAAGTTTAAAAAATTACCTCTTGTTCCAAGAGAGACGCATAGTGCGAGAAAAATCGAGAGAGCTCGCGCGCCGTCGCGTGATAGCCGTGCACTCATCGTGAGGATTAAGTAAGATTCGTGCAGTATAACTAATATGCGCATTCATCAGCCGTAGTTCCTCGAATCGTTCGTGTGCTCAACGATGTTTGTAACGAACAGCGAAGATTGCCTTTGAAACCGACGCATTAAGTACCTAGTTATACGGTTTTTTAAGCATGTAGCTTAAAAAACCGTAGTAGACGAAGAATTTTAACACAGCAAGTATACTGTTATCCGTCTAATCTGAAAATTGGTCCATAAGTAAACTGTAACCTGATTACGGGAAAGTTACTGGTAAAAAAATACTTATTTTTTTTTTCATACAGGTAGCTTATGCGGAGCATAATTTCGAATCGATTGACACCTATTCTAACAAAATCGCTTCAGTATCTTAAACGCTACGGTCGAACACGACGTAGGCACCTACCGGATGCCTAAGTCGTAGTCGCTTTCCGCTACTTACGAGGAAAACCTCGGTATCGGCTACGAGCGTAGCGCGTAGTGATTCTTGGCAGTGAATCTGTTAAGTAAAGAAAGAAATTAAGTTTATGCATGACGTTTTAATACTTAGGCTAATACATAAGAGAAGTAACAGCTGTGAGAATTTTAAATGGTGTTTGAAATGGCCTCCACTCACTGTATGTCAAGGTAGTTTGTGAGTAGGTACTTTGACGCTGGTCTACCGTGGATACCCTTCCAAGAGAACACTCCAATACGCTGCAAACATATTTTTTTACGTCACATCTGGCCATAATGCGAGTTTTACTGCACGCTGCGCGTACGGGAAAACTCGCATTGTGGCCAGGTGAAGACGTAAAATTTTGTACGCAACACGGGCGGTAATTCGTAATGCCCCAGAGCGCATATTTATGGCCCTCACCTTCGGTTCGGGCCACAAACACCTGCGATCTGGGGCATTCACGAATTCACCGCCCTAGTTACGTAATGTACTATTACAATGCACTTGCTCTGAAAGTGCGCCTTTACATGGGTCAACATGAACACGGGAAGCCCTCCATGCCGGCACGGCGCGGCGCGCCGGGGGGCGGCCGTGCGGGAATGGATTTCGGGCCAAAATTCCCACACGCGTGCGAGAATGAGATTTCATGACAATTCAAATTTCACCTGTTTTGTATAAATTTAAATTTCCTCGCATGATGCATTGTAAAACATTGTATGATACACGTGCGGATAGGTAATTCCCAACTTTCCGCACTAGTATCATAAATAACTATTACGTTACACCTGGCCATAATACCATTTTACCGCACGCTGCGCGTACGGTAAAAGTCGCATTGTGGCCAGGTGATTACGTAAAGTTATGTTCTTACCACGGGCGGTAATTCGTGAATGGCGTTTGTGGCCCGAACCGAAGGTGAGGGCCATAAATATGCGATCTCACCGCCCTAGGTACGTAATGTACTGTAGTAACAAAAACTAGTTGAGTATAATATGAGACAGTTTGAGATTGTATACACTAAAACTACATTGCAATATGCAAGATCAAAAAGAAATTACATACTGTAGCTTAATCGCATAAAATATTGGGTGGGTTTTTTTTCTTTTTCACATTATTATCTTTTTGGAGTTAAACTTGGGTGGGTGATATTATCATTAAAATTAACTAACTATTGAAACCTTTTACGCTGACAGTCATAGCGGGAAGTTTTAATGAAATAGTATTTTATTTTACTACTCCCCCTATATCTCAGAAACTCTGGAATGTAAAAGCATGAAACTAGTATACGCCGCTCCGAACAGGTTCTTAAATTGGGTCGACCGAAGTTGGCACAATACTCAGTGGGCAGTGTTGAGTTATTGAGTAAAAACAATAGTAAGGCAGGGGTGCCTAGATGCAGGTAAATTTATAGGGCCAGCCTTTGGGGGTGAATATATATTATTACTCCAGTCAAGGTTTTAGGATAATTTCTTTAAAACTAAAAAAGTATTATCGACGCCTCGTCTGGCGATATGGTTCTAAGCTATGTTTTTGCGCTGGGGATGTTATATTTTTTGAAGTAAAAACTTCTTTAGCGGCGCTGTGCACTTTTTGGGATGGGGATTTTTTTTAAACTCGCCACAGATTTTGTAAGGTGAGATTCAAGTAAGTCATGTGACCGTAAGATGCGTTGGGTGACATTGGGGGTAGGAGTGGGGGCAGGGGGGACGGGATGGTTTGAAGAGGAGGGGGGAGGGTGGAGATGGAAGGGGGGGAGAAACAAGTTTTCACTTCTGCCGGCACTCCCCGGAGTGCAACGCGGTCTTTTTCTATTTATGTAGTCATGCAGTGGGAGCGAGACGGAAGTCGCTCAGTCGCGCGTGACGCGACCTGTCAGCGAGTTCAATATTAGTTCCATGTATCATACTCTAATAAGTCCCCGGGACGGCAGGTACCTACATACCTGGTGCAATACCTATGCTGCCGAAATTAAATTGGATTGGATAGGTGGGGGTCAGGTTCGAAGGGAGAACACGTCCTTTTTACTCAAGCGTTTTATTCCGACTGTCTTAACCTAGATTACAATTATCTGCCCACTACACCACCGGGGCTAATAGGAAAAAAAAATGTATTCTTACATATATTTTTTTTGTAAACACATGAAAAGAAATAGTACTTAATTACATTATTCAGACATGTCTGGAAAATAAGGATTAGATGCGTATACAGTATGATCTACACTTATTCAATAAACAATTTTACACGATTTTTATGAATAGTTTCATTTTTTCCCTTATTTAATATTATTATATTTGGCCCTTGATCTTCTACTACTTTAAATGGGCCGTTATACAATTTGCTCAATTTTTTTCCCGTTTCTTTTTTAATTAAAACTAAATCATCTTTCTAATAAACAAATGGAAGAACATTTCTGTCATATAAGCTCTTATAAATAAAATAAATAAATAAAAATACTTTATTTCAGACCAATTGATCCATAGTGTGTTAGTAACAAGTGACTTAAGACTAATTAAATTTGCTAACTTACTTTTTAACAAATGCTCTCTTGCTTCCTTATGCGCTAACTGTAATCTATATCTTAACATGTAGTTGTTTGGATTATACAATGGATCCAAAGTATCGCTTAAATTGCTAGGTATTCGACATTCTTTACCGAAAACGAGCTCGAATGGTGAATATTTAGTTGAACTATGTATAGTGGTATTGTAAGCGAAACACCAGAATGGTAGCCAGTGGCTCCATGTGTCTGCGTGTTCGTCACAATAAATTCGTAAAAATGCTCCAAGATGTTTACGCATATTTTCAATAGCACCGAGTGATTGGTGATGGTAAGCCGTCGATTGTAATTTTTCGATTTTTAGTAATTTACATACCTCTTGAAATGTCGACGACGTGAACTCTGTGCCTCTGTCGGTTGCGATGACCTTGGGTATACCGTACCTTAATATGAAGTTGTTAACTAAAGCTCGCGCCACGCTGACAGTGTCCTTGTTACGTAATGGGTATGCTTCAATATACTTACTAAGTTCACATTGTATAGTTAGGATGTAGGTAAATCCGTCCACATCGGTCTCTAAAGGTCCGACTACGTCCAAGAATATCTTCTCCAAGGCCGCTGTAGCTGTGGATGTTATTTGCATTGGTTCTCTGTTTTCCCGCGAATATTTCATATGCTGACATTTACAGCATTTCCTAACGAAATTTCTAACTTCCTGCTCCAGCTCGGGCCAGTAGTATTTTCTCTTAATATTGTTTATCATTCGACGTATACCGGCGTGTCCACACGTTGGCAATAAATGGTAATCGTTCAAAATTATAGTTTTTTCTTTTCTGTCAATTATTCTTTTTACATTGCTGAGAATGTTTATGCGTGGTCCGGACCACTCTTTGTTACTCATTATCTCTTCACTGAGATTCTTTAAAAATAACGCGTTATTTAGTGTCTTTATTATACATACTTCTTCAATATTTATTTTTTTACAAAACACGCTTAACTTATTCGCAAAATCGGCTCGCGTATAGTGCGACATATAGCTAAGGTTTATGTATATAATTGACTTTTCTTTTATGTATGAAAAACATTCATGTTCCATTGTAATTTTATTCTTCGTTCGTAAGTTGTCTAAATCCGGGCTCGAGATAAAATCTAACTCAACGGAATTGTTGGGTTTTCTTAATATTTCCGAAATTTGAGGTTGATCAGGCCTCGCATCAATGGGTATATTAAGATCCGTAGCGTTTCCGGAACTCGTATTTTGTTGTAATGCTCTTTTACTTTGCGCCCTTGTCATTACTAAAACTCGTTTTTCTATATTTTTTAATTCGTCCGAAGTGATGGTCACCCTACTCAATGCGTCCGCGCCTACGTTATCTTTGCCCCTTATGTAAACAACTTTGTAATCGTATTCTTCGAGTTGTAGTCTGAATTTAATTAAACGGCTGGATGGGTCTTTCATACTAAAAAGATATAATAATGGTTTATGGTCAGTCATGATGGTGAAATATTTACCAAATAAATAAGGTCTGTAGTGCTTTACACTCCAGGTCACGGCTAATAGCTCCTTGTGTATAGTCGGGTAATTTAATTCGGCTTTATTTAGGGTTCTACTTGCGTATGCTATCGGTCTCAAATCTTTGTTGCACAAAACAGATCCGATGGCCTTCCCGGAGGCGTATGTTTGAAGGACAAATTCGTTACTATCTGAAAAGTCAGGGTACTGCAGGATTGGTGGGGATATTAATTTTTCTTTTAAAGACATAAATGCCTGTTTACATTCGTCTGTCCAGTTAAAAGTAACATTTTTCCGACATAATCTATTCAATGGCAAAGTAATTGTGGCAAAACCTGGTATAAATTTCCTGTAATAATTACAAAAGGCGACGAAACGTCTAACCTCGTCTATCGTTGTAGGTGCTGGATAGTCTTTTAATACTCTAGTTTTTTCAGGATCGGGCAAAACTCCTTGGGCTGACACTATGTGGCCTAAATATAAAAGTTGTGTTTTGAGAAATTCACATTTTTGAGGATTGACCTTCAAGTTTACCTTTCGCAACCGTTGCAATACATCGGTTAAATTTTTATTATGTTGATCTATATTTCTACCGAATACCACGAGGTCGTCCATGTAGATAAAGCATTTTTCATATGATAGTCCCGACATGGCTATTGACATAACACGTGAAAAAGCGCTCGCACTGAGCTTCAATCCCATGGGGAGGCGTTTCATGCGGAATTGACCTTGACTTGTTGAAAAAGAAGTGATGTTTCTACTGTCTTCGTCTAAAGCTGTTTGGTAGTATGATTGTTGTAAATCTAAATGGCTGAAATAGATTGCTCCTGACAATGAGTCCAGTATTTCTACGATATTTGGGAGAGGGAATTTATCGTCTTGAATTACATTATTAACTTTCCGATAATCTATGACCAATCTCCATTTTTTTGTGTTGTTGTCGGATTTTTTTGGGACTAAAAGGATCGGGCTATTCCAATCACTGCTGGCGGGCTCTATAATATCTTCCTCCAACATATTTTTAATCTGTCTACTTATCTCTGGTTTCATTGCTGTCGGTAAACGGTAAGGCTTCACGTACACTGGTTTCGTATTAGGCTTTACAGTAATACTTTGACTTAATATGTTCGTAGTTCCTAACTTGTCACCGTCCAAGTAAAAGACGTCAACGTATTTTACACATATCGATTCTATAAGTTTCCTCTCAGTTGGACTCAAATGGGTTAACTTTAATGTTTCTAATAATCGCGTAGCTCTAGTTACCCCGTTTTCATGTTTTCGAAAATAAGAAACGTCATAATCTGTAATTGAGGTTAACTCGGGCGTGAAAACTGGTAATTGAATGTCCTTATCGCTGGTATTTAATATTTTAACCGGAATCCTATTATTTTTAACTGTTCCTATACTTCCTGCCAAAAATACATTCTGGCGTAATTCCATTGCGCTTACTACATATTCATTTCTATGCGTAGGTAATAATGTATTTACTTTGATTAAATGTAAAGATTCGGTTCTCGCTGGTAAAGACAAATGAGTAGCGTTATCGCCATTTCTATGAATTTGCACCACACAAGCTTGGTTATTAAAATGCAACGTTAGCAAGTTAGCATGCAAGTCGATGTTTGCACCGTACGTTCTCATGAAATCTAACCCGATTATGCCGTCCGCGTGACACGGCATATCATGCAAAACGTGAAACTTGTGTGTGAATGATCTCTCGTTACAATTCTCTAGTGATAAGTAAGCTATGTTCTTACAAGTGATGTTACCCCCTACACCCGTGATAACTGTATTATTTTCTAGCAATGTGACATTATTTGGAATTTTGTCAATATGGATCAGAGATAGTGTCGCTCCTGTGTCGATAAGAAAAGACACATTTTGTCCTTGTATTTGGAAGATTACATAGTCTAAACCATCGCATGTCAATACTTTATGGACGAAAAAATTCTGACAGGTTGGGTTGATTGTCACTTACTTGATTTTCTTCCGTTGTTGCTACGGCTGTATAAGCATTTTGTTGATATCCGTGATTGCCTCTTGGACCGCGGTTTCCTGCTGAATAACCGCGCGTTGCTCGCCCCCTGTACTGCTGGTAGTTGTTACTCCTGTACCTGTTAAAATTATTAGGTACCCAGTTGCCCATACGATGGTGCTGGTTGTTATAGCCACGATTATTCCACCGTCCACGGTAATACTGGTTGTTGTATCCGCGTCCACTCACCTGGAATCCTCTCCTATTTCCTCTCATATTCATCACGGCGGGCGCGGGCTGGCTGTTGTCCTCGTCCTGGGCCGCCTGCACTGCCTCCTTGAGCTCCTTATAGTTCCTGGCTGCAATTATAGTTCCTAACCTCCTGTTACGCAAACCATCTGCGAATTTCTTTATTGCTAAATTTTCGTTTATCGGTCTCAGGATTTCGCAAGCCTGTGCATTGTTATCAGACTGCGTAATTGTGAGATTCGTAAACAGTTCCTCTATTTTGTCTCCATATTCCGAAATTGTTAAATTGCTTTGCGTAATGTTATTCAATTGCAGTAACAAGGAATTAGCTGATTTTTTTGGGAGTAAATATTTTTTTATATCAGAGATTAACTCTGTCACTCTGTCGTAGTTCTGGCTTAATTTAATTTTTGCATTTTTGTTCAGTCTAGTCTTTAGCACAAACGAAATCAACAATTTCTTGTTACTTGCCTCTTTCAACATGCTATCCATCATCTCTATACCCTCAATAATTCGTTCAGTTGTGTCCTCTTTACCATCATACAACGGAATCATGGAACTGACCTCTTTAAGGTCAAATTTTCCCGCCATTGTTGCTTGTTTTCGGATTTCAGAAGTATCACTAACGGTGTAACTTAATATTTTATTATAAACCTTATCTATTTTATCGCATAACACATCGGAAATATATTCTGAGAATCCTTCGGACACTTCTGCTGCACTTATACCTGATTTAACTAACTCTAAATAATGCGAGTAGGCAGCATATATAGTCTTTGCCTCTTTTATTTTTTCGATCCCGACATTTTGGGAACGTCTGGTTGGGCCTAATTTACGTAAATCTACTTGAAGTTGTATCAATTTACTTAAAACATTACTTAGCTCTAATTCCATACGTACAGAAGAAATAAGTAAAAATTAGTACATAATTATACGTTACGTATTTCCGCGCACTTTCACGTATCACATTTCCACTCACGGCTTACAGCTCGTCAACTCCAACATCGGTCGTCCTGGTGCCGTCCTCGCCCGGCTGCTTGCGGCTCCGTCCCGAAAGTCTTACTCGAATGCGTCTTGCCATATCACTACGGATTTCCTTCTGAATCCATTTATGATGACACTTTTTATATTTGTAGAAGGCGAAGATGAGTACAGCAACTGCGATTATTACTAAAATAGATGTTAGTAACACATTGTTGACGTGCAAGTGCTCCGCATGTTCGGCTATCCCTTGGCCTTCGTTTGAGCCAGCGGCATCTTGCGTTATGATTACTTCCTTTTCTTCTTGTTTTGAATACGATTTTCCCATCGCGCTGAATAAACCAACTGTTTAACTGCAAACTTATAATCGAAATGTCCTTGATGACAATATAGTCCGCTTTTTATTTATATTCACAGAAATGTTCGCGTGTGCACTTATTTCGTCACTGTTAATTTTGTGAATATTGTTCTTGATTAGTTGATTGATAGATTTAATTGCACAACACTGTTTTCGCGAGAGTCCGAGCGCTAATAATTTAATAAATCCATTGCATATTGAAAATGCTGACGCGCGCGGTGCCGCGGTATAGACCCGGCGTGCCGCGTCTCCCGGTCACGGTCGCCATGTGCGGATAGGTGGGGGTCAGGTTCGAAGGGAGAACACGTCCTTTTTACTCAAGCGTTTTATTCCGACTGTCTTAACCTAGATTACAATTATCTGCCCACTACAATATACAGGACCAGCAGCATGTCGATCACGTAACGCATAGTAAGTACGTTAGGTAGATCTAAATGTCAAATTTTATACTGAAAAATGACAGTTGGATTGTTCCAACGCGCGTTCGGAACGTTACGTGACTACCCCTCAGATACTAACCGTGACCTGCAGGTCGATCACGCAACTCATAATACGAACGTTAGGTAGATCTAAAAGTCAATATTTTTTTTATATGTGTTGGACAAAGGTTGACCGGAGCGGGTAATTGGGCTTCTTCTGGGATATCGGGCATGGCGACGGACTTCCTATCACGTTTGCAAATAAAAATCAGACGAAATATACCACTTATGCTTTATTCGCATTCACATAGTTAAAAGATAGTTAATAGTAACACTAAACTAAATATCGAATCGGATTCACACAACTATTAAACGGTAAGCTATTTATTTGCCATAGACCTTAACATTGTACTAGGGTACCTAGGTATGCACTAGATCGGAAACCGACAAGTCTCTTGGCGAGAACGTCTAATTCGTGCAAGCACTCAATACAGAATGTCCCGCAATGGCGGTTTATTCCCGCCAGCTAGATACCGATTCCCGCCAAGAGCCATGTCCAAGCGAGGGACAAAGTTGTTTAACCAATCATCGTCAAGATATTAGCCCAACGCTTGCGTTTCCAGTGTAGCAACATAAAATAACAATCGACAGCCAATCAGAATAAAGAACCACCGGACATTAGTCTACAGGTTGGCCAACTTAACTCTAAACATAACATTGCCATTTAAATCACAATTTACCAGCAGGGTGTTACCAGCAAATAAAATCGAATGAATTACGTTAACTGTCAAATGGAGTCACTACCAGTTGACAGCGATCAAACAACAACCGATTGTTTACATAAGATTACCCACTTTAAAATTATAAACATCGTTGCCAACTGGTGGCGCCGCCATCACAATTCGACTTATGGAAAAATTAAACTCGCGTTGGAAATGTTACGTGACTACGCCTCTGGGGTCTGAACCTCTCTCCCGCAACTGCTGTCCTGTCTGTGTATAGTGTATTGTTTAGTGACATACAGAAAAAAAACATGGCACCATCCCTAAAAATGATATTCAATTTTGCATCTACGGGACGAACGTTACACAAACAATACAAACGCGTTCAAACGCAAACAAAACAATTCACGTCCAATGGTGAATGGGTGAAGCTTGTGCAATGTTTAATTTTACATTTCGCAGAGAATAGCTTAATTTAGAATTTCAAAATTACCACGCATGAAAGTCCTTGAACAAAAAGTTTTGAATTCAAGCTTAAACAAGTTTAGCTAATGTACGAAATTCCAATAAATGTGTGTTCTAATCCTAATGGAATGTAGAAAAGCTTAAAATTACGCAAATTTTATTCTAGGATTTTCAATTTAATCCTTATTGACATTATGTTACGGACCTTACCTATAGGTACAAAGAGGATTAGAAAATCGAAGTTTCATAGAAAAGTAAAGAAATTAAGATTTTAAATTCAAAAACAAATAACGATGAAAAATGAATGTTATTTAATGGATTTAAAGTACTTTCAGAATCCTTTAATCCCATAAATAACATTCATGTAATAAATAGGCTAAGTCTCGATTTACTCGAATTTCTTCTACCGTAAACTGCTGTGAGATATTACGTAGAGCCAAGTCAGGCATTATTATGAATCTTGATTTGCTTATAACTTTTTACTGTGGAAGAATTTCGAGACTTGTAATGCCATCTTGGTCACTGAAAATGTAGGCTTGTAGTTTTTTTCACAACGAAGTTACAGGGGGTTGAAAACAGGACAGGATGGTGATGCCATGCCTTTTTTGCACTTTTGCTCGATCGACTTGTCGGGTGCACTATCGTGCCCCCAGATAAGATGCTTTGTATCAACTAATTAGTCAACTTCAAAAAAATGTGTACTGAATTAGCGTGAGTTGTGGAAGAAAAATTAACTCAGTGTCAGTTTTGTGACCTTAAGTCATCATCCTCCTAGCGTTATTCCCAGTAATGCCCCTAAAGGAGCCCGGGGTCCGCTTTGACACCTAATCCCAGGATTTGGCATAGGCACTAGTTTTACGAAAGCGACTGCCATCTGACCTTCCAACCCACAGGGAAAACTAGACCTTATTGGGATTAGACCGGTTTCCTCACGATGTTTTCCTTCACCGAAAAGCTAACGGTAAATATTCCGTACAATAAGTACCGAAAAACTCATTGGTACGAGCCGGGATTCGAACCCACGACCGCCGCTTGACAGCCGCATGCCTGAACCACTAGGCTACCGTAGCGTAGTTTAGTGACCTTAAGTATTCAGTTAAATAAATAAATAAATAAATATAAGGGGACGATCTTACACAAATCGACCTAGTCCCATAGTAAGCTCAGTAAGGCTTGTGTTATAGGTACTAGACGACGATATATATAATAGATATAAATACTGAATTAAATACATAGAAAATATCCATGACTCAGAAACAAACATTCATGCTCATCACACAAATTTTTGCCCTTACCGGGATTCGAACCCACGACCTCTTGCTTCGTAGGCAGGGTCACTACCAACTAGGCTAAAGCGGTCGTCAAGTTTGTATAAAGGTTAACTTTTCCTTTTCAAATTATTCATGGTATGCGTTATTTAAAAGTGAAACAATTTCAGTTGCAGATCATTTGTATGCTTAAGTTTCGCCACAAAACTGACACTGAGTTATTTTTTGTTTAACAACTCACGCTTATTAGCTACACATTTTTTATATATATACGAACATTACTTTACAAATTCAGACATTGATTTAAAATAAAAAATCTGTCCTCGAATACTGACACGTCGATCTCTAGAGCGCGTAAGACGTAAACGTGTCTCATACGGGGGTTTGTTTATAAGAATCGAGACATCCACTTAGTTCAAGAGAATTCCCGTAACAGCAATTCAAAATGTCAAACTGGGAACGCAAGGAAATGGAAACGGTAGCGCATGGAACCCATTTCCGGGCAGCACGTAGTACGTTGTTTGTGTTCGGCTTCAGTCCGCGACATTGCGATATTTATTGCCGATACCCGTGGTTATTGTAAACTGTATCAGAGGTGGATTATTCGTATAAGCACACTAGGTACAGTGGCCATAATAATAATTATAATTGAATTATTATTATTATATTGATATAATAATAATTGAATTATTCACACAAAAGTTTACAGTATAACACCAAAACACTTTAGTGGTACCCTAGCTATGTAGTTACTATACTAATTACATAAAAACTAAATTATACGAAATTTATATCACATATAACATGATAGAATACAATAAAAAAAAAACAAGAAACAATGAAAAGTAAACTAAAATAAACGAATAAATTAGTTTAACAAGTCCAATCACACTAGTTTTACGAAAGCGACAGCCATCTGACCTTCCAACCCAGAGGAAAAACTAGACCGAACTGGGATTAAACCGGTTTCCTCACGATATTTTCCTTCACCGAAAAGCTAACGGTAAAATCGGTAAATATTCCTTACATTTGTTTCGAAAAACTCATTGGTACCAGCCGGGATTTGAACCCACGACCGCCCCTTGACAGCCGCATGCCTAAACTACTAGGTTACTGTACTACTACTAGCGGTACACCCCGAAATTCAGTAAAATGCTGGAAATGGTGTTAAAAGCATGAAAATCGGAACGATTGATCTTTAGGCCATACAAATCGATTTGACCCGTAGTACGAAATAAATAAGAAAAAAGGAGAGGAGTTATAACGTCATCTTTTTTTAGTATGGGAAAAAACAAAAACATTTTTGTACTGAAACCTATCACGTGTGTTGTTTAATGAAAAGGCTTACTAAGCCAATTCTAAAAATATATCACATCATTATATTTCAGTCACTAGGTATGCAAAAATAATATAGGTTAAAAGTAAGGGATTGCGCTTATACTTAGCCTATCGGGTACCTACTGACCCGACACGACTGCGCACGACGAGCCATCAGAACACGGCACGAACAACACGCATAAAACGCCAGAGCTCCTGAGGATGTTATGCAGACAGTACTGGAGAGGGACCCACGTCTTTAGATATAAACACGACGAATCATCCCTTCAATAAAGGGTCGGCAACGCGCTTGTGATTCTTCTGGAATAAGTCTCTAGGCTACGGTGTCTGCTTGCCATCAGGCAGACCGTATGCTCGTTTGCCACCGTAGTAGTATTTAAATAAAGATGGATTTTTTACACTGTTTTGTTATAGAGTTAATGTCATTCATTAAAGAAGGGTGAGTAAGTACCTACCAAAGTCATCAACTTATTATGATAAGTACAATAACATCTGTAATTTTGGTGTTTATATGTCCACGTTATGTGATAGAATTATATAAAATATTTATTACTTGCTGCTTGGATTAGATCATGTCGTAAAATCATAAAATATGTAGTTATTTAGAGATATGTGTTTTATAGTGTTCTCTGAAGGTTTAATACAGCAATAACTTCGTTCTAGATGATACAAATTCACTTCATATCATTGCCATTGCTATTACTGGATTAGCCATAACTTTAAATAAACTTTATAGTTTTAAATCCCACAATGCCATTATATCCCGCTTTACGATCACCGGCACAGCTTATATATCAACCAGTACAGTAATCCAACTGCACACAAACATTATCGTATACTATTTAACGAGAAATATTTGTATATACATATATTTGCAATCACGTTCTCGGAAACGGCTCCTAAGATCCAATTTTGAATAAAAGGTTTTACGGGGGCGAGAAATCAATTTAGCTAGGTCTCAGGTCCGGGAAAATTCGTTTTCTCCGTATTGTTTCTATTTTCATTTTTTTACGTTGCTTATAATATCACGCGGTGAGCCTGCGAATGTCAAAAGACATTTTGTACGGTCGTCAAACCACCTTAAAAAATTTTCATGAATCATTCGATTCGAAATGAGCAAAAAAAAAAGGCATCAAATATAATGACCACCAAAAAATGCTTTGATACCCTAAGATCTTTTACCAAAAAAATATACTGAACACCAAAAATAATAATTCTACCATTACAATAGTACTACCTGTTTTAGTAAAAAGTGCACATTAAAATTTATTCGAACACCAAATTGACTAAATGATCACCAAATCTTTGCGACCAAATTAATACAATACTTCTACCTAAATAACCCACTATGATTGCCATAAAATATATGAGTATTACCAAATAAAGTATAATGATGCCAAAACAAGTCATACCAAAACCCGAATCAGCACACGCTACTTCCACGTGGACTTGTCTGTCCTACCCCTGGAGTGTATATTTCGTCGGCCGATCGTAAAATCCGCCAGATCACGAAATTCCTAGGCATATCGTAAAACGCTGCCATTTCATGATATGCCTAAAAGTTGGCCAGGCTTATCACGATGTGCCTGATAAACAATACGGCAGATCGATTAGAGCAACGCATTTGTCGATATTCCTAGCTCTATACCGGGCACATTGTAAAATAGTTTCTTTCCTGGCCATTCGTGGCGCTGCGTATGCGATGGCGGCCGTGTTTATTCGGAGCCAATAATCAGGGCGGACAAAAATGGCTTGTCATAAGCGAACTTTGTCTTAGGTCGGTTAGGTTAGGGTTCACTTGTGCCCCTCGAACCAGAAATAGAAACCCCGCGCAGCGGGGTGGCGTCTACTCGCTGGAGATTATCAGTCCGCACTCCTTATTTTTTCATTATCTACTTCAATTTTGGACACCCTACTTACGTATAACGGTGAGTATTGAACGATATGGCGGCGTTTCATGATATGCCTAGGAATTTCATGATCAGCCTAAACGTCACTGGCTTAGCCAAATCATGAAATGCCGGCGTTTCATGATATGCCTAGGAAGTTCATGATCGGCCTAAACGTCGATAGGCAAATCGTTAAATGGTGAATTTTGAACGATATGGCGTATATCACTCAGCCAAATCATGAAAGGGCGGCGTTTCACGATATGCCTAGGAATTTCATGATCTGGCGGATTTTACGATCGGCCGCCGACATATATAAAAGTTCGCGGAGCCAGAAGCTGGAGTTTCTGGCGGGAGCCCGGGCGGACGGCGCCGGCGGGAGACTGAGTCCTAGAAACGAAAGCGGGGATGCGTCGAATTTAGGAAATTATTTTACTATTTCTAATTTAGCAACGATTTATTACGATATCATTTTCTTTAATAGGATAGTAAGATGTTATAATTTGGGTTATGTTTTCATATTAATAGGAGATACAATTTTGGTGATCACTTACTATTTTTGGGTTAGCAATAATTTTTTAGTATAGCGTTTTTTTAAATAGGATAGTAAGATGTTATTATTTGGGTTATTATTTCACATTAATAGGAGATAAAAATTTGGTGATCACTTAACTATTTTTGATTAGCAATGATTTATTTGGATAGCATTTTCTTTAATAGGGTAGTAAGACTTTATAATTTGGGTTACATTTCACATTAAAATGGAGATAAAATTTTGGTGATCATTTAGTCTTTTTGGCAGTAAAAAGTATTTTTTTGGCGTTATATTTTACTATATCTGGTGGTCCGTTAAACATATGCCAAAAAAAAACAGCCAAGTGCGTGTCGGGCCACGCATAGTGTAGGGTTCCCTAGTTGTCTGTCTGCCTAAGTTACATCAACGTGCAGTGCGGTTACGTCGGCCGAATTTGTACGAAAATTGGCCTTTCCAAGTACACATTAAGTTGGTCGACATTACTAGGTAACTACTTATGCCTTCTTGTCCGTGATAGTTTTCCTTTTAAATTCATTATATTTACTACTACCACAATTAATTTCACATCCCCAGTAGTAGCCATTTAGCCGGCAGGGGGGGGGGAGACACATGACTCGAACAAAAATTAGGACTCTAAAAATAAAAATAAAATAAAATAAATAAACGTTTATTCAAAGAACTTTCTTACACCTAATACATTAATTCTTCTGCCAAACCAAAACTGCCCGCCCCCACCCCGCCGCCGCCGTACGACCGCTTTAGCCTAGTTGGTAGTGACCCTGCCTACGAAGCTGGAGGTCCTGGGTTCGAATCCCGGTAAGGGCATTTATTTGTGTGATGAGCACGAATATTTGTTCCTGAGTCATGGATGTTTTCTATCTATTTAAGTATGTATTTATCTATATAAGTATGTTTATCGTCGTCTAGCACCCATAGTACAAGCTTTGCTTAGTTTGGGGCTAGGTCGATTTGTGTAAGATTGTCCGCAAATATTTATTTATTTATTTATTTATTTATTTATTTTTTTATTCATTGTTATGTCATGCATACATAATAAGGTGTTACATTTTTTTTTCAGGTCAATTCATGACACCCTGTAAGGGCACACAATAAATTACAATATTAAATAATTCTAGACTTAATTGAACCGAATCCTTACGAGTAGCCTACTTGATTCTTCACATTTAGGGCATATGTCAAATAAATTAAATATATCTATGTCAAATGCTTTAGCAATAATTTTATGTCAGATCTAAAACTACCTAAAATCATATGTCCTACTTTTATTGTACTTTATATAATATTAAATTTTTGTCGTCAAGGAATTCGTCTACCGAGTAATAACATTTTTCTATTAATAGATTCTTAAGTTGAGTCTTAAAGACTTCGTCACTAGGTTGCGATTTGATCACATCAGGAATGTTGTTAAAGATTAGTATGCATTTATACTGCGGTCCTTTTTTATACATTGTTAAGTTACATTTAGGCAATAATAATTTATTTCTATATTGCTTTCTAGTTTTAAAAGTTTTAAAATTTATTTATTTATTTTATTTTTAACCACAGAGTGGTTTGTTGGCAGACGAGGCTCCTTAACATTTATGTATGTAAGCTAGGTAGGTACTTAAATAGGCATATAGTTGTATTAACAAGTAGTTTTTTTATTTTATTTATGACGATGACATGGAGTTAACTTAACTAACTTTATTTAACTCTATAATCTGAGCATACAATATAAATATGTTACTTACATATGTCTTATTAAGGTTGTATTTGACACTTTATTCGATTTAATAGAAAATTACTCAATTTCTTTAAAGCCCAATATCTCGCAACCGAATCACTGATTTAAAATAATATTTTTGAAAGAGCTATCCAACGATACCCCACACCAATGGTATAACGAAAAAAAATATTACATCCCCGCTTTTGGTGTAGGGGATATATATTTTTTAAAAAAACAAGGGTTTAATGTAGCTACTGTTTTGTCGGCGTGATTGATTATATTATATATATATATATATATATACCCATGCCAAATCACAGTTTTCTAGTAGTAATGGTTACTGAGCTAAGCCGAAGACGGACTGACGGACAAACAGTCATGGCGAAACCCTAAAAACTGTTGGTTTTTCATAGTCATATTTTGATTTTTTATGCTTGTTGGTTGTGGTATTATGAATGAAGTGACTTTTTGTTGATTTACTGTAATCTCTGTATACTGTGGCACGGGTTAGATGGTATCACATTTAATCGCATTGGCCCGGTTACAGAGACGATATTAACATTTTTAATGCATAGATATGTTTTATAGCCCACAGGGAGTTCCGAGCTAAATACAAACGATGGTCGTAATCATATCTGCATTATGTTTTTATTCAGTGCTATTGTTATTAAATTAAAAAGATTTGTTGTTTGATTAACTTTTAATAGGGTAAACCCTCTATTATTTTGACATAAGATTGACAGTGTCAAACATTAGGCCAGTCTGGGGAACTAATACGGTTGCCATAATAATATTTTTTTTTTTTAAGTTATCTAAACAACACAGTTAAATGATTATATCTTTCGTTCGATACATCTTAAAGTAAAGTTGGATAAAAGTACCTAATCATGCTGTAACTTTTATTTAACTTTACTGAAAGATACTTTGAATACGTCTTTCAGGTTTTTGAAGTAAGGTTGAAATTCTGTACACTAAGTAAGTCAGATGTTAATGTTATACTAATTACAGATAATATTATCAAGCTGATCTGCCGATGGAGACGTTAGAATACTATAGGGACTCGAAACCTGACAGAAACCCGTCCTTTTACTGCTGTTAGAATACGTTGTTAGCTACGAGTATATCGACGGCTAAGTACCCGTTCAGTGAAGTCAATGACTGAAGAAAACTAAAGTCAGCAATAAGTCAGCATCGAGTATCGCCCGCAGCCGATTAGAGCGTGGGACGCTAAAGGCGCCAGAGCGAAGTGCGCATTCAGTATAACATCCAATTCCGATGTTTTAGCAATCTCTGTACGTGCAACTCTAAATGCAACTCGTTACCAACTCAATAAGTGCTCAGCACAGACATGGCCTTTGAAAAATGATGTTTTATTTTACTTCATTTATTTGGTGAACACCCTAAAGTAGGTAATAGAATCTAGATTACAATTATTAATTTTGTGATTATTTAATCCTCTTTACTTTTTCTCCATTTGACAATATTTTAAAATGTTAGCTTTAGCCTTGGTTAACATTTACTTTTCCTCAATTTCAACAAGCATGCACGAAGAAAACAGTAACACTTGTACCATAAAATGAATTATGATACAAACTAACAAATATTATAGGAAAAACGGGGCGGGAGTAAAGTAAATAAATAAAAACGAAAAACGATTATAATACAACTTAATATAAGAGTACAACTTTTTAGTAGCAGGGCAGTGCTTATTATTACTCTTTAATTAAGTAGTATTATATGACCACTGAGTTTAAAATAACAATATGGACATTATCATAATATGAATTACAAATCAAGTCGGAATACAATGGTGTAAAGAATGATAAAATTAAAATACGTAAAAATAAATAAAAGTAATACTACGAGTACATCCCGCTCTGCGTCAAGCCCGAACCAAAGGTCCCCAAAATGCTAGCGGCATTGCCTCGCTGAACAGCAATGGAGACCTGTTGGACGAGCCATGACCCAGAGCGGGGGTCAAGGCCCCTGTCCCTTAATCGTCTGCCTAACTCCTTGCACAGCCCGAGAGCCTCACTGCCCCAGGGCCCAGCTGTCTCCACAGCAACCGGAACGAAATCATAAGTCGGTTCCAAGGCAGAGTACTTTGCGTGTTTGAGCTTGGCGGCATTTTCGGCCGCCGAACCAGCTGACTTAATTGTGTGCTTTAGATGGGACGCTGCAAAAGTGCTAACACAAGTTGCATCCCATAGGAGGCACCGCCCTCTCTGCCAGGGAACCAACGTCAACCCGTCTGGTCTTTTTCCGTCAGTCCGAGACAGACCCGGGGGCTCCAGGATGCACGGTACGTTGGCGGACACCATAGCCCGACGCACGATCTCATTGATAGAATGGTGTCTAGGGAACCGACCCGCACATCTTTTGCAGCTTAGCCCGTGGTGGCCATTCTCCTCCACCATTGTCCCACAAACGCATCGGTGCGCTTCGCATACCTTGCTCCCCAGCCTTAAAGCAACTGCTATCCTCAGGGAGTCGTTGTCGAGCAAAGTGCCGAGTTGAGGGGAAGGCAAGGCATGCAGCCACGCACCGGATTCGGGCTTTGTGAGAGCCTTGAGACGTGCTAGGTCAGTCCCCGAGGCATCACTCAACAAATGAGAAAACGTTTGCTGACATAGAATATCGTCCCATCCTCTTTGGACCGTTAAGCTATCCGGATGATCATTGGACGGACATAGTGTCGCCCACTTAGCCAGGGCCTCGGTTACGAATGGAACTCGAATGCTGCTGCCATCAAATGATAATATTCGAGCAACAAGATCCGACGAACCATGTGCCGACGCTAAAAAGGCTACCAGACCTATGTCCTGGACCCGACGCACGCCCAAGCCACCGTAACGAACTGGCAGAGCCGCCTGACACCATTGTTTGTCGTCTAAACTCACATTGAGTATTGACTCTAAACAAGATTTAATAGTGTCATCGAACGATTTCAAATCCGTGTCATAAAGCCAAGTTGGAGACGTCCGTAACATATACACCATGCGAGGCAGAGCAAAGCAGTTTCGCAGCAAGATAAGGGAAACATGTCCCGACAATTGTGTCAAATGTTCCTGTGCCGCCGAAAGTGCTTGTCTTTTGGCTTGAAGGGCCGAACTAACACCCTCGGTGAAAATTGGAGCACCCAGTAAATTGAAAGAATGTTCGTGTATTTGTCTAATGCCAGGTAAAAGTGACTCTATTTATATTCAACTAATTACACAAAGAAAAGTATGCAATACCCTAATATAAAACTTAACACTAACACTTAAATCTACTTAACTACTAGAATTAATGCACTCTCCGAGGTCGCTGCCCCTCGGAAGGGTGCCCATAAGGCTGGCCACAGTTCCTCGTTGGATTGCAATTCCTATCCGTTGGCCGAGGAAGTAGCCAGCTCTATAGTCAGCCGTATTTACGACAATTTTTTTTTTAAATTTCTTTAAGACTGTGGGCATTCGAACTCCACGGTCCGAGAGTTTCTACAGCGAAGGCCGCAAATATGTAGCAGTTTGTCAGGCCTGCATATTTGCGGCGCTTCGCTGCTTCTACAGTGAACCCGCCCGCTCTTAAAGGCCGAGTCACACCGACTGCGTGTGCAGCACGTGTGCGTGTGCAGCACGTACACCACTGCGTTGTAATGTATGAATCCCCATACGACATGACACACCGGACGCGTGTGCGTTGACGTGCACGCACACGCAACGCGTGCGCACGCAGCGCAGCTCCAGGCAGACAAACAGGCTGCGTGCTGCGTGCATGCGTACACGGAGCGGAGCGGCAACGTCGCTTCGCTGCGTGCAGTGATGACGTTGTATTGGTCGACGTTCCCTATGAGATGACACACCGGACCGGTTCGGACACGCGCAGCTCGGTGCTGCGCGTGTGTACGCGCAGCTCTCTTGTATTTATTTACAAATTCGCTGGTACGCGTGATGGTTTCCATCATTAATATGGAGACCAAAGGAAAACTAATTGATGTTGTTCGACAATATGAGTGTATTTATAACATTAGGTAGACACAAAGACTACAAAAAAGTGGCATACAAAAAATTTATATGGGAACAAATCGGTGCATCAATCATTACGAGTATCTAGTCTGTGATCAATCGGGAGTCCAAGCTTGTATGTTAAAATCTTGTCGTGTTTTCAAATAATTTTACTCTATATTAACATACGAGACCAACTTCAAAAGAATCTCTTGACATGTGGAAATACAAAAACATCAAATATCTTCGAGTGATTCAAGTTCAAGACATATTATAAGTTGTGTTATTCACTGTGTTCTCCTCTTCTTCCGTCAATTTTATAAACCCAAACCCTTTTGGATGTCGCAGGAGTATCTTTAAATAACAGTAAGAACAGTGCTTCTTCTTCGTCAGACTAACTGCTATCGAACATGATGCTAATATTATAAGTAATGGAATGCAAATCGCGGCTGGTACACCGCGGAGCTGCAGCGTGCGCAGGCGTTGCGTGTGCAGCTCTCTGCAGTAGGTACGCCGTAGACACGCGCGTAGACGAGCGCGTCACCCGGTGTGACAGGGGTGCTGTGCACGTCTATGCTGACGTCGACGCATACGTGCTGCACACGCAGCCGGTGTGGCTCGGCCTTAAAGAAGTTGCGGCTAAATGGGAAGGGGCCAGGGTGTCCACGCAGGTAGCGTCCCAGATAAGGGGCCGACCCATCCGCCACGGAATTAATGTCAATCCATCGGGTCTTCTGCAATCATCACGGGCCAGGCCGGGAGTTTCCAGGACGGCTGGGACGTTTACACTGGCAAGAGCCCGACAGGCGTGGCCGCACTCTTTTGGCATGAGAGGCCGTGGTAGCCCAAGCGGTCCACATCGACTCCGCAGGGGCAGCGGTGGGGTACTATGATATCCGCGCCTAGACGGAGACCAACAGTCAACCTAAAAGAATTGTTGTCTAGGAGAGTTGCACAGTGGATGGAAGGGTAAACGTGCAGCCAAAATCCGGATTCGGGTTGCGATAATGCCAATAAACGCTTTCTCAGACCTCGTATATAGAGGCAGAGTTTAAAAGCCACTCTGAAGCCTGGCAACAAAGAGGTTCATCCCAAATTCTTTATACCTACTGCCTTGTTTGATGGCGGGGGTTTACCCGGGCAGGCCAGTTTCCAGGCATCCTCTGTTTCATGCAAGTACGCTACCTCAAAAACTCGAAGTGAGGGGGTAACTATTTTACCGATAAGAGGCAACGTACTGTGAACTGACGAAAGAAAAGCAGGAAGAACGATGCTGGAAATTTGCCTGATCCCGAGGCCGCCATGTCGGATTGGCAGGGTTGCTTGTAGAAATTGCCTTTCATTGATGTGGATGTGACAATGTTTTTGGATATGTAGATGCATGATGTTGTCAATTTTGTCGCATAATTGAGGAAATTTCCATAAGGGGCCTACACCTTATTGAGTAAGTCAATTTGGGGACAAAGGGACAGGAACGAATAATAAAAAGAGCCATGTGCGAGTTAATTTTGAGAAGTTGGTAAGAGTAAACGGAGAAACGGCGAATTTGGGAGTCGATAAAATCCGGGATTGCTTCTTCGAAAACTGGGGCTCCGAGAAGATGAAGCGAGCTCTTCGAGAGGACTTTAATGCCTGGACAGATGTTCTCAAATTTATTTTAAATTTCAGGACTTAAATAAATCTCGCATTTATTCATATTGAGTTCAAGGCCGATTTCTTTAAACTTTGGAATTAAAGAAGAGAGGTCGGTAAGAACTGATCTCGCTTCACCACCCAGGCTACCGTCGTCGAGATACCACAGTATGTATTGTTAAATTTGGAATTTAGAGCCGAATTTATGGGATGAATTGCAAGACTAAAGATGGCTGGCCCCAATGGGTCGCCTTGTTGACAGCCGACAGCGGAGGATATATTGTGATTTTTGTAGTACGTTAATTTTGAAGGTGAACTGTAACATTGCCAAAGATAAGGATATAAACTAGGGATATGTTTTTGAACTTCTGTCAACAAAGCATCGCGGTTGACGGAATTGAACGCATTTTTGACATCTAGTTTTAGGAGTACCTGATCTTTGGAGTTGAGAAGGTAAATTCGGCAAGCATGGACGGCGGCTTCACAGTCACCTCTAGATCCGAAACCCAGTTGGATTGCATTTTATCCTCAGATTGTTACATTATACGTCATCATCATCATCCAAGCAGCTGAAAGACGTCCACTGCTGGACATAGGGCTCCCCCAAAGAGTGCCAAAGTGACCGGTTCTGCGCCACCTGCATCCAGCGGACTCCCGCAACCTTTACCAGGTACCAAATCGTACCGGAAGGTGCGGCGCGGGTAGCCCCACAAGGTGGACTGATGACATTATACATACTAACAATTGATGTTAATTTAAGGCGTGTTAAAACACTAATCCATGAAGTTTTCAAAACCCAGATAACACTGACCATTTCTTTCAAGATTAAAGTCTGGTCTAACTGAGACATAAGTACTGTAATTATCTCAGCAATTAGTCTTTGTCCCAAAGAACCTCAAAGCCCTCGTCTTTCCCTCCGACGCGACGCAAAGAAAATGAAGAGAAAAACAATCTTAAACACACGAAAACAGGGTAATAAAATGGTAATGTTATGACTGGATTGTGCATTGTTTAGGTTTACGTGTTTTCTTTCTAAATAAAAAACCATTACCTTTGCAAGTTAAAGCCTGCCCACACATGATCAGTTTGGCCTTCAGTTCTAACTGACTGGATACAAATCCGCACCGTGTATGTGCAATTTGGCCTTCAGGTATACTCGCATCAGGCCGCCGGAGCGACTGAACGAATTTTAAAAGATTTGCCTGACCGGATGGACTGATCTGACTGTGTGTAGGCGCAATCCGGCCGATCGCTTCAGTTAGTGCTCGAGCGCCACACTGCGTGCACGTGTAGGTCGTATATTTTTGTGTCAGTTGATTTAATTTTAAGATAAACAGAATGGTTTCATGGCCGAAAAAGTTTCTTGTACTTAGAGTTTATCGAACCTTTTAAAGCACGTTGGTTCATAAAATCGAAAGTATAGGAATAGTGGTTCCTCTTCTGAAGCCATTCTTTGGTCCACATTGACCTCTTTTTTCTTTTTTTTAGCTAGTTACGCTATGCTAGCTAAACACAATAATTCTGCTTCATCCGTAACTTTAGACGTACGCCACCGCACTCGCCACACACGTCTTAACTGTGCAAACGTTACAGCAGAACTGAGCGGATTTCGTCATGTATGGCCACTCGATCCGGTCAGGCCAAACTGAAGCAGTTTTGCCTGATCCGAACGACTTTTCCATGTATAAGTGGTAAGCAAACGCAGTAGCATATGGACGCTTAATCATTATCATATCAGCCGAAAGACGTCCACTGCTGAACATAGGCCTTTTCCAAAGAGTTCCAAATTGATCGACTGCAGGACAGTTACAAGTGCACAATAGATCAAAGTTGCCGGTCTTTTATAGATTTTAGGTTTTGCTGTTGACAGCTAAAGATACATACATACAATACAATACAAATATTCCTTATTGATCACGAGACATAGTAAAAATAAAATAGAAAAATAGAGGTAAATTAAACATAAACAATGGTAGACAACAGGCGGTCTTATCGCTAAAGAGCGATCTCTTCCAGACAACCTTTGGGTAGACAACTTTTGGGTATGGCGCCGGCAGCTGTCAATCCATAGAAATTAGTTAAACTTCCCATACATTCAGATTTTAACGAACACCGCTTACGATTACATACGGTTTGGTGCAACCCGCATTTAGAATACTCTTGATATACAGCAAGAGAGAGAAAGAACTAAGAATGTAAATATCTATTCTTATATGTATAGGTAGGATCATTTTTATTGCAAACTAAATTTTCTCTGATTTAAGACTCAATTAATGTTTATGCTGTATTTTTAATTTTAATGCATTCGGTTAATGTACGGTCCTATAATATGCGACGTGTCCGTCTGCGTTTAAGAGCGTGTTACATATATGTAGGCGTACTAGTATTTTATCGGCTAGAATTATTTTGGACGGAAAACTTTATATTTGTTTGAGTTTTGCGAGGGTTTTGGCAAGTACGTAAGTAACAACTTGATTAGATCTCTACTGTTATTGCGGTAATCTATGTCAAGTTTCTGTAGAACACCTATTAACTGTGGATCTACGTTAATAAAGAGTTAGCCGTTATTAACGTCGCTCCAATGGAATTTCATATTAGATTACCACCACACAAGGTTCATTTTTCTCAAATGCATCAAACTGTCGGTGTCGTGAATAGAGCACTTCACTCTTACAATGATGGTAGTGAATTTAGGGCTTTTAAGTACAATGTATTGGTAGTGTTTTATTATTTTACGAGCCGTAAATACACCTGTACACACTGTTACACTGAAGCAAATGCTACAAAAACTTTGCACGACAAAATTATCACTTAAAATGTGGCCTTTTACATGGTATAAACTGAATATCTTAGGTTAGTAATCTTGTACAGGTGATTTTATTTCGAAAATTTGTATGAATATTGACATCTGGTATTATATATTGTTACCGAACAAATTACGTCATCGGGCCTGCTGCTTGCGCCAGGCGCGCGAGGTGGCGTGATGTTGGCCAAAAGTGGGGATGGTGGGGATGACCACTTTGGTCGCAGTCGGCGTGCGGCCCCGAGCTTCACTTCTGCTACGACTCTCGGATCGAATGGACGTTCTCTCGATCGTTACCAATAGTTCCTACTACTACTTACTTATTATTGTATTTTTATGTGATTAAATTGTTTGAGCCAACGTAAAATCTTTCAGTTAAGCATTAAACAGTTAAAATCAGAAGTGCGGATAGCCATTCCCAGTTCTCTTCGGCTTTTCTTAAAATAATTACTTTTAGTAAAGTGCGTTGCAGTTTTTAGTTATCTTTTTACCATGTCGGAACAAAGAAACGGTCCAGTGTGCGATCGCATATCTACCCCTGGTTTTGAGCAGACACTTCAAACGATTCTTTCTCGTTTGAATGCGTTAGAGGACGATTCCAGGAGTCGAAGTACAATGAGTGTTAATACAGTGCCACAAAGTGTATCACCCGGATTGCCACCACGGTCGGATACGCCGCCTCTGCCGCCGCCACCTAGGCAAGCCGGCGTGGCCGCCGGATCATTGCTGACAACTACACAACACGGAGGTTGTGCTGGCTTGTCGGCAGTGCTGCCCAGTGGATCGTCGAATACGACGAGTACCGATGTGTGCGTTAAGCTTAGTACAACGCCTTTGAGCGCTGCTGAGGTTATTATGAGCGAGGTAACGGACAAACTGGTTACTGCAATCAATGCCATCAATCCGGTAAGATCCAACCATATTTATATTTCAAATTTTGATCCAGCTATAAATGATTTTAATGTGTGGTGTAGTGAGGTGGATCATGTTCGCAATATCAATCATTGGGATGATCGCGAGTGTCTAGCTCGCATAGGAAATTGTTTGAAAGGTGATTCGCGCGTGTGGTTGGGCGAGTGGACGACGAATGATCGATCCTGGTCCAATTTCAAGCGTGACTTTGAGTCTCTTTGCCCACGAAGGATTGATATTGCGACGATATTATTCGATGTTATGAAAACTAACTCGGATAACTACCCTACATATGCGGAATATGCTAGGCGTTCGTTGTTGCGGTTACGCATTGTTACTGGATTAAGCGAAGAATTAATATCAGCGATTATTATTCGCGGCATAACTGACCCGCAAATACGTGCTGCAGCAACGAACGCAAAATTACAGCCCCATGATCTGGTTAGTTTTTTTGCAATTTATGTCAAAACCACACAAATAAAACCTGCTCACAACAAGCCTCGTGTGTCAGGTAACTGCCGTTACGACTCTCGTAAGCGGCAACATGGCGATACAAGGTCTAAATGTTTTAACTGTGGGGATTTTGGCCATAAACACCTGAACTGTCCTAAACGTGCGAAGTTTAACGATAACAGTCAAGCATCAACCTCAAGACCGTCAAATAATTTACCTCCAAGATCTGATCCGTGTTCGTTTTGCAAAAAAATTGGTCACAAGGTTGAGGACTGTTTCGCGAAACGGCGCAGTGAGTCACGCGGTAAATCAAACGTCAACTTTTGTCGCGAGATAGTTAACGAGTATAGACGCGATGATATTGCAACGGCGGTGATTCAGGGAGTACCTGTGGACATTCTCATTGATAGCGGTTCACAAATTTCCCTGATTGCAGAATCTGTGACGAAATGTTTTCAGTGTACTCAAAAACCTTCTTTTTGTACATTGCGTGGTATTGGCAATCAAGATATTGAGTCGAGCTTTTTTACCACGTTAACCGTAGAGTTCCCTGAGATCACCCTTGAAGTTGATTTTCACGTAGTCCCAGATCGCTTTATGAATACAGCGGTCATATTAGGGACCGATGTACTCAATAGAGAGGGTGTTGTTTACACGCGATCGCGAGGCATCCAGCGCCTTACGCGGGCAGCAGCTGCTCTTAGTGTTGAGTCGAACGTGCAACCGCAAGTAAACACGCCGCTAGTTGGAACTGATAAAGGGGCATTGTTTACCATTATAAATGAATTTTCTGATCACCTTGTGACTGGGACAGCTACATCAACTGTTACTACTGGTTCGATGCACGTTCGACTCCACAATGAGACACCTGTTGTGTATAGGCCTTACAAACTGTCTCATCATGAAAAATTGCGCGTCAGTGAAATTATTAAGGACTTACTTGATAAAGGGATAATTAGAGAGTCTGAATCCGAATTTGCCAGTCCTATTCTGCTCGTCAAGAAAAAAGATGGTAGTGACAGGATGTGTGTGGACTTTCGGGCGTTAAATGCAAACACTGTGAAGGATCGCTATCCACTGCCATTAATTGAGGACCATATTGATCGCTTGGGGAAGGCTAAGTTTTTCACAAGTCTCGATATGGCAACTGGATTTCATCAAATTCCAATGGATAGCGACTCCATCCACCGCACAGGGTTCGTAACACCCGAGGGTCACTACGAGTACCTTAAGATGCCGTATGGTCTCGCTAATGCGCCTGTCGTATACCAACGCATCATCACTAACACCTTGCGTCCTTTTATCGAATCCGGAAAAGTACTTGTTTATATAGATGACGTGTTAATTCCAAGCGAGACTATTTCCGAGGGCATGCAGACGTTACGGGAAGTGCTGCGAACTTTGACCACTGCAGGTTTTTCGTTAAATCTAAAAAAGTGTACTTTTCTGTCTCATGAAGTTGAATATTTGGGGCGTACAATCAGCCATGGTCAGGTGAAGCCGAGCGCGCATAAAATTGAAGCACTGGTCAAGGCTCGCACACCCAGCAACGTCAAAGAGGTAAGGCAGTTCCTCGGTCTTGCTGGATACTTTCGGCGCTACATCCCAGGCTATTCACTTAAAACGGCGTGCATAGCAAATCTGACTCGCAGAGGTGTGCAATTCCAGTGGACAAGTGAACACGAACAGGTTCGTAAAGAAATAATCGATCGGTTAACCAGCGAGCCAGCATTGGCTATTTTTGATCATATCCGTCCTACGGAAGTGCACACCGATGCGTCGTCACGAGGTTATGGTGCCGTCCTCCTTCAAACTGACACTGAAGGTCGCAAGCGACCTGTTGCTTACTTCAGTAAGGTAACTCAAGGGGCCGAACCGCGTTACCACTCTTACGAGCTGGAAACGTTGGCTGTCCTTAAAGCATTGCAACATTTCCGGCACTATCTAATTGGCATCAGCTTTAAAGTCGTTACAGACTGCAACGCCTTGAAACTAACGCAGCGTAAAAAGGACCTGTTGCCAAGAGTAGCCCGGTGGTGGATGTATATGCAGGACTACGTCTTCGAATTGGAATATCGTAAGGGGACTGCGCTATCTCACGCAGATTACTTAAGTCGCAATGCTGTTAACATTTGCAAGATAGCGAGGCCGCATAACTGGGCTCAGATAGCGCAGGCCGCTGACGAGGAAATCCAATATTTGCTGCAAAAGCTTGCTGATGGAGAACTTGATTCAAACCGTTATACGAAACATAAGGATGTTCTTTATTATAAACTTGATCTAGTTGGCGATCAATCGCGTTTACTATGTGTATGTTCCCAAAGGCCACCGTTTGAGTTTATTACGAGTGTTCCACGACGAACACCAACATATTGGGGCAGAGAAAACTATTGATTTAATTCTCAAACATTTCTGGTTTCCTGGTCTTCGACAGTTTGTACAAAAATATATCCGCCATTGTATTGTTTGCCTATCTCATAAAAAAGTACCGAGGCAACCCTTGCAGCCAATCGAGTCGTGGAGCAAGCCCAGTGTTCCATTTGATACTGTTCACAGCGACGTTTTGGGGCCGCTCCCTAACTCGAATGGTTACAAGTTTATAATTTTGATTGTTGACGCATTCTCAAAGTACTGTCTTATTTACCCGGCTTATAAGCAGGATGCTAAAGAATTAAAACGAGTATTTGAGAATGCGATCTCTCTATTTGGTGTTCCTCGATTAGTAGTCGCTGATCGTGGGCGAATGTATGCAAGCGCCACGTTTACTAATTGGATTAGGGACGTAGACAGCGATGTGTATCTTATCACACCAGAAATGCATCAAAGTAATGGGCAGGTTGAGCGGTATTGTCGAACAGTTTTAAATATGATCCGTGTTGAAACAAACTTTAGACAGGAAAGTTGGCCTGAAGTTATGTGGAAAATACAGCTCACCTTGAACATTACAGTGCAAAAATCTACCAAATGCTCGCCTATGAATTTGTTAATTGGTAACGATGGGGTAACTCCGGTCATACGATCCTTAATGCGTGACGTTGCAATGGAAGCAACAAGCCCTAATCGAGAGTCGCTGCGTGAGTTGGCCCGACAGCGAGCAAGCCAGTTGTTGGATAAGAATAGAACTCGGCAAGATGCTCGCATAAATGCTCGTCGCAAGGTGCCAAAGTCATACAGTCAAGGAGACCAAGTATTTGTACGCAAAACTAGTCAGTCAATTGGCAAGTTGGACTCGGGCATGAGGGGCCCATATACCGTAACCAAGGTATTGCCTCACGGTCGTTATGAGCTCAAACTGGTGTCTGGTTCATACGGAAAGAACACCCAGGCTGCTGCTGAATTTATGACGTCATGGCATGGGGAATGGACCCCTGACGTGTGTATGGCATTTTTCGAAAGTGAGTTTGTTACTATTACAGGAGTTGCTCACCCCGAGGGCTCTGTGCTGGTTAATGTTTTAGCACCCTGAGGGCTCTGCGCAGTTTGTAGGCAAGTATTTACATCCCGAGGGCTCTGTAAGTACTTCAAGAGGTCCTGAGGGCTCCCTCTGCATTTTCGTTTGTTAATGGTCCACATCCTGAGGGCTCTGTGCTGGTTAATGTTTTAGCACCCTGAGGGCTCTGCGCAGTTTGTAGGCAAGTATTTACATCCCGAGGGCTCTGTAAGTACTTCAAGAGGTCCTGAGGGCTCCCTCTGCATTTTCGTTTGTTAATGGTCCACATCCTGAGGGCTCTGTGAGTACTGGGCACATCCTGAGGGCTCTGTTGCCGTGCAACCTAAGTGTATCCAAAAAGGGTGGCTTCAATATGTTGATGAGCATCCCGAGGGCTCTGCTTCATTGTACTTGTACCCTGAGATTGTTCATCACAGTCTGATGGGCATCTGTTGCCACTTGTCCCGAGGGCTCCAAGGGGTTAACAGTTGTTAGTTATTTTTGTGGAATTAATCCACTCAAATGTTATGGTTACTCAAACATGGATTTTACCTTTAATCAAAATTGCTGTGTGACTAATGCAAACAATGTTATTTTTAGATGATGATGATATGAATGATGACAATAAAGTAGTTATGCCAGACGTCGACGACAGCGACATTGAGCAACCACAGGGGCCACTGGAGGTGGAGGCCGAGATTCATCCCAGACCATCACGATAACGCGGACGTGGACGCCCCGCCGTCAGGAGAGGCCGTGTTACCGAACAAATTACGTCATCGGGCCTGCTGCTTGCGCCAGGCGCGCGAGGTGGCGTGATGTTGGCCAAAAGTGGGGATGGTGGGGATGACCACTTTGGTCGCAGTCGGCGTGCGGCCCCGAGCTTCACTTCTGCTACGACTCTCGGATCGAATGGACGTTCTCTCGATCGTTACCAATAGTTCCTACTACTACTTACTTATTATTGTATTTTTCTGTGATTAAATTGTTTGAGCCAACGTAAAATCTTTCAGTTAAGCATTAAACAGTTAAAAATATATTTTGGTATTATGATGTTTTTGTGTGAGGCTACACTATTATCTTGTAAAAACATATTGATTCGTATTGTAACAGTGGAATTCAATAAAATTCTTCCAAACAAACGACACAAATCAAACTTAAAATCACTGTTTATAACAACACGCATATCTAATGTGTTGTCGTAAAGGTAGGAATAGTTAACAAAAAAAAAATCCAGGCAGCTAGGGGGTCTATGTTAATCGTCGTTTTGGATGTAAAACGAATTCACATTCGTTGCGCGCTCTCTTTATTTATACCTTGGTCAATTCATGGTCGTGGCTCTGACACTTTGGAAAATAAAACAATGATAATGGCCCTCGTATAAAAATATTGTTTTACACACGATTTTTGATCACTTTTAATTCTGACGTTTTGACACCGGTCATGGTCGCAAATGGCCTTCGTCCCAGCAACAAACAATAATTTAAATACGTGAGCAAAGCGCGAGAGTACTATCTCTCTGGTGGTCCTCCCAAGTTCATGTCTCAGGACGATACGATAACCACGTCTAGCACATTAATCAGCACGTTAATTAACCAGGCCAATTAAAAAAAATGACTTCAATCTTACACCCTCCGATGTCCCTAAGAAAGTTCAATAAGGTCTGTCTTATGAGTACAAGCCGACGATATACATAATAATTTAAATATATTATACCCACTTAAATACATCGAAAACATTCCGATATTTATCCTTAACGGGAATTGGACCCAGGGTCGTCAGCTTCTTAAGCGGTACCCTCTACGCTAAGCCATCAAATTCCTTAGCTACAACTCAAGCTAGATCGTCAAATGCCCTCATAATTTAAAAACCGGCCAAGTGCGGGTTGGACTCGCGCACGAAGGGTTCCGTACCATTATCTAAAAAATCAGTAAAAAAAAGTTTGTTGTATGTAAATACGTATTTTATTTTGTTTTCATTATTTGTTGTAATAGCGGCAACAGAAATACATAATCTATGAAAATTACAACTGTCTAGCTATCACGGTTCTTAAGTTACAGCCTGGTGACAGACAGACAGACGGACAGCGAAGTCTTAGTAATAGGGTCCCGTTTTTACCCTTTGGGTACGGAACCCTAAAAACAGACATGATGGATTACTAACCATGATTAAATACATTATAGTAGATATGACTGACAAGTCGCGACAAGGGTTTATCACTCTTTAATCATTTAAAGTGGTCCAAACCTCATCATTAAATTAGCTAAAGAAGACCTCGTTAGGCAGGCATGGAAGTGAACGATGACGATTAAATATTAATTTCAATCCAACATTTATAGTCAGATATACTCCCAGCTGCCTGTCGTCATAAAAAACGATTATGACTTTTTAAGCTACAATTTTCACTGAAAATGAAAAGCTTGGCTCTAAAAATGTTTTGTTAAAAATATAAGGCGCAGAACACCCCTCGGTGTTCACATTTTCGCACAAATAATCCTGCCATCATTAAATTTGCACATCACGTTTTATTGATAATGTGAAATTGTCCTGAAAACTTTTTAGTCCGACATGGAATTAAAATTATACAGGGTGGCTGGACCCTTACTAATGCGAAAACTGTACGATATCGCTTACACCCTGTGTTTCATGTGGATTAATATTAATGAAAGGTATTTATGTAAAATTTATGTTTAATTATGTAGGTATCATGTTTTATGAAGCGTTCAGATTGTGGATTAAAACTGCATCATTGAATACGAATGGATTGTATAAATCCGATTATTAATAGGTTTATCTGTTCAGCAGGTCGATCTCGAAACGCATTGTACGCGCGTCAGGTATAATTATAAACGTCACTTTTTGATAGGAAAAATGACAGGAATGTTACGTGATTACCCTTCTGGAATGTCGCGTGTTTATGACAAAAACATTCGGCTATTTGCTGAGTAGGTACACTGTTGAAATTGACGTATGCTTTATAGTTTCATTTATCAATAGCCCCATTCCCTTTATTCGATAACACAATAATAACACATTTTCTATATCTTTAAATCAACAATGGCCAGAAGTGATAAGGTCCTGGTATCCCTGAATATGCACAAATGACTCGCAGAAGAGGTCTCCATTTTTTGTGGCTAAAAGTGGCTCTACAGATCAAATTCCTTGTGTTCTGACTGCCCCTTATTAAAATATAACCGCGAGTTTATGACTATGTTCTTTTATACTGGGTGATATTCAATTTTTTTATTTTGAATTAACAAAGTTGAAGTTTTATATCTATGTATAGCGCTTACATCTCACGATGCAACGGGATGTCCACGGCCTGATAATGCCCTGCCATCAAAAGAAGTCCCATTTACTTCATAGGTAGGTAGTATAGGTTAGAGTTACATATGTGCGCGTCGCGTGTCATCTCTCTCCCTAACCAACGCATTTAATATGTTACTAACTATCTCTATCACTCCAGCAGCGCGTCAGCAGCGCGGGCCCGCGCACGCCACGCGCCGCGCACGACACGCGTTCGGTGTGCTGAGGCCTTTGGGTTTTCTTGTTGTCCCGTTAGCTAGGAGACAAAATTACAGTTTCTTAGATAAATAATTACAATACAGACTTATAACGCGCCTAGAAGATGGTCCACATCACACAAAAAGGGGTCGAACTTGACAAGCAAACCCCACGTTTGGTGATTTAATATCCATAAATCGCAGTTTTATAAAGTGCCTCAGGAGATGTAACCATGACAACTAATAGTGACAGAAAATAATAGATCCACCCACTTAGAGCTATTATTCACAATTTTAGATGACAATATTAAGTAAATTTGATGTTCAAGTATAGCAGCTTAGCTATAAAAATAGAGGTGCTAATATAAAATTAGAGTCCTTTGTAATTATTTTATTTATGCAATAGAAATACTCATTAGAAGCTTAAAATATGTAGACATAAAATATGTTGCTATATAATTATCACATTGCTCAGTCATAAATAAACGGTTGCTCGAAAAGTTTTTTTTAGACGCTTAAGATTAGCTGCTGACCTATTAATTTAGATGGCAACTAAATAAATTTGATGGCGAAAATTGCAATTTAAAGATGCTGCGTTAATTGCTACCCTAAAGGCCTCCACCCACCGGACGCGTGTGCTGCACGGCACACGCACAAGTTGTAAAGCATTGAAACTACAGTTCAAACACACATCGAACGCGGCACACGCGCAGCACACGCGTCCGGTGGCTGGAGGCCATTAGATATTGACTAACACCATTTACCATTTGCTCCGTTTGATGGCAACCTCAGACAACTCATAATACTCCGGAGAGCCCCACAGCAGCTGTTAATCCATGTGTGAGTTGCAAGTTAGTCCAGTGTACGGTTACTGATGAACGCAAAACAATCATCACACACAGTATCTTAACCTCAGAAAAAGAATGGAATTATATATGCTGACGTGACATAGGTAACATGGGTACCCGGAGAAAAAATTGAGGGTGTTACGCAGTCAGTGTTTTTTTCTAGGTTTGGGTGATAGCGAGTACCTCTACACGACTAGCATAAGACAGTTTATATCGTGCGTGAGAGAGCTCGCGTGCCATCTTGTTCTTACCGTACTGACTGAGACGCTAAGTTGCCATGTGTGTGTGAAAGCTAGAAAACTCATGTCATGCCATCGCACTCTACCGTAGTTTTGGGTGACACTAAGTGTAAGGCCTGAGTGGACACCCCGCGCGGAGCGGGGCGTCGAGCGTCCATATAAATTGCATTTGTTTCATATGGACGCTGCACGCCCCGCTCTGAGCGGGGCGTCCACTCAGGCCTTGCACTAGGGCGTGCGGTTGTTTTATGCGATAAACGTTGCGATCCCATAGATTCCTGCGATTAGTTACCGCATAGAAGGTATCTAAGAATCGCAGCGTTTAACGCGTAAAACAACCGCGCGCCTTCAGTGACAACGCCAGCCGCGTGACTATGTGCAATATAGTGTCAGCCGCGGCCGCGTTCGGCTGAATTTGTACCTTGGAGGTGTATGGGAGCTGAGTGTAGCCGAACTGGCTAGAGCCCTGCTACTAGCAGGAACTAATACTAAAACTAAGTCAAAAAACGCATTACTATCATTTTATTGTGACTCAGTTCACACCAGAATTGTAAATAGGATATTGGGTTATTCTAGTGTGCCTAAGGCTATATTGCATTACTAAGTTAGCCAGCATCATGGTATCTAGATCTTAACTATATTATGTAACCTAGTTTAAAATTAGATTCATCTGCGCCTTACCTGTCGATATGAAAATGATAATCGTATTTAAAGTTTGGTGAGACATATAAGTATAATAAATATGACCTGGTAAAGGTTGCCGCTGGATGCAGGTGGCGTAGGACCGGTCTTTATGGCACTATTTGGGGGAGGCCTATGTCCAGCAGTGGACGTCTTTCGGCTGATATGATGATGATTGATGGGACTAGTTTGAGTTGTGTAAGATTGCCCCCAATATTTATTAATTTTATTCAAGTATTTGTATGGAATAAAAATAATATCCTTATCTAGGTACGCATTTCGATTCGCTTCCCAGTAGTATTTAAATAAGTTTCTCATGCTCATTCTCACATGAGTAAAGTAGTTCAACACTCGTATGCAACGCCATAAATTTTGCGCGATTTTTAGTGCGGGAGCCTCGCCGCCAAACGCCCTACATAAACGTTACCGTGTTAGAATGATTACATACATACATGTGTTCACGCCTTCATTCCCAAAAGGAATAGGCAGAGTACATGAAACCTACGTCCAAATGTAATTTTTAGCATAAAGTGGATATAAAAGATCGACAAAATGTGATAACGCAGTGAGGTTGCTAGCCCATCGCCTACAACACACTTAAACCCTGTTTCTTTAGACTCTTACGACACCCTAAGAAGAGGGGGTGGTGATATTCTAACGAATGATTGTATTGACAAACAGGCAACAATACAATTCAAATACTCTTTACGTCACACCTGGCCATAATGCGAGTTTTACTGCACGCTGCGCGTACGGGAAAACTCGCATTGTGGCCAAGTGAAGACGTCAAATCTTGTACTCAACACGGGCGGTAATTCGTAAAGCCCCAGAGCGCATATTTATGGTCCTCACCTTCGGTTCGGGCCACAGACACCTGCGATCTGGGGCATTCACGAATTCACCGCCCTAGTTAGGTAATGTACTATTATTGCACACCTCACACGAACAAAGCAGTTAGAAAGAGAAACAATACAATAACAATAATTTATTAATAATCTGATAATTTAGGTACTTACCAATACTTTTTGAGCTGAAGTACTCCTCTTGGAGAAGACTTGAGTATAAAACACTCAAAAGTTTATGTTAGTTTTTGGAGATATCAAGGTAACTTCATAACGAAAAACACCCTGTTAGTGATATATCAATAGTCAGTGATTAAATTAAAACCTCTTTGATTATCTTATGGGAACTCTTCACATGCTATTTGTTCGATGTCCGACGATGTTCATTTGAAATGAAATAAAGTAAAATATCTTCTCAGTTTGATACACATGATGATTTTGTATGGGTAGTTACTTTTTGTTTCGAAAATAAATCGATAAATTCTTAGTAACAGTTTTTTTTATAATTTCTATTTAAAGTTAATTGTTTTGATGTAAACGTATCTATTTACGCTCAGGCTTATCTTTTCTGTCGCATGCCCAGTAATATGGGCGTTAGTGCGAAATGGGTCCCTCAGGACTTTTCCTTTTTATAAAGGACTTTAATCTTTTCATTTGTGTTTTCATTATTAACTAGCTTCTGCCCGCGACTCCGTCCGCGTGGAACTCGTTTATATCGCAGCTCCATACAAACTTTTACCCCCCCATTTCACCCCCTTAGGGGATGATTTCGGGGTTAAAAACTATTCTATGTCACTCTCCATCCCTTCAACTGTCTCCACTTAAAAAATCACGTCAATCCGTCGCTCCGTTTTGCCGTGAAAGACGGACAAACAAACAAACAAACACACATACACTTTCCCATTTATAATATTAGTATGGATATCACGCCTGTACAGCATAAATAACAGCCATTACAAAACCGGCAAAAATATCTGACACGTGTTTACGGCATTAGGCATAGAGTCCTGTTAGTTATTTATACGTGCTTTGTTGTGGCAGATATTAATACTGGTGACTGTACAGTTTCTACTACGATTCCGTCAGACTTCCCACAAGTGCAGCGTCAAGAATCGTAGAAACTACCACTCCTTTTTACCCCTTTAGGGGATGATTTCCTGGATAAACTAGTCGATGTACTTCGTAAAGTCTCAAACTATATCCATACCAAATTGCATCCAAATCAGTTCAGTTGAAACAGAAGACAGAGTTACTTGCATATTTATCGAACTAGCGAGCAAAGCAAACCACGTTCTCGTGAAATGTTGTGAGTAGGTTATACAAGTTTATTCTAGGAAAGGGGGAATGTCGCGCAAGTGGAAAGCCAATTTATGAAAGTGTTACATAAGTTTCTGAAAATATCACGCAGTTGGCCTGCGAATGTCAAATAACGTTTTGCATGGAAAGCGAACCACCTTAACATGGACGCACTAGTTGCGTAATATAGTCATTGCCGCATCTCAGCTAAGCCGGTCTCAAGAGCCAATCGGATTGGACCGGCTATGTACAATGTGCTTTACAAAGGTACATAGCACACTTATGTCTCATATGCACATATTTGATTTGAGTACATTTGGTAGTGGGCGGGGCACATAGCACGTAGAACCGATGGCCGTTGGGGCGGAAAGGTTCTCGAGTGGCGACCACGTACCGGAAGGCGCAGCGTGGGTAGGCCCCCGACAAGGTGGACTGATGACCTGGTAAAGGTTGCGAGAGTCCGCTGGATGCGGGTGGCGCAGGATCGGTCACTTTGGCACTCTTTGGGGGAGGCCTATGTCCAGCAGTGGACGTCTTTCGGCTGATATGATGATGATGATGATGATGACATTTGGTATGTGCTACGAAACATGGAGGTTTCAGAGACCTCACTCCATAGGTATATATAACATTCGATTTTTAACGGTTCAATTCTTCAATGTTTCTTTGTTTATCTGGGATATAAAAGGGAAATATTGTACTAGTTGTTCCACATTTAAATTAATAAGGACTTTTCGAGCACAACAATATCAATGTTATTGCCTTTCGAAATGTGTTTTCTTTGAATTCGCATGATGATTATCACACGATTGTTCTAATCTTATACCTACGGAATGGGGTATAAACTGAAACAATATGTAAGTTCTATTTGATTGCGTAATGTTTCGGACGTACGTTAACTCAGCAGTTTTTTTTTTGAAAAGGGGAATTGTGGTTAGATTATTGTAATATAAATAATAATAAATAAATATAAGGGGACAATCTTACATAAATCGACCTAGTCCCATAGTAAGCTCAGTAAGGCTTGTGTTATGGGTACTAGACGACGATATTTATAATAGATATAAATACTTAAATCACACACACACACAAATTTTTGCCCTTACCGGGATTCGAACCCAGGACCTCTTGCTTCGTAGGCAGGGTCACTACCAACTAGGCTAAAGCGGTCGTCAAAATCGTAATCGTAATATTATGTGAGTATGTCAATATCTGAATAAACCAGACTTTGTCTCGACCTCTTGTTTCACTCATGTGTCCCGATACCTATTTGAACAGACCACATAACGCACTAAATGTACGTTAAGTACTTAAATCATAATGTCCATTTTTATATAGAAAAGTTTTTGTCAAAAAAAACATTTTGGATACAAGCTTTTATTGCCGACTCTACTTTTCTGTATATCGTCATCAACTACTCATTGAGACGATTCTAACGAGCCCAAACTCGACGGGGTTACGTCGGTTAAGTACTGAATTTCCATGGCCACCTTCTGTCTCATCAGATCAGGTCGATCGGTCATCATCAGAACAGAACAAACGATAGCTAGTCAGTATTATGACGTGTTTGTTATCCTTTCATTTCATTGTAGCGGTTCACCTGGGGATGCTCTAAATTAAACAAGTGTTAAAATATAGAAAAAACTGTATTTACGATTTACTCAATTCCCCGGCGTGTAAAAAGTTGCTACTAGAAAATTTATAAACGTGGGTTCATGAACGGCCTGTCTGGTTCCTCAAAATTGATAATTCAGAATTCAAAAAAATAGGAAATAACGTTATTTAAGTAACGTTATTTCTTTAAAAAAAAACCGTTAATTTGCTGGACCGCGAGAAGCACACTTCCCTGGCTTCTACGGTCGGTGATGCGCAGCTGGAGGACACGGGCGTAAGGTGCAGGCGGCTCAGCTCAGGATGACGACGACGTCATGAACGATGACGTGGCGGTTCCGGAACCTTCTTCGGCGTTCTGCAGCCGTATCCTCGCACCCTGGAATTTTTCACGTCCAGTGTCAATTACCCGTCGTTATCCTTCCGTTGACTATGACCAGCCGCAAGCGAAGCAAGAGAGAAAGTGCTTAGAGGGTGAAGGTGAAGTGAGTGCTGTGTCATAGTCAGACGGAGTTACAAGAAGATGGGTTGGGTGAAATGTGGCTTTTAAAAGAAAGCAAAATACACAGGCCGCAAGGCAATCTGAACAGTAAAATTACATTTACACTTCCTCGACTAATAATTAATATTTACTTCAAAACAAAGAGGCAACCCCTACATGCAGAAATAAGAATGTGCATTACTTTACGGCAATAGGTAAGTACAATTAAGCTAGGTATAAAATATTAACACTTCAAGCCGCCGTTAGCAACGTGTAAGCCACACCCTTAATTCTACCCACTATTATTTAAACGTATAACGTTCGTTCGTTCGTAACTTACCCGATCAGGGGTTATAACACTGCTTCTATCAGTTTACCAAAAGCTAAGAGCCCAACTGGCTAGACAAACATTTTAAATATTAATTTTAAAAGTAAAATGTGTCCGCGATGCGACACACGTCCACGCGACCAGCGTACAAGGGGACGCGGCCTCTCCGTCGGACGTTCGAAATCAGTGTGTGGGGAGCAGCCACCGGCCGGCACAAGTCAGAGCTGCGCGGGCGCGCGGGCGGGGAGATCTGCGTCCATTGTATTCGCGCGATAACAAAGGAAGCGTTTAGGGTTCCGCGCGTAGCCAATTCAACTCCCAATAACACTTAACGAACCTTTATTATAATAACGTCTATTTTTCCTAATTAAAATTTCATGCGAACGCTACTATGCTACAGTACCCCCTCGCGTCACCAAGGGTTTTATTATTTTAATAAGAAAACCCGCATTAAGAAAGTGAGCATTTTGTTTATCCTTTCATTCCATCTATCGGCCATCCATCTACTAACAAGAGTACCACGGTAACTGCTATACAAGTCAGCTACTGACGCACGTCAAACAAACCTCTGGTTCCCAGTCTCATGAACTCGGAGCCAACAAAAGCTAAGCCTCATAGGTGTACAAAAATTATAAGACGCGGAAGCGCACCGAACGCTACAACTAACATGCTAAACTATCTACTACTACCAGCTACTTTCAAATCCTTGACATGCCAACTACCTAAGTCTTTCCCGGACATATCTTGCAGGACATAAACAAGAGGAGACTTCTTCACGACAACTCTAGCCTTAAGGAACTTGGGAGCTAACTTCTTTGAGAAATACTTATCCTTGTCACTCAGGAAGTAAGTACGCTTCAACACAATATCCCCCACGTTAAACTCGACTGCCTTTCGCCTAAGGTTATATTGAGCCGTGTTCTTCTCGTGTGCCTGCCACAACTTCTGCTGTACGCTATCAAAAATGGTTGACATGCAGCCCAAGTTTTCCGCGTATAGATCACGTGGTAAAAATAAAACCTCCTCACCGATATCAGTGTCAACGTAATGAGTACCACAAGTCAACAGCTCACGCCCGAAGACTAGAAATGATGGTGTGTAACCCGTGGCCTCATTAACAGAGCTGTTTATTGCAAACTGTATCTTAGGAATGAATACATCCCATGACCTATGATCGTCCTCCACATACGTCGAAATGCACGTGAGAATGGTCCTATTAAAACGCTCCACCAAGTTAACTTGCGGAGAATAGCGCGGAGTGTAATACACATTAGGGATACCGTAATCTTTAAAAAAGGAGTGAGCCAAATTGCCTGTAAACTGTGTCCCGTTGTCCATCAACACCGTCTGTGGAACACCATGTACAAGGAACACCGATTCCTCTAAGATCCTAGTAATCACATCAGAAGTGGCCTTCTTAATCGGAAAAATCAAACAAAACTTCGAAAAGCAACAAGTCACTACTAAGATGTAGCTGTTTCGTTTCTTAGTTGTGGGTAAAGGACCCATAAGATCTATGGATAACATCTGAAATGGACGAGAGCATTGCTTAGGGCGGCCCATCTGTCCGAACGTCTGATGATTCTGTGGTTTGTAAGTTAAACACTTAGTGCAAGAGCTTACGAATTTAACTACGTCTTTATGCATGCCCGGCCAAAAGTAACGCAACGCGAGACGCCGGTACGTTTTGAAGATACCCATGTGCCCAGCAGTAGGCTCGGAATGATTCTCATCGATGACCGTGTCCCTAACCTCAGCGGGAACGACCTCCTTCCACGAAAACTCCGACGTGAGCTCATGCTTATTCTTTGAAAGCCGATATAAAACATTGTCCTTAATATGGAAATTAGGGAAGCTAACAGGGTTATTGAGACAACCGCTATAAACATTCTTGTACCAACTATCGTTTGTATTAACGAATGAGCCCGCAGTTGAAATTGCGTCAACCGGCACACACCTAGATAATGCGTCAGGAATGACGTTGTCTACTCCGCGTCGATGCTTAAGCACAAAATTAAATGACGACAACCGGACACCCCAGCGAGCTAACCTCCCAGTTGGATTGCTAATTGATAAAAACCACTTTAACGCGCTGTGATCAGTATACACAGTGAATGGCTGACCGTTTTCAATATAGCACCGCCAGTACTCAAGGGCGGTCACAACCGCCAACGTCTCCCGTTCAGTAATACTGAAATTTTTTTCAGCGGCAGTTAATGACTTACTCATGTACGCGATAGGGTGCTCCTTGGAATCAATGGTCTGAGTGAGCATCGCGCCAATACCGAAGTTACTCGCATCAGTGTGGACCTCGAACGGCTTGCTGTAGTCAGGACAGGCCAAGACGGGAGCTGTGACAAGGCATTCCTTGAGCGCTTGGAATGCAGCGTCAGCCTCGGGAGTCCACTTAAACTGCGGAGTTCCCTTCTTATTAGACGTAAGCTTGTTTAATGGACCGGCTACCGTGCTAAAGTTTGGAATGAAACGACGGTACCAGGTCGCGGTACCCAGGAAGCGCTTAAGCTCTACGACAAGTAGGAGTTGGGTAGTTAAGGATAGCTTCTACCTTCTCGGGATCGGTACGCAAACCCGAGCTATCTACTACATAACCAAGGTACTTAAGCTGACTGCTAAAGAACTTGCACTTCTCCAGATTGATTGTCAGTTTAGCCTTTTTCAATTTCTCCATTACATCATATATATTTACATTTTAACAAACATCCAAACTTTGGCTTTTAATCCAAATACGTGACGATAAAAACAATCGTGCTTGGCAGACAGGACACCAAAACAAATCTTACTCGAAATGACGTGACTTTTAAAAAATCTGATTTATTTAATTCTCTTATTGACCTTTTATTTTTACTTTTCGCCGGAACCGGTAAAAGGGCGGGAACAAAGATTAAATCTAAGAAGCTAATTAATTAACGGGCCACAAAAGACTCGGTAAAAGTACACTAATCATCAGAATGCGATAAATAATCTGTGTTTCATAACTGAAACTGAACCTTAACTATTAAGATTTAAGTATCAAATTCGTTCGTTTTATGACTGACTTACTTAGACGAACGCGTTTACCGTCAAAATGCCATGAAAAAACGGTATTTCACAATTTAAACTGAACCGTAACGTAACAGATTTAAGTCTGAAAGTCATTCATTTCGTAAGTTGAAGACAAACGCACTCATCAATAGAATGACTTACATCGCAGTTACTTCACAATATAAATGGAATCTTACTAGGTTACAATAAAGTCCACAGTCGTGAGTTACGGGTGAGACGTGAGTGGAATAGGTTAGGTAAGTAGAAGGAACGGGCCAATAACTCAAGTAAACAATAAACATGTCCGTTATTCTCCGACCGTCGACCGTTGGTATTTCTATGGGGGTTATATATATTAATTTAGTTGGAAAGTAAACAGAAAAAATCAGTGGAATGGTGGAATGATTGACATGCAACAAAATTTTATTCACGTATCTACTCATTCCCACTATTCTTATAACTAGATGCTTACACTTATAAGTAAGTTAAACAATTTAAACTAGTGTTTTTTTTCTAAATTTTGTTCTCTAACAGCCGGCTAAACATACGAAATAATATTTGTCTAAGCTGAAAGGGAGAACCTCGTTCGCTTCGCTCCCTCATTTAATAATTTCGGTACACTAACAGAATAAGAGATACTAAATTATGACGATTTTGATGATTTTTACAAAAAAAAAATATAATTATTACTACGTTGCCATTTTTTTTCCTTGATTTTAGGTTTACTGCAACTAAATAACGCATCATAAAAAGTATCTTAGTTTTTTCTTATCAGAATACGATACCTGTTATTATGAGTGGTTCACCCATTTTTGTACACTCTGTATAGTCTATCAACTCGACTCTAACGCCAAGAGAATAAGGTACTCACTTCTGCTGTTGTTTGTAGTATCTCCGTTGTTCATTAAACCCGCTGTTTGTAGTTTTTGTACTGACAGCGGGTCATTATCATTAAGATAACAAAACTATGCACATCCACAAACCAGACGAGGTTTTGGACATTTTAGTCACAGTTGAAACATTGCGACCAGTAAATTAACTCTATTTTTTTTTAATTTATTTATCAAAAGTACAAAACAATAAACAATGTTGTTACTCGCCAAACTGCGATAACAGTTTGTTGGCGAGACCGCGCTCATTTTAACTAATGTTAAGTACCTATGTTAAAAACTGTTAGGTATGCTACATGAACTACATGTGATCTTGTTTAAAGTGGATCCTGACTGCGGGCTCGGTCGGTACAGAATACCCTGTACTTTGACGTGAGTTTACTGATGTCGCCCAGATTTCCTAACTTGGCATCTGTGCAAGCTAGAGGTCGTGGCAATTAATGGCGCCGTCGGCACTTTGTATTTGGCCCCGATACAGTTGTTTGAAAAACAGGTAGGGGAACATCAAAGCGTAGCTCGCGTAATCAAAGAATGAAAAATCTTCGCAGAACGTAGCTTAGTGATTATACATTTGTATTGTTGTACACGTTTACTGTAGATGTTTTTATTTCTTGATTTAAGTGAAAACGTTGACCGAATCACCGAAATTATCGCAATAGACCCCTTAATCTAAGTAATCTTTAACCGTTTAGTTCAGAGTTAGTGTGGTGTGGTGGTGTTAGTTCATTAGTGTAGAGTAGTGTTTTCCGCTACATATGGAAATAATGCAACTAAAGACCGCAATGCGCAATTAACGAAACTTGACACTTTCACGGCTAGCGGGTGCCCTAACTGTTCGTAGGCGCTTTCCTCTACATACGGGTAAAACTACGGGATCAGCCATGAGCGTAGCATGAAGCGATTCCTGGCTGTGAATGTGTTATCATTGAGTAAGTAAGAAATGTGCAAGTGTTAAACCTGTATAATAGTTGAATCTTTCTTATCGTTGTACAGTCGACTACAAAGAGATCAATACGGCTAACGTTATAAAATATGTATACACTACCTTAATGTGAAGACAATATAAAGTCGTGTATACATATTTTTGTAACAATGGCCGTATCAATCTCTTTGTAGTCGACTGTACCTGCACTAAATCACATTATGTGATTTCTCCCCGTCCAGCAAGATACTGATAGTCGTGTAACTTTTGTGCAATAGTGCATAGTTTATAAAACTTTCCAGCTAAAATACTGGACATTTTTTCGTTGTGTACCAGCAAACAATGTGTTCGTTTTCCCACGGGATCCTAAGAAATATAGGAGTGTTTTCGCGCATGGAAAGCACACAAATATACCGTCCACTTTCTCAAGGTTTTATGTCTCTCGTCGCTATTTTCTAATTTGGACTTTATGTTTTATGGCCTAGGTTTATTTTTAGAACACTATGTTGATGGAATATACGAGGTTGATAAAGTAAGGTGCGTGAATATTATTTACTTTGTGGCTTAATAGCCATTATTGACATTTACCCAGGTTTAGTATTGGCTTGCTATTTATGTACCATTGCAATACTAATATTTATTATATGGAAAAATAATCAATTTCTGTGTCGTAAGATTTGAACTAGGGGAACATGGTTAAGTGGGTTGTGGGCGATATGCTAATAACCTATCACTGTGGTATCACATTTTGTCAATCTTATATAACCACATTTACAATAGAAGGGGCAATGGAACACAAGTTTAATATGCTCTGCCTACCCTTTTTAGGGACAAAGGCGTATATATAATTATTATCTTTGTACATTGGAAAATGCACAATCGAATCAAACAATTCCCGAAGCATATGATTGAATACATATTTTCTCCAATACTGACTAGAAAAACAATTGTTTTTTTATTTTATTATCTAGTCCCACTAATAAAATGCTGTTTTTTATATAGATTTGGTTCTGAACTTTCAAGTATCAAAATAATCTTTTTGCACATCTGGCTTTTGTTTTCTCAATTACTTTTAATACCCGGTGCGGTGCAGGTATATTATAAAAAATAATTATAGCAAAAAAACCTATTCCCATGTCAGGTTAAATTCAATTTGAATTAGTTCACACTGTAAGTTATTTAACCTTTTGCCCGTTATTCTTCACTTACTATAGTGACACTGACAAGCCAACATATTTTCTATAAGAGTGTTATACGAACCTTAATAGTTGCAAGCATAAATTAAACTTTGACTGCGTAAGCTTACTATTAACACTAAAGCCGTAATTGGCGCCGTGGGCACAACACTAAATGACAACACACACAACACAACACACTTAAATCAAATAATAAAAAAATTAAATCAAGCCCTTCTTGTATGTCGAGTCGCATTCGAATACACATTACATATTTAAATTGTCTGACACCAACATACTGAACAAATGCCCGAATTTAAACTTTCGTGAGACATGTTGAGATAATGCTGAGGTCTTCTCTCAAAGAGTTGGAAACATGTCGCCTGTAGTGACATTTGATATGTGAGTTGAAGCGTGTAATTATTAGCATTATTATTTAGTACAACAAATGCTTGTTCGAAGTTCGAACACGTCCCCCCCTACATGCGAGAAGGGCAATACTTAAGTTTTTTACACAATAACACCTTTAGGCACTGGTCCCACCGCGAGCTAGTAAGTTACTCGCCCAGCGGTGAGCTATAAATATCGCCGTGTCTCTTTTATTTACACGGGAGTGCTTATCTTTTGTTCGTGTTTATAGCCGATAGCTCATAGCTTACTAGCTCGCGGCGGGACCAGTGCCTTAGAGCGGACTCGATTAGTTTGTTTCCGATATCCTTGCTTATGCCGTTTGCTTTTGTACCTACCGATGATTTTATTATTGTGTTTATTAATGTTTGTGATGGACACAAGTGCTACCATTTAAATCCTGTATTGTTGGGTGGCGTCCATAGTGTTAAATGAATAAAGGTAGGTAAGAGGTTAGTACCTAATCCTAAAGGAAATAATATTTTTTCTTGCCTGAGTAATGAAAACAGGAATAATAGCCCGCTATTTCCGTAGCCCGTGTGGTGTCGGGTTAGAATTTCACCACCCCCTTTCTTCCCGTGGGTGTCGGAAAAGTCGATTGAGGGACCAGGGTTGAAGTGTGTTGTGGGCGATGGGCTAGCAACCTATCACTGCAATATCACATTTTGTCGATATTTTATACCCACATTTATGCTAAAAGTGGCGCTGGAACATACGTTTCATGTACTCTGCCTACCCCTTTGGGGAAGGCGTGAATGTATGTACCTATGTATATATTTCCGTAGCGTCTTATTCCGGCAGCCATACACCGTGTATGATTTTCACTAAGAAACCATTTAATTACTTTTTTTTATAGACGACGGAGGCATATTATGGTTTCTAGTGTTGTCTTTTGGCCTGTATACCTTATACAACCAATCCTGTATTGATTTGAGGATCCATTCTGGAAGTCTATTCCTCAAGATTTTGGTTTCGTATTCGTGGAGAAATACAAAACAGATGCACTGAATGTGTAATGGTTTCCGCAACAAATGCACTGTCGAACGACTGCTTTTTAACCCTTAACGCTTTCCTGTCACTTTTTTAGTACAGTTAGTAAATGCCGTGCAAAGTTTGAACGCGCATTCTGGCTAGAAAAGTAAATACGCCAAACGAAATGGCGAGAATATAAGTATATATTTCTTGAATACGCCAATAGTGTGCAACGTTCAATTTGTGCGCGAGCGTCACTTGAAATCAATGATTTTCGAAATTTGCGTTTTCGTTTGTTTCTGGCCCCATAAAACAATAACGAATAAAAAAAATGGTTTTCTTTTTTTTGAATTAACCTTCAGGTGAGTTAAACTTTCGTTTTTAATATAAATTTCATTAAATATTCAATTAATTAAAACTAAATCAAAAAGGATGATTTAAAGCTGGTCCTGTTTTTGTGACATTATCGATTGTATAGGTGGCTACGTATAGATGCCGTCAAACTTCTTGAACATTTGACCTTGCCTGCGCAAAGGCGAATTGTACCTGCGAGCTGCCCCCCCACTTCGTCCCTCATGTTCAAGAAGTTTGACGGCATCTGTACCATTGAGCATGTCATAATAAACGGACAGTGCCGACCTTTATGGATACATAGTTTGTTTCACATTGTGACAGAAAACGGACCTTGCCATTAAACGAAACGCGAGCACAGAAAGTGGACCAACTAAAAACTAGACTGACTTCATCCTGTCGACGAGGAGGGATACATTAAATGTTGTCTCTGTGATCATCAATACAGTTAAAACCGGGAGCTACACCGTCTGGTAAGAGGCACATTTAATATATGTGTCAAGCAAGAACGCTCTCGATTGATGAAGTTGTTCCATACAGCACCAATCAAAATTCAAAACTGTTTCCGTTTCCTAGACGGCGATTTAGACGAATTCAATTACGGGTTTGTGGAAGCTCGCCGCCGGGTCTAAGTTCTTCAACGCCCAATGAACCAACACAACTAAAAGGTTCTCTAGCTGTTGAGCTAGAGAGCCCTCCAGGTGTGTTCACATGTTATGTTCATACAGCAACACCTAACTCCCCTCCCCCATAAGCCTCCGAGTTGTTAGAAGCTCACAAAGGAAGGGAGCGAAACGTTGCCTAGGTCTTCATCCGATGTCACTTTACACCAGTAGTTCAATAAAGAGATCTGCAATTGCTTTACCTGCGATCTGCGCCAATTCAATACAAGCTATTGAAGAGGCTATCCCTTGTAACGAGGACGCTAAAGTGTTTTGGAGAGATTTGACTACTGTACTGAGCCAGCTCGCCAAGTTGGAAACTGAAGATGGTAGAATCGTTTCTTCTAAACCTGAGCTTTTGGTTGAGGTAGAGCGCTTTTACGGACAGCTATGTACATATCAACTCGCGGACCTGAGGTTAGTCTCGTGGAGGACCCTCTAGCTCGACTAACCCAACTCTATTCCAATGACATCCCGGAAATCAGCCTGTACAGGCTGATTTCTGCTGCTGAGCTTGTAAAGGTTCTTCAACAGCTCCAGAACAACAAGGCACCAGGTGAAGACGGAATAACAGCCGAACTGCTGATGGCGGGTGGAAACCCGGTCCCTACGGCTCTTCAGCATTTGTTCAATTCCGTCTTACTGGAAGGGAAAATGCCAAAAGCATGGAACAGAGGTGTGGTGGTGCTATTCCTCAAAAATGTTACACCACACTGCTGACGAACTACCGACCAATCTTACTTTTCGTACAATATTCCGCAGTGTCTCAAGATGAGAGTATTTGACCAGTATGTGTTGCTAGTGATGACTAATGGCACTGAAACGTGGTCGCTTACTATGGGCCTCATAAGAAGGCTCAAAGTCACCCAAAGGGCAATGGAGAGGGCTATGCTGTTAGTTGTTCTCTGCGTGATCGCATCAGAAATGAGGCTGTCCGCAGCAGGACCAAGGTAAATATAGCCCTCCGGATCGCTAAACTTAAGTGGCAGTGGGCAGGGCACATTGCACGTAGAACTGATGGCCGTTGGGGTGGAAAGATACTTTGGTGGCAACCACGTACCGGAAGATGCAGTGTGGGTAGACCCTCGACAAGATGGACTGATGATCTGTTAAAGGTTGCGGGAGTCCTCTGGATGCGGGTGGCGCAGGACCGGTCACTTTTGCACTCTTCGTGGGAGGCATATGTCCAGCAGTGTAAGTCTTTCGGCTTTTATGATGATGCTCAGGATGATTTTATTTAGTGTATTCAAGCTTATTTTTGGTTGACGACAATTTTTTTATTTTATTTTCGTGACCTGCATGACAGTATTGTCCGTTTTTTAGGACAACATCAAAGGCTATCATTTTTTACGATTCGTGGCAATGTCCGTTTTAACGGACGTCCTGAAAAACTAACTTTCAGTGTGGTTTTCATTTTTTTTTCTTAACTATAGATCTTTTTATCCAATAACTATCACAAAACTACATTCCGAGTGATAGCTGGCTACATTCCTTCATGTCTTGCCATGTTAAGGGTTAAAAAGCACCATGAGCGTAGCTACCCTAATCTATCTAGCGGCTTCGTAGCCCTCAATTGACAACATTTCATATTTTCATGTAGGCCATTTTATGATTTAGTTCGCTAGAAAATGTTTTTTTAAGCGACACGTGTTTTTAGGGTTCCGTAGCCAAATGGCAAAAATCGGAATCCTTATAGATTCGTCATGTCTGTCTGTCTGTCCGTCTGTCTGTCTGTCTGTCTGTCTGTCCGTCTGTCTGTCCGTCAGTATGTCACAGGCATTTTACTCGAAAACCATAAGGTGTATTTGAATAAAAAATTGAGGATAGGGTGTATTTTGTTAACCGCTACATAGTTTTGCAATGAAATTACTAAAAAAGATTTTTGTTAGGGGGTGCACTCCATACATAAAACCGAAAGTCAAAAATTATTTTTTCTTTGCAAGCCCACGTGTGGTACATCAATCGACAGGCCTTTCAAAATAAATATAAGGTATCTAAGCAATTTTTTGGATTAAGTGAATAGAGTCGGAGATAATTGCCCCGAAAGTCACTAAAATTGTGTCCCCCCCCCCTCTAATTTTTGAACCGTGTACTTTAAAATTATGAAAAAAATCATGCTAATAGGGCTTATAAAATTCTTTCAGCGATATTTGTTTTGAACAAGATCGGTTCAAAGGTTTTCGAGATATTTATAAAACACTGCCTTCCTTAAAGAAAAGGACGTAAGTGCCATAAGTTTTTCAGTAATGATATGACCTTTTTCATGTCAGACCCACCATACCCCTAGCAATACCCCTGGGGGTATTAGGGTGGGACTGAACCATACCACCGTAGTGCTGTGCACTATATTATGCTTTATAATATTTATCCCAAATGTCCTGTTACCGTTATCAGTATCACGCAGTGTAGTTGAAAAATTAGACTACCGTTATCTGTAGTAACCATTGATTTAGTATATAGAACTAGATGCACAATGTCAAGCAAATATGCCAAGAAATGTGCCCCAGAGCCCCAAAATGACAGCTCTAGTACATTTCAGTAGTTGCTGATAGCGTTAATTTATAACCTGCTTCAAGGTATTTCATAAAAAAAGAATTCAGTGTTTTAGACCTTAAGCACCATATTAGCAAACCAACATCAAAAGATTAAATACTTTTTAGTTTATTGAGACATACAACGTGAATTGACTGCTCACGTCAAAACTTTAGTTAGCGTTTAGCGAATGAATGGAGTCGCGTTATAAATTTTATTTATTTCAACAGAAAGCACTAATAAATCTGGTTTCTTTATTTTGCAAGTGGGGAATAAACAGTTTCAAATATTCGTATAAATATTATATACAAAACAATTGATGAGATTTCCGTAAGTACATATAGTACAGCTGACAGAGTCCATAAAAAGAAGTCATTTTAGTTTCCTTGAAATAGATTCAGTTTGTTAAATAATTGTATTTTCGACCTGCCTTTACTTTTAATACTTTCTTTTTTGCGATGTAATGTAAGCGTACAGTCAAGTAGAGATCAGCTGTCGATTTTATTAAAACGATCCTATGGGTTTTGAACGTCACTCTCATGATCATCCGACATCTATAAAACGAGTATTACGAGATATAAGGTCAAAAATGAATAATGATGAAAATTGGCAACAATTTGCGCATTTCCAAATGATGTGTTGGGATTGTATTATAGAATTTTATTATAGTTCATTAATGCTATTAATTACCTTTTGCCAGAAGGCAGAAGATAAAGCTAAGTATATTGGAAGTAATTGAAATTAAAATATGTAATGGAAAGAAATGGGCTTAGGTACGTTCATGAGAGGTGTGGCAGTTTTAGTAAACCTGTTCTTCCATTTTTTGTCGTCTAACCTATAATATATCCGAATCATTAAAATGAGCCGAACAAACGACACGCGAGTCGTTTGGTTTAAAAAAAAAACACCTCGGCTGTCGCGTGCTATGACTGCAGCCCATTTTGCACGTCGCTGAGGATTTTTTGGAAATCTTAAAATGAAAACCATAATTATGTAGGTAACGACATCATAAAAAAAGTATCTAAGTATACCGACTCCTTAGATTTATGTTCCGCGACTTTGTCATTTGAACTAACGAAAATAATTATTTAAAACATGTTCAAAACTATTAAATTACTATGAGTTTACACAAATTTCGTTATGTTATGAAAATAAATTATTTAAAGAAATAAATCCCATCTTTTTTCAAGTTTTTTTGTTGGTATTTACGCAGTTATTGACTGAACATTTCGACATAACTGACAACCAACAAGTCTCACGGTTGAAACCAGACTAAACCACAAAATAGATAATAGTACATGTACAGAAAGGACACTCCTTTGATCTTTACGACAGGCGCTTTTTTCTCAGCCAAAATATTAAGATTTATGGCTCTCTGACGTCCCCAACGTTGGGGCACCGGCATGTACTTGTAGCGATGAACGTAAATCGCGGAGTGTCCCGCGCCTGACTAAACGCAAAAGAACCGGCCGATGTGATTGGCGGGTGTTAGGTGTACTACGACCCTACAGCGCGCGAGCCGAGCGAGCGAAGCGAGCGTGCCGCGGCAGCGGCCGGCGAAGCGCCAGAACCGACTACGGATATTTTTTTCGAATATAGTTAGGTCTGGAGCTTCGCCGGCCGCAGCCGCGGCACGCTCGATTCGCTCGCTCGGCTCGCGCGCTGTAGGGCCGCAGAGTCGCAGTACACCTAACACTCCTCCTCGCTTCACTCGTCGTCGTATCTACACCGGCTTGCCTTATAGTATAGGTTGGTTATGAACGTGGACGTATGGCAGTTACGATACAGGTATGAAGATAAGATAATACCCCGCGTGCCAAGGGAAAACTACTAAGGCCACTGTAGTGTCACAGGAAATTCTTTTTTACCCATGACACTACTGGCAGTGCCAAGCAGTAGTGCCTAAGGTAAAAAATGGCCAGAACGGCTTTCGTTTTTTTCAGTTTATGAAATTAAAAATTTTGTACCTATTTCTTTTTCTATTTTTCCATCAAATCCCAGCACTACTAACGGTGGTATGGTTAGTCCACCCTACCCCCAGGGGTATGGCTAGGGGGTATGGTGGATCTGACATGACCTTTTTAATGGGGACGGAACCCTGGTTGTGCGTTGTCCGACACGCACTTGGCCGCTTTTTTTATTTCTCCCTTAATTGTAATTTTCATTCAAAACTATCAAATTGAAAAGTAGCGAATTCCAGAAGGTTGTAAGTAAATTATGACGTCAATACTACGACTCTGTATGGCAGTTTGGACACCTTTCGTATGGCAGCCATAATACTGACGTCACACACGGTGAAAACCACTTTTATACGTTTTCGCGATTTTCTTAAAAGCGAGCAGGAAAAAAACACTACTAACACTACTTTATTACGTTCACATAACATAATTACCGAAATGCTTTTCGATTTAGGCGTCATTACATATTTTGAAATATTGTCAATTTGTCATCATATCAACTGGCACACTACGCACGTAGCACTTAGCTGTAGATCGTAGCAGCTTAACACATTCACTGCCAAGAATCACTACGCGCTACGCTGGTAGTCGATCCCGTGGTTTTCCCAGTATATAGCGCAAAGCGGCTACGGCGTAGGCGCTCGCGAGGTGGGTTCCTGGCAGTGAACGCTCGTAGTCGATCCCGTTATTTCCCAGTATAATATAGCGGAAAGCGGCTACGGCGTAGGAGCCCGCTAGGCGGGTTCCTGGCTGTGAAAGTGTTAATGTCCATATCATGAATAATTTTCAAGGAAAAGGGAATATTCGTTAGCGCGTTTTCCATTATTGCGCCGTGAATCGTGGCATTTCTATCATCGCATCGACAAGTCCTACTTAACCTTATAAATGTGAAAGTTTGGATGTTTACATATTTGGGTATTTCTTACTCAATCACGCCTAAACGGCTCAACCGATTTGGATAAAATTTTGTGAAAATAGTTTATAGCCTGGATTAAAATAAAGAACAGTTTTTGTCCCCGGTCCACGCAGTAGAAGTCGCAGGCTAAAGCTAGTAACAAATAATGCCAATGACAATAATGTTCCTTTTCTCTGAGAATATGTAACGAAAAGAACCCGGTTTGTTATGTCAGGCACAAACATAGTTACTTTGTGTGGCTGCCGTTTTTAAACACAAGCTCAGCCAAGTAAAAGCCGTCATCAGCCAAGCTATCTGAACAGCTTGGCTTTACGGTAACTCAGTACCTTCGGCCACTTGACTCTAATTACCCTTTAACAGCTTGTTAGCAGTTGCTAAAAGTTCCACACGTTCTAATGGCCCTTTAACGTGAATTACTGCTTTATGAGGTGCTGAAAAAGTGTAAATTTAATGATAGGGAACTTAAGAGGTATATTTTTATTAGACGCTTTAAATGCAAATCAACTTTTTACATGCAAAGCAGTCATTTTTAATGAAACATAAATACGTATATTTTTTTATACATAAGTACATACATACGTATACATACATAGATTCACGCCTTTATTCCCAAAAGGGGTAGGCAGAGCACATGAAACGTATGTTCCAGCGCCACTTTTAGCATAAATGTGGGTATAAAATATCGACAAAATGTGATATTGCAGTGATAGGTTGCTAGCCTATCGCCCACAACACACTTCAACCCTGATCCCTAAGTCGACTTTTACGACACCCACGGGAAGAAAGGGGGTGGTGAAATTCTAACCCGACACCACACGGGTACTTACGGGGTTTGTTTTTATTTTTTTCAATAACTTTGTTCCATTGCACAAAAATACAACTTCGCCAAACTTCAAGACAGTTTGTTGGCGAATTAAACACTCTTTAACATATTCTGAACTCAATTCTAAGTGTGCTGGTAGCAACATGCAGCATACAATGTACATACGAGTACAGTGGTATTATGATTTTGTCCAAACAAGAGAAAATCTTGGCTCAAGATAATTTCGCTTCACCTAAATAAATTTAAAATATATAAAAATAACCTATTTCCTCTTTTATAGCAAGTTAATAAACTGTTAATTTTTAGCTATTAATATATTTATAAGATTCCGTCAAACTATCGTTGCGGCTCCAGTACTATTACATATACAGGCTACAATAAGTACTATTAATTCCCTAGACATCTACCCCGTAGTTCGTGGCAGATTAAACTCCATAATTATGTGTGGTATGTGTGATCATTGTGTGTGGTGATTGCCCACTGTATGGATTAAAACATAAATATCTGGTTAACACCACAAACAAAACACCGTGAGGAAACCGGTTTTATCCCAATAAGGTCTAGTTTTCCCTCTGGGTTGGAAGGTCAGATGGCAGTCGCTTTCGTAAAACTAGTACCTATGTCAAATCTTGAGATGAGGTGTCAAAGCGGACCCCGGGCTCCTTTAGGGGCATTACCGGGAATAACGCTAGGATGATGATGATGATCTGGTTAATACCGTGCAAACAGACCAAATAAACCTTGAAACTTAAAACTTTCTTGGCGTTGGCAACTGATAAGGAAAGTAAGTGACACAACCTTGAATATAACATTAATTAAGCACACCCCAGTAGGTATAAAATTACAAAATTTAGGATGGTTTACTGCGAAACGACTCCCTTGGGGCGCCATTATACGGCTTTGTCGTTAGTCTAAATATAAACTACCACACAAGTAGGTTATCATTATAATGCTTCACACCTATTGTGTAGTACGCCGGTTCGATGTCTCCACGGCAATGTCTATTCCATCCATTTGGATTCATCCATCCACCAACACCCATAAATTGAAGGCCTACACGTGCAATTGAACGTGTACCCAAACTTCTCACAGTTGAAGTAGCTTCAAATGTAATTCCAAATGAATTTGAACGGCATTCTCCCGAAAGCGATTCATTTAAATACCCAAAGTACAGCAATCAAGATGAATAAATGTTAGAAGTTGAGGCAAATTTATTTGGAGATTTTCTGGCAATTATTTTAACAAGTCCACAAGTGGTCGCCGGCCGAGGTTATTGTACGGAACACTGAGTAGGTGCGGCTGGAAGAGGCCTGAGGCAATTCACCTTTTTACGCTCTCCTGTAAAATCCTCAAGCAAATATTATTATTGTTGATGTGGGCCATGGCATGGCCGGTTCGACTAACAAGTTATCTATAGTAGCAGCCTTTATTTTAGAGTAACTGTTAAGGGGCTACCAGAGGTTTCCATTGATTTTTAACAAGTTTTGAATCGTATCTCCTACTTTGCACTACAGATAGAATTATAAGTCAAACGGCTACTACCGGATTTTGAAAGAAATTAATACTTTGTTTTTTAAACATTGTTTAAAAAAAACACTTATTTCGTATGTCTATTGATGAAAGATAAACCATATACGAACTCTACATATTTGGATTTGTCTATGACGTCTCTAAAAACGTGTCTAGGGTTTTCATTTTAAACTAATTAACACAAAAGTTATGGCCAGACAAGCAGTTTTTTGGCCTAAAATTGTTCAACTTTGATGCCAAATATCTCGAAAACAATGAACTTTGAAGTAATGTTTGTAAATAAAATATGGGATACTATATTGCTGAAAGTTGTTGTTGTTAATATAATGAGCTACAAAAAACATTAGAAAACTAAGGGATTCAGATCGAAGGTTATTGGGGTATGGGAGCCCCTTAAGGGCCGTTGCCACCAGGAAATTCCAGATTCTTTGGGCAGTGATGTGTTGTATGTTGTACCTCTTCTGGGTGCACTGGTGTTGCGTCCTGTTTCATACCCATTTGAAACAATAGTCCAGGCAATGAACTGACAACTTGTATGGAAAAAATTTCAATTTTGGAAATAATTTATAATAGCTTATTTTTTCTGTGTAACGGATTTATTATCAATTAAATAGTCACCCAGCGACAGAATCCGACAAAATTTCAGACATCAAAAAAATGATTAATTAACTAGCTACAGAAACGTCAGAAAAAATATTATTAAATATTTTTGTCTTTATTTTGGTTCATTTACATTTGCTCTTTAATATTCAAGATAAATCATACAGAAAAAGACAACGCATGTTTTTATTTAATCTACTTAATTACTTCCGGGTGGAAAGTTTGCCGGATTCTTGAATAAAGCATCTTAGAATAACATTTTATAATGAAATCAACAAAAAAAACGCTATTATAAATTAATGTTTTTCAAAACCGTATTTTGCCTGGAGTACAAGTCAAATACTCGATTTTGATATGGGGCAGCCGCTCCTCTCAAGCTGATTTTCCACCGGAGGGGCGAGACGAGACGAGGCGAGGCGAGAATTGAAATGTGTATAGCACTTACTATGTCCACTGAGCGCGCGCGAGGAGACAATTGAAAATTGGCTATACGAATTTCAATTCTTGCCTCGTCTCGTCTCGCCCCTCAGTGTCGCGTAGTTTCAAATCAAATAAGACTAACGGGAGTGAAGTATTTTGTATATGTACAGTCAACTACAAAAAGATCGATACGGCCAAAGTTACAAAAATATGTATACACGACTGTATTGCCTTAACATTAATTGTTTACTATGCTTGTCTTTGTCAGATTTGAGCGAAATAAAATAGTTTAAAATATTATCATTTAAATACAACATAAAGGACATTTAAGTTCCATCCTATCTAATTCAATGTAAGACCCTTTTCGGGTATGGGTGCCCGTGGAAAAACACTTATACTTATTGGAAAGGGACTCCGTGGTTAAACAGAGGAAAATTTACCTTCGGGAATAACAAGTCGACATAAATGATTTTAACAAAAAAAGTGACATATGCAAATTTAATACGAGGTACCCAAATCGTCTTGCTATTCCGCCTAAAAAGACTCAATTATATAGCAAGAACGCATATTGTATGGCAATTGGTATTTATAATAGGTTACACGATGACATCAAAGATTTACTATTTGATATATTTAAATCAAGATTAAGATTTTTTTAATACAGGAATCTTTTTATTCTGTGAATGATTACTTTGATTATTATAAAACTTGACATTTGTATTAAGACTTAATTAGTGAATATGAGTTTAAATTGACTCGTATTTATTGTGTAATTCAATTTTTTGCATGCCAGGTGCTGGTGAAATGTGTGATTCTCTGTGATATATGTATACTATCTTCTTTACCACATTTTACGCAAAATAAATTACTTTGATTTACTTTACTTACTTTACCTGACTGACTAAAAAATCAAGCCCTTAGGGCTCTGTAACTTTGTTATTGGACAAAACGAGGGTCAAATTCATTGTGCCCGCAATTTTCTACCTGATTATAAATTCTGGGGAGATAGGAGATCCTTATTATTCGAGGTACTTATATATTCTAGAAACAAGCAATTATTTACGAAGATGTTAATTTACCTCGATCAAGCTAATTTACCTGGAGCTTAAATATTGATTCGAGAGCTCTTGGTTTGAGAGTTCGTTTCGTTTTGTGTTGCTTGGGAGGTTGTGGCATATGTAACTATGTCAAGTGTCAGCTCAGTCAGATATCAGCATGTGACTAAAATAAGTACATACATACATACATACATACATACACGCCTTTCCCAAAAGGGGTAGGCAGAGCACATGAAACGTCCAGCGCCACTTTTAGCATAAATGTGGGTATAAAATATCGACAAAATGTGATATTGCAGTGATAGGTTGCTAGCCTATCGCCCACAACACACTTCAACCCTGGTCCCTTAGTCGACTTTTACGACACCCAAAGGAAAGGGGTGGTGAAATTCTAACCCGACACCACACGGGTCTACGGGTATGGGTCACTAAAATAAGTTTCTGTCAAAAATTTCATTTTTGATACAAGCTTTTATTGCGACTGTACTTTTCAGTATACCGTAATCAACTACTTATTGAGAGGATTTCAACTAGCCCGAATTCAATGGGGTTACTCGTACGTCGGTTAAATACTGAATTCCCGTCCATGGCCACCTTCTGTCTCCATCAGCAGATCAGCTCGATGGTACCATAATATTGAATTGTCATCCAAACTATGTAAATCCAAATCCTATGCCAAATATTGGGATTAGGTGTTAAAGCGGACTCGGGCTCCTTTAAAGGCATTACCGGGAACAACGCTAGGAGGATGATGATCCAAACTATACAAATTCCCAAAATTTCAGCTCAATCGGATAATGACTGAAAAATAATATTGCTAATTTTGACGGACGACTTACAGACTTACATACATACGAACAGGCCAAGTTAGTATAAAGCTTGTAAAAATGGTCAACGTGGACGACCTCATTAATTAAAATCGGTTCAATATCTTAAACTTTCTTTGGTCTCATTCCCTATACGATTTATTATCTCCGTTAACTTTGTGTATTAAGCTCTAAAATCTTATGATACCCCCCATAGATTAAAGTAGTGCCTACTTCAAGCTTGACATCGCTGAGCCAGCTTAAGTGATAGTTATCTGCTGACCCGTGGCACTTGACCTCTTGATGCCGGAACTATTATAGCTCCATAGCATTTGCTATAAAATTTACGGCTAATAATCTCGAATGATCCATGGCGTCGTAAAGGGGACAGTGGAGAGGGGAAAGACAAAGTTAAGGAGTGTAATAGGGTTAAAATGGGACCTAAAACTAGGCACGTTTCCTGATAATAAAATTTATCTGTTTAAGTTATATCGGTATACTAGTTTAAAGTCTCAAAAGCGCTTTATATACTATGCATGGGCCCCATAATAAGGTTTTAAAATGTTGGTTGTAGCCCTGTCCACACAGACGTAGACATGGGGGTAAAAGTTTGTATGGAGCTATATAAACAAGTTTCATGCGGACGGAGTCGCAGGCAGAAGCCAGTTGATAAATAAATCCAAACCATAAAGTAAATTTATGTCCAAACGTAAATACACGAATAAAACATGATTACCTCAATTACTCTAGGATTTAAAAATTAAAATGTAGTAAATAAGCGCGTCTGTTTAAATAATTTATGACATCGATTTTAAATCGTGGCTGTATGCCGAAGGGCGTTTATCTTACGCGCCTCACGGCGGCTCAAAAATCTCTTACCAACCTCGTGGCACAATGTACTAGAAATCAAGTATGTCTAACGTAGCCGATGCTTGTTAAACGTGTTTCCGCACGAGGGAATTAATGAATTTATTAATTTATTGAATAAAGTATCGCTTCCCGTTCTCGAAGTCTTCCGGCACAGTTAGTCCCGGCTTCGCTCCCGACTTGGAGATTTATGTCGAGGGTGTAATTGTTGCATGTAAAGACTAGTTTACACGTTGAGCCACGTGCTTTTGTGTTATTTAGTGGCGAGTCATTATTATAGTTTACTGAAGACCCATTTGACCTAGTTGGAATACTTCGTCCTACGAAGTCGACGGCTCCGGGTGTGGATCCAGGAAATACAATAAGTACGTGTGAATACTTGCCCGTATTCACGTGTTTTCTGTATATTCAAGCATCTATTTATCTATAAACGTAAGGTTTTCGTCGTCAAGTGCCCATTGTACAAGTTTCACTTAGTTGAAGACTCGGCCGTATTCATAAACGTACTACAAGCCTGTTTTAACTAAAATGGGGTTGAAATTCGTTGGTCTTTATCTGTCACTGACATTTGTGTTCGTAAGAAAGGGACAAAGCACATTTCATTTGGCAGAGGCATTTTAAGTTTTATGAATACGGGGGGTCAGGTGTCCCAGTATGCATAGAAACTTTTAAAATTACCCGTGACAAATATGACTTGCTCCGCTATGACGTAAAATAATATCCAGATTTCCAATTCTATTTACTCTAGTGCTTCGTAAATAATGATTTGTTGAGAATAGTTAAATGAAATAGTGTTATAAAGTTTAATTAGTTTTAAACGCAGGAAATAAAAAGGCTTCGTGTTGGGTTTAAATAGCGTTAATAAGTGTTTTATATCATCGACAAAAGTTTCATCGAATGTATAATTTCGCAGAATTTTCCAATAATTGTCTTTCCTGAAAATACTCATATCTAGAACCCATTAGGTAATGTTAGGTTTGCTTTATATCCTCGAAAACTTGCTGTTTCTCAGCAAAAACGTTGTCTACGAAACGAAAATTCTGCGCAACATACATTCGACGAGACATCTGTCGGTAAAACAAGTTACAACCCATTTATAATCACAGTAATATACAGTGCATTCAGAACATTTCCTACCTTATCTAACCTAAAACTTGGATTCTCCTAGCTGCTTTTAGAGTTGTGTCAGAATACAATCCACTCGAGTACGGGGAGATATTTCTCTTACCCAATGACAGCTCCATTTCACTGTGAAACAAAAGAAAGTCTCCGATAGAGGAGTGCTTCTTTTTACCCGACTGCGCGACGCAAAGGAGGGTAATGTGTTTATCAGCCTATATATGTATGTATGTATGTATGTATGTATGTATGTTTGTTCCTATGTGGCACTCCAGAGACCAAACGCGTGAACCGATTTTGATAATTCTTACGTCAATCGAACCGTCTTACTCTTGCGTGTGTCACTAAAGACATGACAGAAATCAAAATTCAATATGGCGACAACCAGACGCCAAAATTGAAAAAAAAAAGAAAAAAAAGTGAACGAAATATGTCGAGTGGGGTATCACTGAATAGGTATTTAAAAATCAGTTCTAGGTTTCTTTTATAGTTTTTCATTTAGAGTGACCATTTATATTCTATAACGTTATAAAGTTATAGTAATTCTGTTCAGTATTAATACTGCTCTGCGCGACGCAAAGGAGGGCCAATATGTGACTAATTAAATCTGATTAGAATAGGCACCTAAGAAAAATTAAATAAGCTTCGTGAAGTTATATAAGAATTAAATAAGAAAAAGTAAACGCGGTAGGTAGGGGAGACCGAGGTAAGTTGACACAAAGGTAAGTTGACACAACGTCAAAATCTCAAAAACTATAAGCAGTAGAAATCTGGCATCAACGTAGTTCTAACCGCGCCTTCCCGTTGACCAACTCGTCAGTACACGCCGAGGCCACTAGGCGAATGGTTGTGGAGCCACAGCATCAGTGCTCAAAATTTCACGAAAAGTAGGTTTTTTATGTTTTTTTCTACGCTGTTATATTACTTGTGGCGCGCATTGATCATTTTTAAAGCATATGTAGTTAATTAGGTTTTATGCAGTCACTTTATTTTTTAAATAAATTAATGGCATGTAGCTAAAAATCACGATGATATATACAATACCGTTAATTTCGAGGCAGAGGTAAATTGAAACACCTTGTTTCAACCAACCTCCCTTGTTGCAACTTGCCTCGATTTAGTATTAATTTGTATTAGGTTTTTGCTGACTGCTGACTTATATGAAGGAATGAAGATGAATAGAGGCGAAATCAGTGTTCAGATAAGTATACAAATAGGCCACAGAGGGAGTTACCTTACCTTATAACGAAAATATCTTGGGAAATCAGCAGTGTTAAACTCAAATTATGCATGGCTAATAAAAAAGGCACGAAACACCTACTTAATGTTAAACAATGAAAGCACCTTACTCAATTAATGAAGAAAAAACTATTTTAGGTAGGCAGGTAAGTTACACAAGTAATTGATTATTAGATCTGTAAGAAGTTGTATTCAAGTTTACATAGTTATAGTGACTTTACAGTCTAAATGTCACTTCAGTACAATGGATAATATTATATACTGTATATAACGCATGTCTTTTATTGTAAATTATGGCATTTTAGTATTTAATAATAAGGATATCAGGTACTACTAAGATACTTATTATTGATAACCCACTTAAAATGTGCCGAACTAATTACAATAAAAAATAAATTATTTTATAAAACGATTATACCTACTTATGTATACAGAGTATTGATCTCAGGGAAACTTTTCTGCAATATCAAACATGTATATTTTTGTTCATTAAAACTGATTACTCACATAAATCAGCATTTATTGTTCTCATAATCATAGTCTCTCATTGTGTGTCAACTCACCTTGGTACCTGTTTCAACTCACCTAACTACTAGGAGGGTTGAAACAGCGTGACTCAAAACAAGAACTAATGTATGTAACTTATATAAATATAGCTAAGAACAAGCTAGTGAAATTTTGTGAAACTCATACCTACACTTATACGCATACGTCCATACACACTCGTGCGCGAGCACACCCACACACAACCCACCCCCTCACTCACTCACACACACACACACACACACACACACACACATACACACAATAAATAACTACTTGTTGCTATGGAGGAGCGGGGCTTCCTAACACAGGTATTGTATACTTAACAGGAAGTCCCCACCTAGTATTATGTACACTGCTTAATAGTGAAATAAATATTTTTCATTTTTCATTTTTCATTTCATTTTCATTTTCATAAGCTACAAGGAACGACTTTAGACCGAGCTGTGGTTGATTTAAGTTCACGCATTTTTGCAAAAGGTTAAGCATATGTAGCTTTGAGCCGCGTTAGGTCGCTAAATGGAATAATTATCAGTAGTTTAGACCACCGCAAGCTACTGAATAATCCTCACGATATTAACTCCCTCAATGAAATGACAAGATTGCGAAATTTGCCGTCTTTTAATACTAACTAAAAAGTGTTAAATAAAAATAAAAAATTTAGAAAATAAAAATACCCGACTGCAAAAATAAATGAAAAGAAAAAACCAAGTTCAGTAGTCGAGAACATTGAATCAGTTTCATGATTAACATTTCGTAAGTCAATTTAGACCTTGGAGTTTCAAAATAATGTCCAAATCGCTTGTGACGGATCCGGAACGAGGCATACGAATCGTTATGACACAGATAAAACAAACTATACATTCTTATACGAAACAGCAACTTCAACAGTCGGGACCCATTAAAAGTCTAGGCTACGGCACTAATATTGACGACAATAATGGGTCCCGACTGTTGAAGATGCTGTTTCGTATAAGAATGTATAGTTTGTTTTATCTGTGTCATAACGATTCGTATGCCTCGTTCCAGATCCGTCACAAGCGATTTGGACATTATTTTTAAACTCCAAGGTCTAAATTGACATACGAAATGTTAATCATGAAACTGATTCAATGTTCTCGACTACTAAACTTGGTTTTTTCTTTTCATTTATTTTTGCAGTCGGGTTTTTTTATTTTCTAAATTTTTTATTTTTTTTATTGCCCCTTGTTCTTTGTGATATTTAAATTTTTTTGATACACTAGTTGTCCGCGCGGCTTCTTCCGCTTATTATAAGGAACCCAGGCGGAGAAAAAGGACTGAATAAAGCCTAGGTATGCCCATTCTGAAGGAGGATTATAATAATATAAACTAGTCAAGTTACATTGATTTATTTCCAAAAGATAATATTAAAACGATCAAATAAAAAATCCACTGCGCAAGCTTCGTCAGAAACCGCCCCGCCGCCGTAGTTGGTATTGACCCTGCCTGCGGTCCTGGGATCAAATCCCGGTAAGGGCATTTATTTGTGTGATGAGCACGGATATAATATATGTTCCTGAGTCATGGATGTTTATCGTCGTCTAGTAATTACCCATAGTACAAGCTTTGCTTAGTTTGGGACTAGGTCGAGTTGTGTAAGATTATCTGCAAATATTTATTACTTTTATTTAAATAAAAACAGTATCCGCGACACACTTCGTCAAAACGAGGTAGTTTTACATTCGCCACATATAAATTTACAAAGCTACAATCTAACCGACTTTTCCTTTTTATAAAATTATATTACCTACATTAGTATAGATTGCGTGTCGTCTTACTAGATTTAATAATATTGCTTTTCATGTTTAAGTGCATAATGAGTATCTTTCCAACTTTTTGTTTAAAAAACGTTAAATTATGCTTTCTTTGACAGCTAATTAAAAACAATTATTAAAGGGTTTTCAAAGAACTCAGTTGCTGTGGCAGAAGTCTTTTTAAGGCTTTGATGAGGTTTTTAATTATAAAATCCTTGAAAATAATTGGTATCAAAAATCGATGTCTACTTAATGGACTTGTTTGTACCTACTCATTTGACTGACAATAATTCTCGGACTTATACCGCACTGACTCCACACCGCTTAATGTGAAAAGTGGCCAAGCTCCGCTGAAAATGCACACATCTAACACCATCTAAATCCGAAAATTTAACCAACCTTATTTTTGCCAATATCAAAGTCAACTTTTCTCCACCCTCATAAGGTTTTATGTATATCGTGTGATTGTATTTTTTCACATTATTTTAGGTGTCTCTGGTCTAACTGCAGTATCTGCCAAGCCTTTCTAAGGCATATTATGAAGCGCAAAAGTTGTAGCCTTACAAGGCTACGAGTTTGTATTAATCTCCGGTACCACCCCTCTTGTTTTGAAAACACTTTCTGGGGGACAATGGAGAAAGACCTAATCTCATTTTTCTAATGTGCACGGTGCGAGGAAGACAGGAAGCGTGCGAAGCGAATGAGCAGCAAGTACTGCTAGACGTACTGCACATCTATCATGAGACGGCCGCGACACACTCTCGATTATATCACGCACTATACCTCTTGTTCTAAGTGTTCTTATAAGAGAGAGACGGATAGTGCGAGAAAAATCAAGAAAGCTCGCGAGCCGTTGCGTGACAGCCGTGCTGGCGTGCCGTAGTCCGCAAGGGTAGCTGGTGAAAAATAAACAACAAATGAAACGCCAACAGGACACCATTGTACATTAAACCATTGTATTTTCCTTTGGTAGATCTAATGAATATTAATTAAGATGATGGTGACTATCAATGCATAATAAATAAGCGTGGTAAATGGATCTGTGTTATCGAGCCACTGTGAGACTGAGGTGGGTAAATGTCCCAAATATTAACTCTTAATGTTTAATATTCGGCACACATTGTTCACCTCTATTGTTATGGTTTATTACGTACAAAAAATATGTTAAATAAATAACATGTAGGTAAAGCAAATGATTATTGACGCCATTTTAATTGAAGTAGGTTTGTTGAACGTTTATGAATACGGTCGTAAGATTTAAAGTTCCAAGCGTGTTATTTTACAAAAACTTTATAAGGTGTCCTAAGTTGCATACCATTTTCGGTTTTTCGTTCCGTTACCAGTACCACCAAGCTTAGTATGAAAACGGTCAGGGAAAGGAATAATAAATCTTGGAGCATTATTTTCTATAACATTTGAAAATGCTTTCGATACTGAATAAAAAAAATGATAATATCAAATAAATTTTTTTTAGAGTATACAACTTTTCTTATAACGGCCCAAGAACTCGGCCAGTATGAAGGACAGGGACGTTAATCCTAGTTATAGCCCTTTTGGTGTTTCATAACAATCATAATCACTTTTTGTGCAGATGTCCTTTGCCTCTTTATAATAATAATCATTTATTTCAGCTAACTAAGGCCCATACTCACAAATACCTTACAGACTAACATATATATACCCCAATTATTATTTACAAAACGGAATCCTATGTGGATTCCTTCAATACATCGTGCCGCAGGTTTGGCATAGTTATATACAAAAACATAATAGGTATTAAAAACAATTAACTTAGTTAAAAAATCGGCCTTAGTAAACAACAGAAATTGTAATAATAAACCCGGAACCATTTACATAGCTTTGCCATTTCTCCTACATATCACTTCTTTCACTGTTACATAACTCAAACCTTTCCCCTTGACCGATTCATATTTCTTTCCATTACCCCCCATACCACCCCCTTTCCCCCGCCGGGGCGGAAGCGAGATTTCGTGAACATTACTTTTGAAGCAGAAACCTCCGATAGATGTGCGAATTTGAATATCATTTATATGTCGAGATTTCTGCTTGATTCTAACTGACTTCTTGATATGTTGATTTGCAATATTGGCTATTTTTTTTGCAAGTCCATAATAAATGCTGACCCACATATGGGTCAGCGGGAGAGGAAGGGTAGAGGTAGGGCACACCGTTATAAAATCTCGTTTATATTTGGAGCAGCCCAACTGGGGAAGAGCCTCCACTTTACAGAAGACCGCACCCATTATAACACAAACTGCTTTGTGTAAGTATTTTAAGTTGATGGTGAGTAAAGTTTACGGAAAAAAAGTTCTACTAAATGAAAAATCGGCGAAACAATACATTCGATGAAACCACTGTGGGACGAAGACCACAAGGACCAATGAAGGGACTTCCCTCTGGAATATTTTGCGTGATTTAACTGCTGTAATTATAACCATGTCACGACGTGGCCGACATATCGCATTCGTCATCGTCATTAAATTAAGGTTAATGCCTTGCTTACAAAAATAATAAATATCTACAGTAAAAATACATTGCAAAGTAACCATGTCTGTCAGTTACCTTTTCACGACTAAACTACTCAAACAATTGTGATGTGAGTGTGAAGGAAGAACATTTAACACGGATCGAATTCCATGGAAACACTACTACTTAGTTCATCATCATCATCATCATATCACCCAAAAGACGTCCACTTGACTGCTGGACGTAGGCCTCCCCCAAAGAGTGCCACGATGACCGGTCTTGCGCCACCCGCATCCAGCGAACTCCCACGATCTTTACCAGTTCATCAGTTCACCGTGTGGAGGGCCTACCCACGCTGCACCTTCCGGTACGTGTTCACCACTCAAGAACCTTTCCGGCCCAACGGCCATCGGTTCTACGCAATGTGCCCCGCCCACTGCCACTTAAGTTCAGCGATTCGGAGTGCTATATCGGTTACCTTGGTTCAGCTTACCTAAGTAAGCTTACTCGTAACTATACTATTAGTACCTAAGTAAGTACTAATACTTACTTAGGTACCTACTACTTAGTTCCGAGTAGTACATTTTACGTTGAATACTACATTATCATTGTCACTGCGATATCACATTTTGTCGATTTATACCCAATTATATACTAAAAGTGGCACGGGAACCTGAGTTGCATGTGCTCTGCCTATCCATTTTGGGAATAAAGGCGTGATTTATTTACCTATACTACATTAAAATCTGTACGAATATAACGGGCGATAAACAGCGTCGCACTAGTGCTGAGCTTAAAAGCTAACGCGCCACGTTTTAAGATAAAGCTCGAGATAAACTACAGGAAGTGTGCCATTATAGTCGTCTCTTGGCTGAACAGTGCTAATAGAGCTGATTTACGACGGTTTTAGGCGTCACAACTACTAGATTATCAGATTATGTAAGATATAGCTTTCATATAATAAAGTGGTTGTTTTGTGACAATGTTGTTGTCCAGTAAAATAATAAAGAGCTTAAATCTAACTTTTTGTAGTAAGACTATCCCCAAATATGTATTGACTAGCTGTTTTCCGCGACTTTACACGCATAAGGTGCATCCGATTCTGTGTCGCTACACTACGGGAAAGTTTTCACCGGTGCATGAAACAATTTGCGATATATTTGAATAAAACATCAGTGTCAAAAAAATGATTATTTTAGAATAAGCTACGTTTAGAACCTTACTTACCACAGAGCAATACTGCATACAGACATACAGTTAACCGAGTTTATTTTTAGGCTTCCGTACCTCAAAAGGAATAAAAATAAAAAATTTAGAAAATAAAAAAACCCGACTGCAAAAATAAATGAAAAGAAAAAACCAAGTTCAGTAGTCGAGAACATTGAATCAGTTTCATGATTAACATTTCGTAAGTCAATTTAGACCTTGGAGTTTCAAAATAATGTCCAAATCGCTTGTGACGGATCCGGAACGAGGCATACGAATCGTTATGACACAGATAAAACAAACTATACATTCTTATACGAAACAGCAACTTCAACAGTCGGGACCCATTAAAAGTCTAGGCTACGGCACTAATATTGACGACAATAATGGGTCCCGACTGTTGAAGTTGCTGTTTCGTATAAGAATGTATAGTTTGTTTTATCTGTGTCATAACGATTCGTATGCCTCGTTCCGGATCCGTCACAAGCGATTTGGACATTATTTTGAAACTCCAAAGTCTAAATTGACTTACGAAATGTTAATCATGAAACTGATTCAATGTTCTCGACTACTGAACTTGGTTTTTTCTTTTCATTTATTTTTGCAGTCGGGTTTTTTTATTTTCTAAATTTTTTATTTTTATATACTTATCTGAACACTGATTTCGCCTCTATTCATCTTCATTCCTTCATATAAGTCAGCAGTCAGCAAAAACCTAATACAAATTAATACTAAATCGAGGCAAGTTGCAACAAGGGAGGTTGGTTGAAACAAGGTGTTTCAATTTACCTCTGCCTCGAAATTAACGGTATTGTATATATCATCGTGATTTTTAGCTACATGCCATTAATTTATTTAAAAAATAAAGTGACTGCATAAAACCTAATTAACTACATATGCTTTAAAAATGATCAATGCGCGCCACAAGTAATATAACAGCGTAGAAAAAAACATAAAAAACCTACTTTTCGTGAAATTTTGAGCACTGATGCTGTGGCTCCACAACCATTCGCCTAGTGGCCTCGGCGTGTACTGACGAGTTGGTCAACGGGAAGGCGCGGTTAGAACTACGTTGATGCCAGATTTCTACTGCTTATAGTTTTTGAGATTTTGACGTTGTGTCAACTTACCTTTGTGTCAACTTACCTCGGTCTCCCCTACCTACCGCGTTTACTTTTTCTTATTTAATTCTTATATAACTTCACGAAGCTTATTTAATTTTTCTTAGGTGCCTATTCTAATCAGATTTAATTAGTCACATATTGGCCCTCCTTTGCGTCGCGCAGAGCAGTATTAATACTGAACAGAATTACTATAACTTTATAACGTTATAGAATATAAATGGTCACTCTTAATGAAAAACTATAAAAGAAACCTAGAACTGATTTTTAAATACCTATTCAGTGATACCCCGCTCGACATATTTCGTTCACTTTTTTTCTTTTTTTTTTCAATTTTGGCGTCTGGTTGTCGCCATATTGAATTTTGATTTCTGTCATGTCTTTAGTGACACACGCAAGAGTAAGACGGTTCGATTGACGTAAGAATTATCAAAATCGGTTCACGCGTTTGGTCTCTGGAGTGCCACATAGGAACAAACATACATACATACATACATACATACATACATATATAGGCTGATAAACACATTACCCTCCTTTGCGTCGCGCAGTCGGGTAAAAAACGGAACCCTTATAGGATCACTGTGTTGTCCGTTCGTCTGTCAAGACCCTTTTTCTCAGAAACGCGTGGAGGAATCAAGCTAATTTTATACTAAATACTCAGGTCTACTGTCCTTTGAAGCTGTTCAAAAATCAAACTTCTAAGCCAACGCAATCAAAAAATACAGCCGTTTAGGCAAGTTCTGCCGCGCGGCATGCAGCCAACTTCGCACCGGTGGCGTCATTCTGAAGGAGGCAGCGCCGAGCGAACTCACCACAGAACTATATCAAGATAGAAGGAAAGAGTGTATGTACTTCGCGTGGCGAAAAGAAGCCGAAACGGCTTCTTTGCTCGCCGCGAACATTAGTCCGCTCCCGACCGCGGCCCTCGTGCCACGTCAGGTTAAAAAAACAAAATGACTCGTTGTGCGATAGTGAATTGTTTGAACACCTCCGATAAAGGTGACGCAGTTAATCGTGAGATTTCCTTTCATCGGTAAGAACTATTTGTCCTAAAATACCTGTCAATAATTTAAAAAACAATTTATTTATTGCTCTGTATTACCTTCATCAACACAGATTGTGTCCATTGCTAGTTTTCCATTGCGGCTTAAATTTGACGAGACAGACTTGGCGTGCGTTCAAAACAAGCGATGTAAATCTAAGCTATTCAAACTGTCGCGTCGCGTTCGAGGTCGATTTCTCATTTTTTCTGTCAAACATAAGAATAGTGATGTTCCTCATTGCTGTACACTGCGATTTTCTAACTCGATTAAAATCGAATTTGAAACCAGAGGAAATGATAATTACGTTTTTATATTATTATGTAGCTATATCATGTAGGTTACGTAATGAAAATCAAATATTATTATCAAACAGGTTATGGTTGCTTCTATATTGCAATTTTATTTCAGTTTCCCGAATGATCCTCTGGTTAAAAATAAATGGATTGAAGCAACGGGTCGTAAACAATGGTTTCCAAAAAAACACAGTCGGATTTGTTCAGTACATTTCCACGAAGACTCCCATCGAAGTACCGACGACTGATCAGTAAAGCTTATCCGACTATTGATGTAGTGATGAAAAGGTACCTACGCATTATTTACGTAAGGATAAATATTATTTTAAAAAAAATGTGACTGCGTGCGTGCGTGTATGTGTGTGAGTAGTGTAATTAATTTAATACAATTTGTGCTACAAATAAAAGGTCAATCTTCTTCAGAGAAGGACTCTAAGAACAATACGCCCCGGAAGAGAAAGCTCGAAATGGTGAGTGTTATTTATAAATTATCAGAAGATATTTTGTTTTTAAAATTGTGTTTGTCATCTTCGCTTTTGTATTGAATATTATATTTTAACATGTATTACAGGATATTAATGAACCATCCACATCAGACGAGATTCCAATACATACGCCAAGGAAGAAAAAAATATTAAAGCAACTGAACAATGCAAGGCAAATGATAAAACAGAAAGACAAACAAATTAAACGCCTGAAGGAACAAAACCGTCGAAAAGTAAAAAGAATACTTACCCTAGTGGCATTATTGGGGTGCTTAAAAGAATACCTTGATCAGTGACGAAGAAGCTGACACCTTAAAAAAAACAAATGTTACGACTAAGTAATGAACTTTATTCTAGACAAATGAAGAATACAAAAGGATCAGTCACAACATCAAAATACTCACCAACACTACGGAGTTTTGCATTAACGTTACAGTATTATTCGAGCAAAGCATATAACTACGTTAGAAAGGTTTTCAATTTAAGCTTACCACATCCTGGCACTATCCGGAATTGGTACAAAATGATTGACAGTCTCGAGTTCTCTCCTTCTACTCGTATACTGTAAAAAAAACTAAGACCTTTTTAAGACTATTTACAATTTCCTCTGTTGAATCTAATTTTCATTTCCTCTGTCGGTTCTTATCGATATTTTGAATCGATACAAAATAAACCTACAAGTTATTGCAACTACCGCGTGCGAATCGATGTTGACGAATCGATGTCGCGCGGTTTATGTTCCCCGTCACTAAATTACGCTCGTGACGTCAAAATACCTACGCAAAATGTTACACGCTCGGTTCCCATACTAATCGACGCGGACTTTCCTTCTATCTTGATATAGTTCTGTAGAACTCACTTTTGGCTCAGGCTCGGTGCGGGACGGTCGTCATACTGTTTTGCGTTGTATTTTTGTCGTACGATTGTAATATTTGTAATTAAACGTTAATTTGCCGATTTATTCACGTTTTTGTTATTCAAAAACACGATCTCACGACTTCAAAAAAAAGAGGAGATTTACATCCGGAATCATAAATTTGGTGGCAAGGAATTGATGATGAAGAACACAGATGACTTATCGAATTCCTCAATTATGTACTTAAAGGTGCAAAAGTACGTCACATGTTCTGATAAGATTCCGTTGAAATAGTAACTAATGAAGTGCCATTGGTGACGATCTTGGGGAATCGATGGAAGTCCTCAAATATTATCGGCCCACATACAGCGATTCGGTTTTTGTCTACAGTAATCAACGCATTTGCTATCGGAAATCAGTTCATGTGGTAAATTGTACAAAAAAAATGTTTTCGCGGCTTGGCGGAGTACTAAATTGAAGTCGGATAAAACTTTGTTTTTAAAGTAAATTATATTATTACCTACTTCAATATACACATGAGAAGGGTATCGCATGAATGATCTATAAATTAAACGTGAAAGAAGAGTTCTCCAGGGCATCCATGAGGTATTTTTAGCGTTAGTTGTTGGGACAACGTTTTGAAAAGTTACGTGAATAACCCTCTGGATATTGCATAATATGCCACGTAATCAGGACACCCGTGGCGCAGCCCCTGCTCTCTGATTACGCCTTTTCCGTGAAAGTAGTCCAATGATGCCTTTGAGTATCTTTCTACTGTGCAACTGTTCAAGATTGTTGTCTATGCTGGGATAACATTGACGTTTCGAATATCGTTGCTCCGAATAAGAAATCTACCAAAGAAATGAAAATATTGTTTATTGCTGAACATGGGTGAATAGGCATGACGACTCATGTTCAAATTGATAACGTAGTGATGCTAAATGGACAGTAAACCATCAAATTATCGTGATAAAGAATAAATTATAAAATATAATTGAAATCGTAAAAAAATATGAACCTTGAAAGTTAAGAAAAAATATGCATTTTTTTATTGTCCAAGAGTAAATTTAAAGTTACCAATAGAATCCTTACGCTTTTATAGAAACAAAATTGTATGACGACTATGTACTTAAACGCAGTATTTCGCGACCGAAACAACAATTTACCTGATTTTCCATACAACGATACGTGTACTGTGTACTAACAAACATTATTATAACGTCTTAATTAACTGTATTTCTGTATGGAGCGTTTTGCGCTGCCGCCGGCGAGGTCAATCTTTGTCTAATTTTTTTTGGTATTTATGTCCTTTAATTGTAGTTACTCCTATACAAACATTTGTTCCTCTCTGTAGTGTATTGCTATCCTTATCTCGTGCGCATAAGTCACGTCACGATGACCGGAGTGGGGGGCAGTAGTTGTCCGACCGTTGCCGGGAGTGGTGGTGTGCTGTCGAGCCAAGGAACGTGTAAATAGCAACACCGGTATACCTATAGAACGTGCAAATAAGTGAACACTACACTCTCCAAAAACTGGTTCGAATTACATCACAAAAAAATCTTAGTCATCATCCCAATTATATACAGCTACATTGGTCTTACAATCTACCAGTTCTACATGCTCTGCCTACTTAGGCGTGCAAGATTTGGTCGTATAATTCATTCTAAATTAAAACATTTGTTAAAAGAAATAGGTATTGAGTACTTACCTACTTTCATTTAGGCTTATGTAATCGTTATTTTATTTTTATTTATTGATTAAAACATTAATTTGTCCGAAACTTATTTTCTGAAACCATTGACTCTTAACATAACCCAAAACAATTTATTTTAAACTGAATTTTGAAAGCAGTTAAAATGAGTTGTTTTGGGTTATTTTCTTATAGTTATGTGTTAGTACTCCGTTTTTCATATGAGCACCTCGATACCTGCCTAGCATCAAAAATAGGTTCAAGGCCTTAGTCATATTGGTATGTGTAATGCCTTTATGATCGGAACATAATTTATATGTACAGTCGAGATCGAAAATATGTGCACGGGCAAAGAGATCAAAAATGAACACGACTTTATTTTCAAGGGCATTATAATGCATAGATATTTTTTAACCATTGGGAAACTGTAACTGAACTGTACATTATTTATCTAAATAGGCGTCTTTCAGGTAGGCAGGACACTGTAGGAGCCTATTTTAGTTCTTGAGTTTGGCCTTTTTTAACCCCCGACGCAAAGAGAGGGGTGTTATAAGTTTAACGTGTCTGTGCATCTGTCTGTGGTATGGTATCTCCCAAACGGATGGACCGATTTGAATGCGGTTTTATTTGTATCATAGATAAGTTTATCCTGAGTGTTCTTAGCCATGTTGCAAGAAAATCTGTTAAGCCGTTTTTGAGATATTGGACCTTGAAATGAAAATGTCGGGGGTTTGTCAACTTTTCTAAGTTGTAGTAATTACATTTCATTCTGACATGCAAAAGGATGCCAGTGAGCGCGTGAGGAGAAGAAAAAATGGACCGCCTCCTTACGAGCAGCGAGCTCTCTCGATTTTTCACGCACTATCCGTCTCTTTCTTATTAGAAAAGTAAGAAAGAGAGGTATAGTTCGAGAAAAATCGAGAGAGCTCGCGCGTTGTCTTGTGATAGCCGTGCAGGTCCTTAGAATTCTAGTGGTCGCCCTTACATTAAAATAAATAAACCAGAACGATTGGGTTTCCTGTTACGTGAGAAGCATGGATTAGGGCATGTGTACACGAAGTACACGAGTCACTTGAAAACCATTTTTTGTAACACGGTGGCAAATAAGCATACAGCCTATGGTGCTTGCTACGTTTATCATACAATTTATAAACAGTAACAGTGTTACTAGTTAATTATATTAAAGAATATTTTTGACGCAATCAACTTTTCTGTCCCGGTATAACAATAATATCAGAGAGTTACTTAGAAAAAATATTATAAGTATATGGGACTCCTAGAATAATTAGCAGATGCCCCACCATGGAACGGAGCAATATGACAAAAACATGTTTTTGTGGATTTAAACACTATAAAGTCATAGTTTTAGGGCGGGATGTACCGACTTACGATTACAGACCGATCAACGTTAAATATGGCGCTGACAGCTGTCAGTCCATAGAAACTTGTCAAACGTTCCATACATTCAGATTTTAACGAACACCTCTTACGATTACAGACGGTTTGGTGCAACCCACCCTTATACCACGACAGGACACGTAACCATGGGTACGAGCAAAAGCATACAGTTGATTAGCCAATCTTTTCTAATAATTTAAGTGCGAGATTAGCCCCCTTACCAGCTACTTACTTTAGCTAAATAAAATGTGCTTTGTCCCTTTCTTACGAACACAAATTTCAAAGTGACAGATGAGGACAAACGAATTTTAACGCCGTTGTTGGGTGTACTCCTCTTTATAAGTCGTCTTCTGACCAGGAACCGTATGTTCGTCAATGAAGAACTCCAGGATAGTACAAAATCTTCTTTAATGTTGATAGGTTACTACTATACATGCGTTAAATAGGTAAAATTATTAAATAACATGTGTCGCCGCTACGGCTGTACGGTGCAGTCTGAGGTGCTCGGAGCGAGGGCGTGACGTATCCGTGACGTCACGATAGTACCGTTGCATCTCCAGGTACGGATTTATGTTACGCCAACAGCCGTTTTAGTAAAAACAGGCTTGTAGGACATTTATGAATACGGCCGTAGATCTCTAAATGAATACTGTGGCATCCTTTTCGTGTAGATACAGTACAGGTGTGAAATATGTATAAAATGTGATCAAAGTGAACAAATTATGACAACGCGACTTTCTTGTCATAAGGTTACTCAGAAAGTTTTGTCGTCAGCAAACGAAAAAACTATAGAAGTATAACTGGCGTCGCGAAATGGCCCCACAGAATGGGTGCCATTGCCATTATGCGGGGTTGGGGGCAGGGTGTTAAAACGATGCCAGGCAGCCGTGTAGTTCAAACATACGCATTCCGGGTTTCAGGCAAGTGATTGGGTAGAAATTTTTGATTTTTTCGCTGTTTTGTCGCAGGTAAAGTCGCCGGTGTGCGGCTGACCTTACATGCTCTGTTACCCCGATTAGAAGCCAAGTTGCCTCCGACAGCGGTTATTGATGGTCGTATTGGGCATTTGCGGCCGCACTAACTAAAACAAACTATTTGTTAGTGACTAAGGAAAAACATAAACGGAAGTTTATAAGCAAAGGACCTTCATCTTAGAGTTTAGATTGATTTATCTTAGGGCGAGTCACGAACTCGGGCACCAACTTATGAAAACAGACCGATCAACGTTAAATAAAAAATACTATGATACGGTTACAGCCGGTTTGGTGCAACCGAAATGTCACCATCCTTTAGCATTTTTTCTGGCGCCCGGAGCCCAAGTTTGCTTTAGCACGTATTTCCAGAGGAAAACCTAGATCATATTTGTACTAGACCGGTTTCCTCACGATGTACTGCATTAAGAAATTTACATTTGAGATCCCGAGTAGATGTTGGGAGTCACAAGCATGTCTCAGTGTCGACTCTGCAAATCCTCAATTCAATAATTATTGCAGGCGTCCATAGATGATGTTGGCGGCTCTCCATCAAGCGGGCCGTTTCCACAATAAATAAAATGAATATGCAAACGGTGATTCTAAAGGACCTAAAAAGGACAATGCCACTGCCCGGCCTTGTCAAAGAACGTAACAAACAAACTCTGAATAAAGGGACTGAGCACTCTCAAGCTGTCCCGTAAAAAAGAAAACAGGACACAATTTAAAAGGATGGCTACCAGCCCATGTATTACCCGGAGCCTCTGTACGAAACAACATGGCGGGCCAGGCCCGTAAATAAAGAAGACTCGGCTTTGAATGTCTCATACGCGCGCAAAACATCCGAGGTTTAGAGATCCGTAAACTTGAGGGAAAACACAATGAGTTCGCCGATGGATATGCCGAGCAACGAGTAATACGAGTCGATTGTTTTGTTAGAGTATATTGGGAGATGGGACTTAAGCTGATTCAGCACAGTATTTACTTATTAACGATGTAGTTATTTAGTTAGTTTGACCGTAGCCATAATAACACTTGCTCTGTAGTGTTGTGTTCCTGGAGGTGAGCAAGGTCGCCATAGCTCCCGAGGATGCGTTGTGTTGAGAGCGAGGGCGTTTGTTCCTTCAGCTGTCAACACGGCAAATACTCGAACATATCAAGGATCGGCAACGCCCATGTTACTCCTGAAGTGGCATGCGTCTATAGGCTACGGTGTCCGCTTACCACCAGGCGGGCCGTACGCTTGTTTGCCACCATCGTTGTAAAAAAAAAAATAGCTGTCAATTCATACCAACTTTGACATATTTAGGTATGGACAAAACTGTCACCGTTAGATAACCGTTCCATTGAACAACTCGTGGTACAAGGCAGACCTAGAGAGGGTAGTTCGCACCAAAATGACGATTAACAGAGCGAAATGGCGAGAGATTGACAGAACTGGGAGAAATGCGACTTAATGACGGCCTCGACCACTCTGTCAAGAGCGTGACGATTGATAAAAGAAGATAACCGTTCAGGCAACGCCAGAACATATAACCCGTATATTAATAAATTGTTCTTAACAGTGACATAATTATTAGTTAGTAGTTTATTTATTAGTTATAAAGAGTAAACAGCGGCAGTTAAACCTTTACGGCTTTGTCCGCTGTACAAATATTTCCTAACTGTATTGTTTTGTTATAGTAAAAAAAAAAAAAAAAAATTTACACAGTCATAAAATATAAATAACTACAACTTAGAAAAGTTGAAAAACCCTCGACAGTTTCATTTCAAAGTCCAATATCTCAAAAACTGCTTACCAATTTTCATGAAACATGGCTTAGAACACTCGGGATAAAATTATCTATGACACAAAAAAACCGCATTCAAATCGGTTCATCCGTTAGGGAGCTACGATACCACAGATCGAGATAGTATTTCACACCGGCCCACCGCCTGCAGCTTTATAAATCGCAGGTCCGCCCACACATGGAATACTGTTCTCATCTATGGGCAGGGGCACCCCAATACCAGCTTCTCCCTCTGGACCGCATCCAACGACGAGCAACTCGAATTGTTGACTGCCAGCATATTTCGGATCGGCTTGACTCCTTGGCGCTGCGTAGAGATGTGGCTTCGCTCTGCATTTTCTATCGCATGTATAACGGGGAGTGCTCCGAGGAATTGTTCGGATTAATCCCTACCGCTTCTTTTCGCCATCGTCCAACGCGACAACATTACCATCCTCACCACTTAGATGGTTGGCAGTCCTCAACTGTGCGCTTCTCCAGAAGCTTCCTGCCTCGCACAGCTAATCTGTGGAATGGATTGTCGCCTGCGGTATTTCCGGACCGATACGACCTTCAAACCTTCAAGAAAAGAGCGTACTCCCATCTTAAAGGCCGGCAACGCACTCACAACACCTCTGGTGTTGCAGGTGCCCATGGGCGGCGGTAATCGCTTACCATCAGGTGATCCGCCTGCTCGTTTGCCTCCTATCACATAAAAAAAAAAAACCACAGACAGATACACAGATACACAGATAGTTACACAGACAGACACGTTAAACTTATAACACCCCTCTTTTTGCGTCGGGGGTTAAAATGAGGTAGATATGTTGTACATACAAAATTCCGTGTTTACAAATGGCCACCAAATCTAACAGCATACGTTTCCATTGACGACGCGAAAATGAGGCAAGTATCAACTTTAACTTTTGATTGTCTCAGTTTTAGTGTGCCACTTTTGGAGCACCTATAACCTATCTACCTCTTTTGTATATCACTAGCTTCTGCCCGCGACTCCGTCCGCGTGGAACTCGGTTATATCGTAGCTCCATATAAACTTTCACCCCCCATTCCACGTTCCGCGTGAAGAGGTAACAGACAGACAGACGGACAGACACGCTTTCGCATTTAAAATATTAAGTATGAATATGGATAGTATGGATTGCACATACATATGTAGCATGTTTTCTACGCAACTTTGACGAGTGTCACGTGTAATGTATTAAAAAATCGGTGACCTAGCCCCGGCCGGCGTCGACCCGGGCATGGCACGGTGTAATCATCATTTATGCTCATTGGACGGAGATATGGCGTGCCGTTTGTGAGATTACGATGTGCGATATGTCGTTGAACAGATTCGCTTCATTTTTCCTCCTACGCAGGACTCTTGAACGAGCAAAGTGAACGGCGGCGCGGCCGGCGCGTCAGTACATGCGCATATACAAACACTTATGTGTTTCCATACATTCCTGGCACTTCGCGAAAGAAACCCAACCCCAAAACATAAATACAATAAAAAACATCCAAGATTCAGAATCATCGCTCGACTTTAGTCAAGTGATAGTGAAGTGATCACTGTTGACTCCAAGCTACAATGGAGTCCTCATATTGTAGCACACTGTCTAAAAGGCTCAGTTCTGCTGTATACGCTATTAAAAAAATAAGACAGCTTACTGACGTGGCTACAGCGAGGCTCGTCTATTTTAGTTATTTCCATAGCATCATGTGCTACGGTATATTACTGTGGGGCAGAGCAGCTGACATTGAGTCCATATTTATCCTTCAAAAACGAGCAGTTCGTGCAATGTACGGACTAAAAAGCCGCGAATCACTCAGGGAACTATTTAAATCAATTAATAGAATGACCTTGCCTTGTCAGTACATTTACGAAAACATAATGTATGTAAGAAAACACATTACACAATTTCGTAAAAAATGTGATGTTCAGAAATACAATACAAGAAATAAAGATAAATTGATAGCAGTAAGTACTAGGTTAAGAAAGGTTCGGAAGTCGTTTATAGGATTATGTACACTTTGTTATAATAAGTTATCAAGTGCCATTACAAGTATGCCAGATAATAAATTTAAGGCCATTTTAAAACAAACATTAAGTAGTAGAGCGTACTATAAATTAGACGAATATTTGCAAGACAAACACATATGGTCAGAAGTCATACCTCCAAGTCAGTGATCCCTAACACTTAAGTATAAATAAATAAGTTTTTTTTTTTTTTTTATGTGATAGGAGGCAAATGAGCAGGCGGATCACCTGATGGTAAGCGATTACCGCCGCCCATGGGCACCTGCAACACCAGAGGTGTTGTGAGTGCGTTGCCGGCCTTTAAGATGGGAGTACGCTCTTTTCTTGAAGGTTTGAAGGTCGTATCGGTCCGGAAATACCGCAGGCGACAATCCATTCCACAGATTAGCTGTGCGAGGCAGGAAGCTTCTGGAGAAGCGCACAGTTGAGGACTGCCAACCATCTAAGTGGTGAGGATGGTAATGTTGTCGCGTTGGACGATGGCGAAAAGAAGCGGTAGGGATTAATCCGAACAATTCCTCGGAGCACTCCCCGTTATACATGCGATAGAAAATGCAGAGCGAAGCCACATCTCTACGCAGCGCCAAGGAGTCAAGCCGATCCGAAATATGCTGGCAGTCAACAATTCGAGTTGCTCGTCGTTGGATGCGGTCCAGAGGGAGAAGCTGGTATTGGGGTGCCCCTGCCCATAGATGAGAACAGTATTCCATGTGTGGGCGGACCTGCGATTTATAAAGCTGCAGGCGGTGGGCCGGTGTGAAATACTGTCTCGATCTGTTGAGCACACTGAGCTTTTTTGAGGCTAATTAATTATAATTAATGATTATATCGATTGTAATATGTTATCTATAAGATTCTTGTAATGTTAGACCTTCGAAAAGTATTCTGTAAGAATCTACTTTGAATAAAAATATTTTGACTTTGACTTTGACTTTGATTAGTGACCCTGGCTATGATGCGGACGGTTCTAGGTTCGAATCCGAGTAAGGGCAATATATAAAGCAATAAAATATTGTGTGATCAGCATGAATTATTTACTTCTGAGGCTTATATAGTTTCCTCTGTATCTAAGTATTTATATGTATTAAACATAACATCGTATTATTTATCACATTAATATTTGCCTGATTTGAACAAGACCGTTATCGTTGGAAGAGTCACGCACTAGGCGAAACCTGTCAGTTTCAAATGTTTCAATAAACCGCGGATCGCCAAAAACCACTCGGTCTTGGCAATTTTTTCATGTCGTCTACCCCTTTTCGCCGTAAACAAGCCGTGATGGATTGGGGCATTGGGGGCATTGTTCTGCCTCCAATTGATAGCCGGGATACAACGGGTTATTAATTAAAGTTACGATCTGATTTAAGGGAGGAAGTATAGTTTGGATACTTTTGGTTTCTTATTTTAATAGGTTGACGACAGAAATAGCGTTGAGCGAAGTGTGAGACCTGCCATAAAAAGGTCATAAAAACGCGATGTATTTAACACATTCACTGCCAAGAATCGCTACGCGCTACGCTCGTAGCCGATCCCGTGGTTTTCGTAGCCGATAGCGACTACGGCGTAGGCGCCCGCCAAGCGGGTTCCTTGCAGTGAAAGTGTTAAGTATTTACATGCATATAACCACGCCCATAACCCATAGGGTTAGGCAGACTTCGCGGATTTTGACTTGCTAAGATCTAGACCTTTAAGTATGTTCATATATATATCATTGCCTAGTACCCATAACACAAACCTTATTGCGCTTACTATGATATGTTTGATGTCTGTATAATGGTACCTTATTTTCTATTTAATTGGTTTGCTAGTTATATTTTCCAGAGCACGGCATTATTGAACATGTATAGCAAGGCTATCACAAGACGGCGCGCGAGCTCTCTCGATTTTTCTCGCACTATCCGTCTCTCTCTATTAGAACACTTAGAACAAGAGGTATAGTGCGAGAAAAATCGAGAGTATGTCGCGGCCGTCTCATGATAGACGTGCAGCTCACATTGTATGAATTCCGTGATAAACAGCATGTGATTGATGGGGGAAGTGTCCCGGTCCAAATTGGCAGGCTTCGAAGACGATGGAGGTTATCAATTATCGGTTAGTGCGGCACTGGGTAACTAAGTGGAAGTGTCTATTAGTGGACAACGCTGTCCATTATACATACATTTAAATATAAGTACATACTCGTAAACAAGTGAAATGAAAAGATAAAATAAAACAAATGTTACCAAATATAGCCTACTAGGTTTTACCTGCCACTTCATCCGCGTGGAATTCGTTTATATAGTTGCCCCATACAAACTTTAGCCCCCCATTTAGTCCCCCTTAGGGGAGGATACCCGAGATAAAAAGTATTTTATATGTTAGTTCAGGCTACACACTCTATGTATACCAAAATTGAGTAAGAAACATCTAAACATCCGCAACTTTCGCATTTGTAATATTATTAGCATGTCACGCTACTTACACGGTTATGAGAAATCCAACGACACCTCATATGTCAAAATCTATCAAGCCTGTAGCCAGTGAAATAGAAAATACACACATACAAACGCTCGAAAAACATAACCCTCCCTCTGAGCCGGTCGGGTAGAAAGATAATGACATCACAAAGATAACTTTGAACTAAATGAACCTAACTTAAACTATCTTTATTATATCGATGACAAAAAGCGAAAACAAAGTAAGAGCCACGTAAGCAAAATAAATGTTTTGTGGCGATACTGCATTTATCGTAAATAAAAGATAGATGTTTTCTAAGCTTTCAAAATTCTTTTTACCAGACGGTACGAGAGAAAATCTGCATACATTTATGAAGCGATTAATGAGTGTACCTATGTACCTAAAGCTCCCAACTCGCATTGAACCACCTGTGGTTAGCAGTGGAAAGCTTGCTGATGAGAAAAAATGAAAAGTAATTTTTTTTTTCTTACCTACTGTGGATTCATAGTTCTTTAATGTCATTGTTACACACGTTCTTAATTTTGTCAGTTATTAAAATGAAAGTTGTCATTTTTACCCCCGTCGAAAAAAGAGGGGTGTTATAATCATAATCATAATATTTTTTATTGCAACCATGGTATAAAATAATACAGTTGCACAGCCACATGGATTCACTTCACATTCACACATTATAATTATAAGTTTAACGTGTCTGTCTGTGGTATCGTAGCTCCCAAGCGGATAAACCGATTTGAATGCGGTTTATTTTGTGTCATAGATAATTTTATCCCAAGTGTTCTTAGCCATGTTTTATCAAAATCAGTTTAGCCGTTTTTGGGATATTGGACTTTGAAATGAAAATGTCGGAGGTTTTTCAACTTTTCTAAGTCGTAGTTATGTATACACATTTTGTATTCATTGTCCAACACTGGTGACACTTCGAACAACTTTCCGGTATCATCAAAAAGTGACATTGATCTACATGACGCACCTACGATGAGTTACGTGATCGACCTAGAGATGACAATCTATTGTTATAGATAAGAAGCATAAAATAAATCATTATGTGTGTTGTTGTATAATATAATAGATTCTAAGCACTTAGTATTAAGACATAATGACATGTAAAATATTTTTTATCAATAAATGATCGTATCGTATCGTATCGATGGAGACGTATGGCCAAACTTCTAATTATATTACTCACAGTTGACTTCTAGACTTATTCCGATGAGCATGCAAGAATGTAATAAGACATATATTCATTTTTGTATGGCCCTTAAACGGATCGTTGCGGATAGTAACAAAACCGACAGTCGATGTCAATTGCATACATTTAGTAACGAAACCGACAGGTTAGATGTGATTTAAGCATCACTTTAGTTAACCTTAACCTGCCATTTTTTTTAACTCCCCAAGTACAGTCGGAAATAAAAAATTGCCCCAACATAAAAATAAAACAGATTAATCAAAATCTAGTTGTAGCATTCCCCCGAAAACTAGCCATTTTCTGCCGTCAGTGTCAAATTTTCAGAAAACTTTAAATTCAGTAGCTAAGTTTAAGGCGCCGTAGGTTCAGCGAAGTTAAGCGAACAGTGTTTTTGAAACAATACATATAATGCGTCTGTTTATAATAATATGGTTTTAAAAAAATACGAATAGTAATCTTTTCTGCAGGGAAATCAGTGTTTAGAAACATGATTAAGCATTTTTCGCTCGATAGAAAAAAATCACGAACATAGGTCTAAAAGGGTCTAAAATACACTTAAAATATTTGTTACAAATTACGAACAAAAGCTAAAAATATTAAAATGGCTTCAAAAAATCGGCAATATCATGTTTGAGGGAAATCAGTGTTTACTTTTTCATTTATTTAAACGGCAAAAAATTAAAATTAAAAAACATGATTTACGCGCTTCCGAGCACGCACTTCCATCTCGCTCACGCTTATGCTCAGTGAGAGGGAGAGAAGACCATGAACCTACGGCGCCTTAAGTTTGATTTATGTCTTTCAGTTACCTCGGTTAAAAGTTGTCTCGTTAAGGGAGCATCCACCACAGAAGTGTGAAAATGTGTTTTCATATATTTAACACTTAGCATGCTTGACACTAGGTGTCCAAAATATGAAAATCTGCCCGCGTATCCGTCCGCTTGGAACTAGTGTATATCGTAGCTCCATAAAAACTTTCACCACCCATTTGATTTTCTTAGGGGATGATTTCCGGGACTCTTTATCTCTATACCAAATTTCATCCAAATCGGTTCAGCGGTTTAACCGTGAAGAAGTAACAAGCAGACAGACACACATTTTCGCATTTATAATATAAGTATAATATCTAAACTACTTATTTACCCTTAAGCACGTTAGGTCGCTTCCGTATTTCTAGGTGCGGGCTCTGTGCAGTGTTAGTAAACTGTCAGCTGTCACGCTGTCAGTGTCAGCTGTCAGTCAAGTCAATTCGAAGTGGCATGTAATTGGAGTGAAGTAAAAGGCAGTAGGTATTTTTTTCTAGAATGCACAACTTTCACTACGAAAATGACGTGATCGGATAAGAAAAGATACACAATTAAATAAACAGAATCTCATGCCTGTCCAAAAAGGAGAAGAGCCGTGACATTTAATTTCCACACCCTTTCTGGCAGGTGGGCTGATGACCTGGTAAAGGTCGCGGATGTCCAGATGCCTATGGCCAGCAGTGGACGTCTTTCGGCTGATATGAAAGAAAGAAAGAAAGAAAGATACATTTATTCACAAACACACAGGACACACATATTAAACAATAGAATAAACAAAAAAACACATAAAATGATATGATGATGCTAACCTTGTCTCGCAATCTGAGGGTTATAGAAGGAATAAATGAGATATATCGATACATCTACTATGTATGTTATTTCAATATAAATAAAATTAGCTGCACGTGTGGCTCCGCCCACATATTATTACGGGTAAAATATAATAATGACCATTAATAAAGTCCATATGCTGGTGAAAAAATATTTTAGGTTCTGAAGAGATTTCTCATGGTCCAGTCACCAGCAGTAACATCTGCCACATCATAGCACGCATAAATATCTGACACGGCTCTATGTCTTATGCCATAAGACATAGAGCCATAGACATAGAGGCATTTTTGCCGGCTTTGTTACGGCAGATATCGATGCCGGTGACTGTACGTATCATCATACCCTCTATACGCTTTTTAAACTATAAATAACTTTGAGAAAAAAACCATTCACATTACTGTACTGGTAGAGCACTAGTGGTTGACTGGTAGGGAACGCCTTACGGCATTAAGTCCGCTCTTTGTACTTATTTTATTTGTGCATTAAAGACCGAAACGCACTGACAGCGGTGGCAGAACGGCGCGGAGCGGAGGCGGTACCGGCGGTAATGTTCGAGCTAATATGAAAGGATCCGTCATCCGTACAGAGCGGCGCGGCAACCCTTTCGTATTAGTTCGAACATTACAACCGGTACCGCCTCCGCGCCGCTCCGCCACCACTGTGTTCCAGTCTTAAAGCTTAAATTTAATACATGAATGAATCCACGTTTTCTTGAGTGATCTTTAAAGAATAATGTATCAAAAAGTGTCATAAACGCAGTTTTTTTAGCTCACAGAAAAAATACTTTGAAAACACACTGCTGAAATATTCAGAGCAATGACGCGTAGTCGAGTGTCCAAGAAGCAACCGAATGCCTAGCGGTATTAGAGCTCCCGAAATGTTGTGGAAACAGTCCAAGTTGGCTCAGTTTGGGTTGCACACGGCAGTTCCAAAACGCTTCGGGAGTCTGTCCACCGTCAGCCATCCAGTTTCCTCTCGGACACCGGAATACCGCGTCATTGCTTTAACTATTAAAAAGATTCTATCCAATTACGGTGAGCTAAAAAGCATGTACTCAGGCCGTCTCATTCTAATTAAAAATAATAAAATGCCAGCGGAGGGCACCATTCGTTTTCTCGTCGTCAGCAGAGGGAAAAGGGGTATGTAAATATGTAAAATGGAAAAGGATTAAAAAAGGGATAGAATGCCTTTTTAAACAGTAGAAGTCAAATTAAGGGAAAGCCAATTAGTTCAATTATTATGAAGATGTTTGAGATTTACGAACGGAGCTATTTCAAAGTAGCAGCGATGGTATTTTCTACTGATTTATAGGACTGTTCATTTCAATCGAATCTAACTCAAAAGCAGCTGAGTAGGGCCGAACTCGTAAGCGGCTTTGTACCATACATGTTGACACTGCCGTACGTTTTAAAAAACCGGCCAAGTGCGAGTCGGACTCGCGCACGGAGGTTTCCGTACAATTATCCTATAAAAACGGCAAAAAAATCCTGTTTGTTGTATGGGAGCCCCCCCCCCCCCCCCCCATTAAATATTTATTTTATTTTGTTTTTAGTATTTGTTGTTATAGCGGCAACAGTTATATATTATCCGTGAAAATTTCAACTGTCCAGCTACCGCCGTTCTTGAGATACAGCCTGGTGACACACAGACAGACGGACAGCGAAGTCTTAGTAATAGGGTCCCGTTTTTACCCTTTGGGTACGGAACCCAAAAAAATGGCATCAAAATGCTTAACTACCTAATGCCTTCTACTGTAAAAAAAAATCACATTCCCAGTCTTTCTTTTTAACACATTCACTACCAAGAATTGCTACGCGCTACGCTCGAAGCTGATCCCATGGTTTTCCTCGTATGTAGCAGAAAGCGATTACGGCGTAGGCGCCCGCTAGGCGGGTTCCTGGTAGTGAAAGTGTAACTAACTAATATTGTATTATTCATGTATTTAAGAGGAAAAGTTTGCAAGATTGTAGCTCAGTTTTATAAGTTTGTACGTAATGGGTAATCTCCACTTATTCGACTTCAAAAATTATTTCACTTACGTGTACAATGGCCTTCTGGATGGCTATACTACATCCCGCGGGTTTTCTTTATACCACGTCGGTGGCAAAAAAGCTTACGGCCCACCTGATGGTAAGGGGTACCGTAGCCTATGGACGCTTGCAACTCCAGGGTTGTTACATTTGCCTGTTCTTTGCAATATGTGGGCGAAGTAGCGCGCTCGTGTGGGTAGCTAGTAGTGTATTGACCGGAAAATCGTATTAAAAGTCATAACATAATGTTAAAACGGGTAAGTAGAGTCAGGTGGCAAAAACGTCTTGGGTGGAAACAACACTTCGTCGGTGCGAATTAATCGCTATGTATTTTTACCCTACTTTACAGGAGAAGAAAAAAACTGTTTATATCGGAAATGCGCAGTTTTCTTATATGAGAAGTATTTTTTTAATAATCGGCAAAATGATTTTACATGTCATGGTGGCTGAAAAAATAATGTTTCATCTGTTATATTTCACAATCTCAGCAAAAAACTAAAATCCAGCCACATAGCGATTTAAATTTGGTTCATTTTAAATCGCTTTGTGTCATCCCTATACATGACGAGTTTTTACCATTGCTCTTAAGTGTAAAGGATGTTACATAGCGAGTTTTGAGTAAGTTAATACCACTAATGTAAACAATTTTATTTACGAGATAACGAAGTATTTTGCATTTAAAATTGTGTAGCCTGTCGATAAGTCAATATTCTTATAATAACATAAATCGTACGTCCGTAAGTTGGCACTGATAGTTACTTAAACATAAATTAATAGTCAAGTAAAATTCAGTTAACTATGTTTTTTGTTTTTATTTTGCTGTCAATTAGCCAAATCACACATCTTAAATTTGTTTAAGGTTGTTCATTAATATTTTCTTAGACACTGAGATTGTAAAAGGATGAAAAACTGTGTGCAATTACATTTTAAGGACTGCAAGCTGTTATATTTCGCAGAGTAAATTTTTGGGCGACTATCATATAAAAGAGCGGGTTCACCTGACGCACGTTGCTCTGGCCCCTATTTTACCAACTTGACAATTTTCTCCTGATTCGCCAAACATTGCTTGTTCTAGAAGTTAAGGTGGTCGCTAGGGTATTTGTGGATCCAGCAATGTACAGAGAATTGTCGCAGGTGACAATTTTCTTGTTGGTGAAATAGGGGCCTGGACATATCGATTTTGGTCGCCTAAAAATGACAATTCGACTTACATGGCTGCGTCGACAGATTAAGTTGGTTGCTGGACAGCCTATTGACCCAGCAATGTACGTGGAATTGTCATTGTCAGGTGACAATGGTCAAGATGGTGAAATAGGGCCCTGGTCTTCTTTGTGGCAAAATGGTGAACGCATTGTGCCATATTTTTTTACTTAACATCACCATTGCTGTACCATATAGATCTACACTATCCGCACTATCCGTTTCTTTTTTATTAGAACACTTAGATCAAGAGGTATAGTGCGAGAAAAATCGAGAGTATGTCGTAGCCGTCCCATGATAGACGTGCTGATATCAGTCACTGTTGGATCGCCAGGACGTTTACCGGGCCCAATACTCGAAAAGTTTTCAGTTACATTCTCATTTTTTATTACCATACCTCTATCCGATATCATCTGTTCAATCTCGATTTCCAAACATGTCGAGGCGTTCGGTAAAGCACTGCACATTTTGTTTCTGTTCTGGTAAGAACAACCATATAAAAAAGTTTCTCTTATTACCTTAGTGAGTGCACTAAGGTAATAAGAGAAACTTTTTTATAACTGCTACGAGAATTATAAGTTTTTATAAATTTTCCTCATCAGTTCTAATTTATTAGTAGTAACAACACATTCTTGAAACACATCTTTTAAAATCAAAAGTTGCCAGATAAAAATTAAAAGAATGATATCGAATTTATGTCTGAAACAGATGTGCAAAATTGAATACTAATAACAATGTTGTTATTTCTCAACTTGTCTTCTAAAATCCAGGGAACTTGGAACGAAGAAAAAAACGCTAAGTGATAAATCTCACATAGCGAATTTTTCCGTCCATATTTTGTTCGGGATACACAAAATCGCACTAAGTTTTAGTTGACTTTAATGTAAAACAGACGAAGAAAAAAACGCTATGTGATAAAACTTACATAGCGATTTTTTCCGTCCATATTTTGATTGGGATACACATAGCGAATTTTGTATTTTCGAAACCAAGAAAGATAATAGAAAAAGGATTTTATGAGTTGATGGATAATATTAAAAGCAATTAAAATATGAAAAAAAAAAAAAAAAAAAAAACACGTAGTTATTTTTTTATTCGCACCGACGACTTGATATGATATGTAAAGCCATAAAAAAATGATTTACTGTGTTTTAAATGAGATCATAGTGTATTTAAATGATTTCATATTTACCGTTAGCTTTTCGGTGAAGGAAAAACATCGTGAGGAAACCTGCATACATCTGCGAAGAAATTCAAAGGTGGATGTGAAGTCCCCAATCCGCACTGGGCCAGCGAGGGGACTACTGCCCATTCCCTCTCATACATGAGAGGAGGCCTGTGCCCAGCAGTGGGACGTATATAGGCTGATGATGTGTGTGATGTGATAGTGTTTTTATTAGGAACTTAAATTAGATGCAAGTTGAGACAGTAAATGTATGCATGTTAGATAGTTTATTAAAAAAACACTTGTTCTATATATTTTATGATGTTTTCTTTACTGAACTAAGTAGATTTCAGTTTTAAATATAGGCATACAGTCTTGTCTGAGCGATCAATAATGATAATAACTCTTAAGTGGAAACTTTTCGGCTTTTGTATTGTCTTACATTAAGCATTCATGTGTGCTATTTTTAGCTATTTCTTTCCTTCTTTCAATAAAGCCATACTGTTATTATAAATGTGTCTGTCTAGTGTAGTATAGGTGTGGTGTGTCTGTCTGTCTGTTACCTCTTCATGCAAAATCGGTGAACCGGTGTAGATGAAATTTGGTACAGAGATAGCGTGAAATGTGGGGTGAGAGTTTGGTTGGAGCTACGATATAAACGAGTAAGGTGGACGGAGTCACAGGCAGAAAATAGTAAATGAATAAATACATTGTTAACTTTTTGACGACCGCTTTAGCCTAGTTGGTAGTGACCCTGCCTACGAAGCAAGATGTCCTGGGTTCGAATCCCGGTAAAGGCATTTATTTGTGTGATGAGCACGAATATTTGTTCCTGAGTTATGGATGTTTTCTATGTATTTAAGTATTTATTTATCTATATAAGTATGTTTATCGTCGTCTTGTACCCATAGTACAAGCTTTGCTTAGTTTGGGACTAGGTCGATTTGTGTAAGATTGTCCCCTAATATTTATTTATTTATATTGATTTTGTATTTTATGATTGACTACAAAAAAGACACCAATATTTTGTTCCTGATTTAGCCACGCACTTATTTTACCGCCTGAGAGGCATAATGTTCTATTATCTAGCTTAGAGTACTTGTCATAAAACGACTTTACGATTCGCGACGTTACGAGCCAATATATCATCTGTTGATTGGTTCCGGAAAATCAATTTGTCCCTGTCAAGCGCAAAGTAACGTCCCCACAATTCAGTGAATACAGAATTAATTAAACAAAATGAAATGAATTTATCTATTTATTATTCGTTCAGACTAATTAATCCCCGACGCCAACGAGGGACGTTATAAAGTTTAACGTGTGAATATGTGTATCTGTGGCAGCGTAGCTCCTAAAACGATTTACCGATTTGATTTCAGGGTTTTTTAACCGAAAGTCTTGTCCGTGAAAATGGTTCTTATTTAAATAAACAGAATCTCACGCCTGTGTTTCCAAAAGGGAGAAGTGCCGTGATATTTAACTTCCACACCGTCTCTGGCAGGTGGTCTGATGACCTGGTCGCGAGTGTCCAGATGCCTATGGCCAGCAGTGGCAGAGTGGGTGTGTCGAGTCGGGGAAATTTGAAAGTCTTAATGTATAGGTACACAGATTACATAGTCATAGCAACCGAGTTGATCTATTCTTAAAGAATGCGTTAGTCATTTTAGAAAAACCAAACGTGTAAAGTGTATTTGATGATTTCCGTGGGTTCCTCCTTAATCCCATCATCAAACCTCAGTGCTGACGATAGCGGACCCATGATTTAAATTAAGGTAGGTACACATCGACATAGAAAGGCCGTGTATTCGGAGGACAACGAAGTAGACTTGACGTAGGTAATTCGTGACATAATAAGGTAATTATAAAAGTAATTTATATAACAGCACTGAAAATAAACAAATAATTACATTATCAATAAACCGAACTCGGAAAAAGCTTCAACTTATGTTTGCTAGTTTAAATAATTTTATATGCTAGTAAAAATCTGTGGCGGTCTGTCTCCGCCGACAACATCCTTGCTCTTAAATAATGGTGGTTGATGAACGATCATTAAAATGACGCTGTTTGACAGAAGAAAATTTTGACGTCACTTAATCCATTTTCCCAGCGAACTTCATACTTTTGTTCGAATGATATCACTATCGTCCCATATGAATGCCAGATGTCAAAGGGCAATCTTGAAATTCCTAATATCGACCAAGGTATCAACACTATCAACCACAGTAAAAGCTTACATACAATTTTTAATTTCAAAAATAAGATATGACTTTCCATAAATTATGTCGTTAATATATACGTTACTACTAAACAGAATTTACCTACAGGAAAAATCTCCTGGACATTGTCTGACGCAACAAATAACGGTCGGCGTTATTCAACAGCCAGTTCTTACCGAATGACAGTATGAAGACAAATCACTCAGTTACAATCCTCAGCATAAAGGGACCAAAGAAAAAGAAAATATCCACTTTTTATCTCTCAGTACGCGTATGGTTTGCCATGGTATTATGCCGAGTATAATGCCATTTAAGCCTTTAATGACATGTGTCCACTTTTGGCCACGATTATGCTTTCCACCCACAGACGGAGACAGTACGGAATAGAAGTAGCTTGCGAGCTATGTACTTGTTCATTTGAGAAAATTGTAAGGGTCGACATCCTCGGATACGACATCGTTTCTTCTTCTTTCATTTGGTCACCTAATCTTCAAAGTCTCAACGACGCACGAGTAAGTCCAAATTTTTGTGAGGATGTTTTTGACAAATAGTTTGTTGTATTTCGAAAAAAGATTACATTTAATGAAAGAAACGGCTGAAGAACAGCCGGGTAGACAGAGTAGATTTTCGGCCCAAGCTGAGGCATAGAACTTCGTTCGCTTCGCTCGCGCGTTCGATTATAATATTTTTGGTCTTCTAATTTAACTGTTGTTGGGAAGCTTAGCTTTAGGTTATAGTGAACGGTTATTAGATATCGGAATATATCGAACAAACACATATAAAGAAACAGCAGGTTCATCAGTGCGTAGCCGACGATTCGCTGACATAAAGAGTAAATGCCGCCATCAATTAGGTAATTTCCTTATACAGCCTACGTCCAAAAGTATTGAGCAGCCATGCTTTCTGTATTAAAAGTTGAAATATTGTCAATTATTTTAAACAGAAGTAGGTGTTTTTTGTTGCGGGAAATTATATGATTCTATAGAAAATGTACAATGTCATTTCGTTTTTTGGTCGAATTTTCTGTGCATTTTTTTTTCTTATTTTAGTAACTGAAATATTATTAACTTATGTCCTCGTGTTGTATACTTACATATATTAAAGATTGAAAATCAAAATTGTTTGATTACATTTAGTAAGAAATGTTTTTTGGAGCTATGATAATAAAGAGGGTACTCAATACTTTTGGACGTAGGCAGTAGATAGCATTAGCAGTTTCAGTTTGCGCAAAAGGCTGAAAGAGCTTGTTACGGAATGATTTTTGACTGAACATTAGTGGACCGATAAAACCGGGCTACATTGCGATGTGGAATGCAAATGGGGAAACCTAACATTTATATTCTCCAATATGGAGTAATATACATTTGCAGAGAAGTGAACAGATTGGCTGTAACTCCACCGACATGAGGCTGTTAAATAGGTATCTGATGTTTATTAATTGCATTTAATAAAACTTTAATTTAATGATCTTTTATCATTTCATCACGTTTATCATCACGTTCCACGATTGCAAGTAGTGCCTTGAAATAATTATCTTAATTGATTTAATAATCACAGTGGATGTCAAAGATACGTATGTATTTTTCGCTTTACTACAAAGCAATAAGATGAAATAATATAAACATATACGATGTCGACATATACTATGACGTCGACTGTTTGAAAAACATGTAACACCAGAAGAAAACTTTTTTCAGGCCTGTAATAAAAAACTTCATCCCATACCCCAGACTTACTTCTGTCTCGTCAGCAAAAAACTATTGACGTCCCTTATTAATGTTCACCATGAACACTAGTCACAAGTTATCAAACAACTTCCAATACAATCACTTCACTTCACCACACTTCACGAAGTTGCGAGTGATCGGTTGGGCGGGCGGCACAGACCTCCTCTCATATGGCGGGCACGAGACCGACTGAGGCTGCCAGGGCGGCGGCGAGACTGCAAAGTGATTACTAGGCTTGCGTTACGTACCTTAGCATTAATTTTTAGATGCATATTTTTTGTTTATTATCAGATTACTTTTTCGATACACAGGTTTTTGTTTCACATGTGTTACGCATACTTAGCGCATTTTTAGGGTCGACCTCAAAAGGAAAAAAACCTTTGATACGTGAGTACCTAAAGGAGGCGATATAGGATGCTTCCCGTTGGCCTAATACTTGTCATAAAATATGACAAGAAACTATTTTTTATACATTACACAAGTGCTAGAATATTTTTTTTTCCAATTTTGAACTTATTTGCTCTAAGCGGACCTCGGGCGTATCATGGGTTCTCGGACATTGATAGAAAACGATGGTACTATGTTTACAAACTTTACTAAGGACTTCTCTACAGCATAGTTAGGAATTCATGTGAGATACAGTGAACTGGCAGTGTAAAGACCCTAAATATGAGACAATCGCGAAAAAGCCAGGAGGATGATGATGGTAACAAATAGTATTATATTAACACTTTCGCAACCGGACTAAAAATCGAACATTTCACCAGAACGACAGAATTCGCTAGGCGTATAAGTTCATACTACTGCCCGCCTAGCGGGCTCAGCCGGCATCTGAGCAAACATTACGAGTGCCCGCTAGGTGGGTTCTTGGCTGCGAACATGTTTTTAAGTGCATATATATTTGGGAGCTCTGTTAATCTTACCACCAGCCTCAGGCACACATCACTACGTATTGACACACAGAGCAAGTATTGGAGTTATTATGCCTGCAGTCTTTAACACTTTCACTGCCAGAAGCCCGCTCAAAATTTTTTTACAATGAAATAACAAACATAAATAAAACAATTGAAAATCACACTAACTTTCTCGCTACGGACAAAAATGCTTATTTATTTGTTATATTTATTTATTGCTTATTTTAATAAATAAATAAGCTTAATTTTGCCATAATATCACTGCCTGCTAAATTTGATTCGGAATTTGACTTGTAAAGGTGCCATTGCGGCCTACTTGCAGAAAACTTGTAAAATTCATTTCATTCACTTACTGCCAGGTGCTTTCCGCTACTTAGCGCGATAACCACAGGATCGACATTTATTTTTAAATTTAAATTGTATTTATTTATAAAGTGGGTCTTTACATCAGTCTTTGCAGATGTCATAAGTGCTTAAATCTTTACTTTCTTGAGGATATTTTATCTATATCCTACTATCCTACTAATATGGATGTTTAGATGTTTGGTTTGCTACTCAATCACGCTTAACCAAGTGAACCGATTTGGATAAAATTCTGCACGAAGATGTTTTAGCCTGGATTAAAATATAGGATAGTTTTTAGGCCCAGACAGATTTAGTTACGGCTGAAGCTTGCCAACTATAAAAGTGGGTATTATAAAAGGGGATTATTAGAATTGAGACCCGGGCTAATTAAAATTGAAATCCGCAGATACTTATACCTAAGTGGTCAATTTAAATATTTAGATCCGATTGAATATTTTGATTCAAATGCGAAATGAAACTGAATTGGTCATTAGGACTGTTACCTTGTCGTTGCAAGGGACACTTGGCTTTGCAATTTAGGTGGGATTATTTTAATTGTAAATTCGAGTGGATGAATTGGGGATGAATAAATTTGGTTGAAGGAGCTTTATGGGCTATAAATGCTAAAATTATTTGAAAAATAAGTGGACCGTGGGTCTAAAATGCCTAAAGTGGATGTGCTACGATCATATCTATCTAATAGAATACAGTGTGTTGATGTGAATGGGTCTAGATCTAGGAAAATGTTGGTTAAAGTGGGCGTCCCTCAAGGATCAATATTGTGCCCTTTCCTATTTTTAACCTACATAAATGACGCACCATATATGCTAGAAGGTTTAGCTCAAATAGTACTATTTGCAGATGACACATCACTTTTGTTTAAGGTGCCAAGAAACAGTCAATATTTTTTTTTAAATCTAAATGTGGTAAGTGCAAAATTTTAATTTACATGATGATTAATGCAAACAAAGTAAAACCAATTACAAGGTGTTTAATTACAAGAATTTTTCAAAATGGCCCCCCTGTTGCTCAATGCAAGTGCGACATCGCCGGAAAAAGTTGTCTAAATCAAGCATCTACCGCAATAATTCACGCCGCCATAAATAAAAATCTCATCGTACTCGGCGATAGGTGAAAAAAAAAGTCGTAACTCCGAAAACACGGAAAATCGCGGAACATACATGGGGGTGATTCAGACCTCCCAGCTTCAGTATATCACTACTTCTTGGGACACCCTGTATAACTATAGGTAAGTAATGTAGCTACTCGTATGACTGTCATTATGTACTTACCAACACGAACTTGGCTCCGCGCCGTAACCATCGGAGCAAATAGGTTCCATGCGCTTAGCCGCGATCAGTTCCAGAAGGATTACGCGACTAATTCGTAGGCAAATACGAGCGAATCGCCAATTACCAAGGCTGCCTTGTAATTATGCTAAGTCAGATTATTTGAGCACAGAGCAATGTTGATTGTTGAGGCTTGTTATTAAAAGGTACGTGTTTACAAGCTGTATATAAGCTTGCCTTGTTAGTTCGCTCGTAAATGTGTGGGTCAAATCTGGAAAAACGAAACTGACTAACTTTCCGAAGTCCAAGTGCAATTAATATGGCATCAATATATGTACATATGGTATGCTGTATGTGTATGTTTATGGCCTTTTACTGTATAATATATTTTCTTTTCTCTATTTTGTTTACCTATTTTTATCTTTGTTTTGTACAACTTGTACTACCAAAAGGTTTGTCTTGATGAGATCTCACATCAGCCATAAGACCGCCTATTATCTACCATTGACTAGCGTAAGGTCCTTAGTATTCTTTTGGTGGACAATAAATATTGGTGGAATATTTGTAGGTACTGTATTGTGCCATAAAGCTAGCCTGGCGATCGAGACATGTGGCTAAAGGAAATGCCCAAACATACGAGTATATGCTTATTAGAACCCCCTCAATGTACTTGATGAAGGTGGAAAAAAGTACAGTCGGCAATTAAAGAGTGTACCAAATTCAAAATGTATGGCCCAAACTTATTAGATGAAACTAGCACAAATTTGGTTATATTTAGAATCTTTATTGAATGTTTAGCATTTTAAAAAGGGACCAGTTTACCTTATTAATTATAATATTTATTACTTTTTTAATAAGTTATTATATTTATTTCATTCATGTTTTGAGGTGTGCAATAAAGAGTATTTGTATTGTATTGTATTGTATAAATGTGGAAGTTTGGACGTTTGGATCTTTGGATGTTTAGATGTTTAAGTGACACTGTTACTAACCGATATGGAACTTGTTCTGAAATAAATGTTTTCAATTTCAATTTAAATGTTTGGATGTTTGTTACTCAATCACGTTTAAACGGCTTAACCGATTTGGATGAAATTTTGCACGAAGATAGTTTATAGCCTGGATTAAAATATAGGATAGTTTTTATCCCGAAGCCGCGGAGACGAAGTTAGACGGAAGAACCAACCTTTTTCTACATGCGTATTATTATAACTAGGAATCCGCCTTGCACTTCCAACGAATTACAGGGGCTCCATTCGACGCACTGAATTGGTAACAGTTTTGTATTTATTACAGGGACATCAGGCATAGTGAATACTAAGGTGACCTGTACTTAACTTGATTCACTTGGGATAATTAAGTTAACTACAGGGTAACCGAGGTCGAATTAAGTTCCCAAAACAGCCATGCGACATCAATATATTTTAAAAATGCAGGATGTAACGTGACTGGGGCCTTTCTTGCAAATGGAGGATTATTTAACTTTATAGTAAAACATTAGTAAGTACTACACTTTAAAGAAAACTTGTTCTTTTCTTCTATAGTTATATTAATAGTAGCTCAGTGAAATATACAACTCGAGAGACTTGTGCAAAAGAATACTTGAAAATCCGAGTCGACAATTTTGGTTTTATGGTACCCGCGTATTAAATTTCACAAGAATCGCTTGAGAAATGCAATCCGTAGAGAAGAACAGCCGGAGAGACGCCAGACATACGAAAGAATTTTTGTCCAAGCTAAAACGGAAAACTTCGTTAGGGTCGCTCGCTCGTTTAATGAAGAGGTAAAGTTTGTAGCTTTGTGATGTTGTTCGTGTGTAAGGGATCCCGAACTATTCACCAAATTACAGAAACTCTTACGCTAGTTTTCGCAGGCGACTTCATCTGCGTGGACGCGGGATAAAAAAACTTCGTCCAAATCGGTTGAGCCATTTAAGGGGATGCCTTGATTCGAATCGACCACGCTCCCTTGACAGAGACACGCTTATGCCTTCCACATACGAGTAAAAGAGATGCAACACTGTTGGGGAATGGCTTTTTTAACTTTCGATAAATACCTAACTTAGTGAGGTTTTATTTATATGTGACTAAGTGAGATTTTAGACGAGACAAAATACTATAGTACCTATGAACTTGATTGTGTCGTAAAAGAATGTATTGTTTGAGTAGGAAAATAAAGACCCAACTTAGATTTTTTTTCTGAGGAAATCTTGTATCGATTAAATCAAATAAGCAATCATCATATATCTGAAAATCCAGACTTCATTTTTTCTTAATCTAATCAAAACGGTGTTTCAAAAACAGCGATAATTTAAAATGCAGCCCATTAGATTGAGTAACCAACATCTAAACCTTTCGTATTTAATATAATATTATTAGGATGGGATAAAATTGACCTTCGAGGTCGACTTTTATATATTCCGTAGCTCCACCTGCATTTTTTTTACAAATATTACACAGCAGACATTGCTGAGAATATTTTTAAAACAGGCATTACGGCAAAATTATGGATAGAATAATTTAGCGCTAATGCTCCAAAGCATTACGCGATATCACTTGAAATACTTAAGATGTTTTTTACAACCTTCTAGATTTATAATACATACCTTCTTGCAGGTTCATTATCTAAGTTTTTGTATTATTTTTTTTGTCGATGTGAAAATGCTTTACGCATACCCCCCCGGCCCGGGGAAGGCAATTCGGGGGTTAGGTGGGACTCTCCTCCCGCCGCCATTCTAGTGATGGTGACTGGAGGAGCATACCCACTAAAAACACACCAGCGTCACCCGCATTGCCGTTAACGGGGGCGCCATGGGATCCAGAACATTCCACCACGACGCCCCCCGGCGGTCCTGGCTTTACATTGGAGAGAGAAAGTGGAGATGCAAGGCCATACGTTTCGAAGAGGGGAACTAAATAATGCGAACATCGCTTTTGAGTTGAAACCGCCGGCAGCTATAAGTAGAATAAACCTAAATTACAGTTACATTATGTCCCGGATATACATTAAATTCGTAGATAATATTAAAAATAAATAAAAATACCAACCAAATTAAGCATTACAATGAACTAAAAGAATTCAATTAAAGTCCGCAAAAGAGTCTATCAAGGAATACTAACATTTGTCAATTAGTAATTTACTTAAATTATTTTTAAATATCTTGAGTGGGGGTGTGTAATGACTGGTATAACAACTTTTGATATATTTTCACTGGATATAACGATTAAAGGATATAATGCACTTTTGATATAACAACATTTGATATATTCTCATGTAATATAATTATCAACAGATATAATGAACTTGTAATATAACAACCATTAATCTAACAGTCATAACGTATAACATACATGGGATATAACTTTGTTCGATATAAAACTCGGTTGGTATAATGTACTATTGGCATAATCTGGAATACTTACTGCTTTTATTTCTGACCTATTTTACTCTAAGGCAGGTTGGTGTAGGTAGGTACGACGACGAGTAACCACTGACACACAACAGTATAATACCACTGATACTTTTAACAACGGTATTAATTGTACCATTGTAGGTTAGGTTAGGGTTAGCTTGTGTGCCTTAGAGCGGAAATAGGGTGACGTCGACAGGCTGGCGATTAGGTTAGGTTTAGGTTAGGTTAATAGTAGTTTATGCGACTGATCCATAATGAGAGACCTTAAAATACGAGTGTAGTTTTATGAAAAGAGCGTCAGCGAGATTCATAATAGGATCACACGAGTGTTTTAAGGCCTAATTATGTACAGTTGCATACACTACTTTATCTACACACATATCATAAGTAGTCGTAAGTAACAGCAAAAAACCAACAATAAAATGACAACAGCAATGGCGGCACTTCGATCATCCGTCATGACGAATTGTTTTTTTTTTAATCATAGACAAACGAATGAAGTCCCTATACTCATATGACTAGAGATCAAATGTTGTACGGTTTGTATTAAAAAACGTACTGAATTGAGGTTTCGTATCGATAACTATTTTAATATCTATGAATACTAGAATAGAGACCCACTTGAGTTTTGACAGCTGTTCCAAATTTAAACTCATAACGATACAAATTTATCAAAAATCTGTACTGTAATGACATTACAGTACAGATTTTACCTACTGCCACAGACAAGAAAGTTCTCATAGTTAAATCGGTTGTAGTAATGCTGGTCATTTCCTACGGTTTCCGAACGCATTTTAGAGCACTAATGATATGTGCGTAGATAAAATAAATAACTTGTGTGTGAAAAATACAATTATATCTTACAAAACATTATACCACTAATACTTATATCCAATATACATTATATCCATTAAAAGTTATATGAAAAATGTATTATACTATTTGAACATTATACGCCTTGAAATTATACTGATTGTTGTTATACCAAAAGTTTATTATGTCCCTTGAGTGATTATATCCAATGAAATTATATTAAATGTTGTTATATCCAGTAAAAATATATCAAAAGTTTTTATATCGATGTCCACCCCTTGAGTGGTGCCAGTCTTAGGGGTAAGGGTATTTAATTGTAGATTTTACTTAGCAAAGCAGACCACGCATTTTCGCATCAGTGCAGTGTTAGGACACCATACAAAGATTGTGAGCTCGGTGGGTTTTATTGCTGTAACGTTACATTTCTTACTATTCAATAAATAAATGTATAAACCGTACCGTTTAGTTTTCAATTAAATTTATCTAAGTGTAATAAACCTAGGTGTATGAAACGCAGAGCCTTTTCACTTAGAGACTAGATTTTACATCGAATTAGGTTCAATTTGTATTAATCAAGTGAGTGGTCTATCATCTGCCTATCAAGGTTTGAAAGCTATCAAAGGCCTCTTAGCTTAATGACTGTCTTTGTGGTCAAAACGCGCCTTCCGAAGGATGGAAATACTCAAAGGTCTAAACTAAAGCATAGACAAAACCTTCTAATACTATTTTACTACTTTTGACGTGAGCACTAGAAGATTTTATAGAAAACAAATGTGTAAACTTGTATCTCAAGCTTTGAGGTTCCAGAATTTGCCGTCGCTTCGCTTGATATTTGCATTAAGAGAATCGTGAGTTTTGCCGCGAAAAAAGTTACGTAAAAAATAATAACTAATTTGCCCACTGTGTACATGTACAATTCTTGTTTATGGATACACTACACATATTCCTCTTAATCGTTGGAGTGACATAAGCTATAAAACTTTTAAAAACTTAAATAAGCAGTTGGGTTTTTTGAAAAATCTTATGATTTCACTTTTTACCAATTTTATCCTAATATTATTAAGCAAAACGATACATAATAAATTTTCTGCCTATATACATAGCCTGTACGGGCTAACCCGTGCCCGCTCGAGCGGAGCGTGCAGCGGGGCGGGCAACGATATTGCCGCGGTGCGGTGGTAAAAAACAAAACGCGCTCACCGCTCCGTCGAACCGCACGCTTCGCGAGGCATGGTCTTATAACTGAAACAGGCTAGTATTGTATTTTTAAGTTAAAACATGGGATTTGCGTCTGCTTTTATATTTATGAACGTATTCAGAGCGAAGTCTTTTTACTTCTTTACTTTAATATAGTTGCTATTGCGGCTCCACGCTAAATAAGAAATATATATGTATATGGGTAGATTAACTGACTAGATCTTTTTAATAATGTATATGCGTATGTATATACATTCTTATGCGAATGTACCTATATAATTACTTATTAAAATGAACACATTTTTTAGTTCATTTACCTGAATTTTCAGTTAAAATTATTTCGAGTTACACATTTGGAAACCTATATAAACTTAATTAAAGCCTACTTAGATACATAGATAGTGGGTCGTAATTATAATATTAATTTAAATAAGTTCTCAACTAATAATATCTATTATACCTACGTAAACCACCTTCCGCATTCTCTATTATAATAATTATTAATCAAAACTATATTAGTTTTCAATAAGCATTTGTGTTCTATGGTATATTCGTCTCTGTTCACACAATGCTCTGCAGCAATTAAAATGATTAATAGCGCATAATTAATTACACCACGGACAAATCATTAAAATTCGGCTTTCCTTCCATTGCACGATTTTTTCCAAACTAATGACAAACGATCTATTAAGGTATTTTTTACCTTAATGGCTGCTTATACTTATTATTATTTAATAGTGGGCAATTTATTAAGTTTAAGTTTATTACGATGAAGAGATAATTTCCATTAAGACTTTCACTATGCCTAGGTGGATGTACTAGGTCTAATTAATCAACATTAGGCAGCATAAAATATAGTAGCAGTTGGTGGTGGTGTAAATAGTAGGATATACATATTTGGAGACTCATCATCATCATATCAGCCGAAAGACGTCCACTGCTGGACATAGGCCTCCCCCAAAGAGTGCCAAAGTGACCGGTCCTACGCCACCCGCATCCAGTGGACTCCCGCAACCTTTACCAGGTCATCAGTCCACCTTCTGGGGGGCCTACCTACGCCGCGCCTTCCGGTACACGGTCGCCACTCGAGAACCTTCCCGCCCCAACGGCCATCGGTTCTACGTGCTATGTGCCCTGCCCACTGCCACTTAAGTTTAGCGATCCGGAGGGCTATATCGGTTACCACCAGAACCAAGAACCAAGACCAGAACCAAGGGGTTCTGTTGCGGATAGCCTCATTTCTGATGCGATCACGCAGAGAAATTCCCAACATGGCCCTCTCCGTTGCCCTTTGGGTGACTTTGAGCTTTCTTATCAGGCCCATAGAAAGCGACCACGTTTCAGTGCCATATGTCATCACTGGCAACACACACTGGTCAAAGACTCTCGTCTTGAGACACTGCGGAATATTGGACGAAAAGATGTGCCGTAGCTTCCCGAACGCTGCCCAGCCGAGTCGGATTCGACGATTGACCTCTTTCTCGAAGTTGGGCCTACCTAACTGGATAGTCTGTCCTAGGTATAGGTACATAATCGTCTACCAACTTCGAGCGTAAAGTGTCCGATTGTAATCGGAGTTGGTACGACATGGGACTGGAGATGGGATTTGGAGACTATTTAACACATATATTATCTCTATAAGGCTTGTGTTATGGTATGGGTGTTAGCCGTTTGCTATTTTGGCACTGTGTGTCCCGGCTTATTAAGTCAAGTAAAAAACAAGGGTGCTAGCCGACGATATATTTCATCATCATTTCAGCCGAAAGTTGTGCACTGTAGACACCGGCCTCCCCTAAAGTTTAATAGATATTATTATATTATCGCAGCGTCCAAGAAGCAAAAAAGAAAATACAAACGCTCTTATTATCTTGGAACTATGAACAGTCAGAAATCATACTTCAGCTTGTGTCATAATGCTCACTATCACACACGCACACTCACATCTTCACATACGCATACACACATTCACCCGCACACACTCACACTCACATCTTCACATACGCATACACACACGCACACAGACACACACACAAACATGTATAAGTGTACACCCTCCACTTCATGTCTACTAGGACTACCTCAAAATGGTTAATTATAATATTTAGGTATTTAATCATTATTATTATTTCTTGTTTGTATACTAAGTACATACATTACATACATACATATAATCACGCCTCTTTCCCAGAGGGGTAGGCAGAGATCACGGATCTCCATTTGCTACGATCCTGGCAAACTACTTTCGCTTCACTCACTTTCATAATATTTCTCATACATGCTCTTCGGTTTAGGGTACTTTTGACCTGGCCTTTTGTTAAGATTTCTCCGATTTGATCGGAGAAAGTTCGCCTAGGTCTTCCCCTTCCAACTTGCCCTTCCACTCTTTTTATATACACTTTCTTCGTTAATATTCTTTCATCCATCCTCTCTACATGCCCAAACCACCTTAACATACCCTTCTCAATTTTTGTGACTATATCTCCATCCATTCCACACTTATCTATATATATAAAACGCAAAGGTGACTGACTGATTGACTGATTGACTGACTGATCTATCAACGCACAGCCCAAACTAATGGACCGATCGGGCTGAAATTTGGCATGCTGATAGCCACTATGATGTAGACATCCGCTAAGAAAGGATTTTTGAAAACTCACCCCCTAAGGGGGAAAAACGGGGGTCCAAAGTTTGTATGGGGGAAGCATTATTTTTTGAAATATAGACTTAAAACTTTGTAGGAAGATTACTTATTAAGATACAAAAAAATTACTTTCAGCGTTTTACAAAATTCCTTCCCTAAGGGGGTTAAATAGGGGTGCAAAGTTTGTATTCAAAACTACTGGGACTACAAACTTGAAGTTTACACCAGACCTTCCTTTTATGACGTAGGCAAGGGATAAGACGGGATTTTTGTAAATTCTGTCCCTAAGGGTGTTAAATAGGGGTGCAAAGTTTGTATGGGTGAAACATTATTTTTTGTACTAGAGACTTGAAACTTTGTAGGGATATTACTAATTAAGATACAAAAAAAGTTCTTTCAGCGTTTTAGAAAATTCCACCCCTAAAGGGGGTCAAATAGGGGTGCAAATTTTGTATTCAAAACTACTGGGACTAGGAACTTGAAAATTACACCAGAAGTTCTTTTTATGATGTAGGTAAGGGATAGAACAGGATTTTTGGAACTGCTATCCCTAAGGGGGTAAAATGGGGGTCCAAAGTTTGTATGGGGGAACATTATTTATTGAACTGGAGACTTAAAACTTTGTAGGAAGATAACTTATTGATACCAAAAAAGTACTTTCGGCGTTTTATAAAATTCTACCCCTGAGGGGGTTAAATAGGGGTGCAAAGTTTGAATTAAAAACTGCTGGGACTACAAACTTGAAATTTACACCAGAACTTCCTTTTATAACGTAGGCAAGGGATACGACGGGATTTTAGGAAAATCTATCCCTGAGGGTGTTAAATACGGGTGCAAAGTTTGTATGGGAGAAACATTATTTTTTGTACTAGAGACTTGAAACTTTGTAGGGATATTATTTATTACGATACAAAAAAGTGCTTTCAGCGTTTTGGAAAATTCTACCCCTAAGGGGGTCAAATAGGGGTGCAATGTTTGTATGACGTAAACATTATTTATTTAACTAGAGACTTGAAACTTTGTAGGAAGATTACTTATTAGGATACAAATAAAAATATAATTAGCGTTTTTAAAATTCCACCCCTAAGGAGATTAAATAAGGGTGCACAGTTTGTATTAAAAACTACTGGGACTACAAACTTGAAATTTACACCAGAACGTCCTTTTATTACGTAAGCAAGGGACAAGACCGGACTTTTGGAAATCCTATCCCAAAGGGGGTTTAAAAGGGGTGCAAAGTTTGTATGGGAGAAATATGTTTTTTTTGTACTAGACTTGAAACTTTGTAGGGATATTACTTATAAAGATACAAAAAAAATTCTTTCAGCGTTTTAGAAAATTCCATCCCTAAAAGGGGTCATATAGGGGTTCGTAGGAAGATTAATTATTATGATACAAAAAAAAAACATCTTCAGCGTTTTATAAAATTCCACCCTTAAGGGGATTAAATAGGGGTGCAAATTTTGTATTCAAAACTACTGGGACTAGGAAATTGAAAATTACACCAGAACTTCTTTTTATGACGTAGGCAGGGGATAGAACAGGATTTTTGGAAATGCTATCCCTAAGGGGGTGAAATGGGGGTCCAAAGTTTGTATGGGGGAAGTTTATTTATTGAACTGGAGACTTAAAACTTTGTAGGAAGATAACTTATTAATACCAAAAAAGTACTTTCGGCGTTTTATAAAATTCTACCCCTAAGGGGGTTAAATAGGGTGCAAAGTTTGAATTAAAAACTACTGGGACTACAAACTTGAAATTTACACCAGAACTTCCTTTTATAACGTAGGCAAAGGATAAGACGGGATTTTTGTAAATTCTGTCCCTAAGGGTGTTAAATAGGGGTGCAAAGTTTGTATGGGAGAAACATTATTTTTTTGTACTAGAGACTTGAAACTTTGTAGGGATATTATTTATTAAGATACAAAAAAAGTACTTTTAGCGTTTTGGAAAATTCTACCCCTAAAGGGGTCAAATAGGGGTGCAAAGTTTGTATTCAAAACTACTGGGACTACAAACTTGAAATTTACACCAGAACGTCCTTTTATGACGTAGGCAAGGGATAAGACCGGACTTTTGGAAATCCCATCCCAAAGGGGGTTAAAAAGGGGTGCAAAGTTTGTATGGGAGAAATATGTTTTTTTGTACCAGACTTGAAACATTGTAGGGATATTACTTATAAAGATACAAAAAAAGTTCTTTCATCGTTTTAGAAAATTTTACCCTTAAGGGGGTTTATTAGGGGTGCAATGTTTGTATAAGGGAAACATTATTTATTGAACTAGAGACTTGAAACTTGGTAAGAATTTTACTTATTAGGATACAAAAAAAAGTATTTTCAGCCTTATATAAAATTACACACCTAAGGGGGTAAAATAGGGGTGCAAAGTTAGTATTCAAAGCTACTGGGACTAGAAACTTGAAATTTACACCAGAGCTTCATTTTATGACGTAGGCAAGGGATAAGACGGGATTTTTGGAAATTCTATCCCTAAGGGGGTTAAGTAGGGGTGCAAAGTTTGTATGCGAGAAACATATTTTTTTGTACTAGAGACTTGAAACTTTGTAGGAATATTATTATTAAGATACAAAAAGTACTTTCAGCGTTTTATAAAATTCTTCCCCTAAGGGGGTTAAATAGGTATGCAATGTTTGTGGGGGGAAACATTATTTATTGAACTAGAGACTTGAGACTTTGTAGGAAGATAACTTATTAGGATACAAAAAACGTAATTTCAGCGTTTTACAAAATTCCACCCCTAAGGGGGTTAAATGAGGGTCCAAATTTTGTATAAGGGAAACTTATTTTTAGCTACTACGTACTTAAAACTTTGTGGACAGATTACGTATTCATTTACAAATAAAGTGCTTTCAGCGTTTTGGAAATAATTACACCTAAAGGGGTTAAAAGAGGTCCAAAGTTTGTATGGAGAAAAAAGATTAGTTAGACAATTTTATTCGAGAATTCACAGGATAATTCCTAACGATAAATGAGTAAACAAGTGTTTCCGGTTTTTTGAGAATTCAACCCCTAAAAGGAGACATGTGGTGACATAATCTGAAAATCAACATCGGCATCTATTGTTTCTATGGTTTATCGGGTCGCTGATTAGGAAAACAACAACGATTTTACATTCCAACGTCGTGGCGTCTAAATATCAATATGGGCGTTGTTATTACGGTTTTTTGGGACGTTAATAACGAAAATCACATAGATTTTGAAATGTAATGTTGTGGACATGAAAATTCATGAAAATATTTCTGCCAAATTGCAATTCAATCGGTCCAGTTTTTTTCGTAGCAAATCGGTTGTAACAGACGGACTGACAGACAGCCACACGTGATCCTATAAATAAGGGTTCTATTTTAGCTTTTGAGGTATGGAACGAGACCCGCGTTATATAGGGTTATAGGTTTTAAAGTTTGTATTTGGTGCCATCTCGATCGTCAGCAATCGGTACCTAGGCGAGTGCGGGCGGCGCGGCGGGACGGGAGGGTAGGAGACATTGGGAAAGTGCCTGCATCCGTAATAAGTACATTCAAGGTGCTGCACGAAGATCTGCTTACTTTTTATAAGTTAAGCATTTTGGCCGCCGTTAAATTAAAACAAATTTTTGGGTATTTATGTTAAATACTGGTTCGAAAAGCATGGAATCATGCATCTTAGGAAACTAGCCTATAGCAATGTCCAGGCCACAAATTTGACTTGACATTCGTGGAGATATTTTGGTATTTCAACATTATCATGAACATAAAGTAGCTTTTATTTAGGAGGACAGATTCTCATTAATCATGACTGTAAATTTAATAACAGAAATACGTACATACATACATACATTCACGCCTTTATTCCCAAAAGGGGCAGGCAGAGCACATGAACTTTATGTTCCAGCGCCACTTTTAGCATAAATGTGGGTATAAAAGATCGACAAAAAGTGATATTGCTTAGGTTGTTAGCCCGTCACACACAACACACTTCAACCCTGCTCTCTTAATCGACTTTTACGACACACACGGGAAGAAAGAGGGTGGTGAAATTCTAACCCGCCACCACACGGGCATAAAAATAATAATAAATAAAAATTAATTTACCATAATGGGTTATGACGAAGGGTTATTCGTAGGGGAAGTAGTAGTAGTAGGTTAGTAGGCGGCGTAGCAATTCAAAAATTATTGGAAAATTACTTTTACTACGCGGGCGAAGCCGCGGGCAAAAGCTAGTAGGGTTATAGGTTTTAAAGTTTGTATTTGGTGCCATCTCGATCGTCAGCAATCGGTACCTAGGCGAGTGCGGGCGGCGCGGCGGGACGGGAGGGTAGGAGACATTGGGAAAGTGCCTGCATCCGTAATAAGTACATTCAAGGGGCTGCACGAAGATCTGCTTACTTTTTATAAGTTAAGCATTTTGGCCGCCGTTAAATTAAAACAAATTTTTGGGTATTTATGTTAAATACTGGTTCGAAAAGCATGGAATCATGCATCTTAGGAAACTAGCCTATAGCAATGTCCAGGCCACAAATTTGACTTGACATTCGTGGAGATATTTTGGTATTTCAACATTATCATGAACATAAAGTAGCTTTTATTTAGGAGGACAGATTCTCATTAATCATGACTGTAAATTTAATAACAGAAATACGTACATACATACATACATTCACGCCTTTATTCCCAAAAGGGGCAGGCAGAGCACATGAACTTTATGTTCCAGCGCCACTTTTAGCATAAATGTGGGTATAAAAGATCGACAAAAAGTGATATTGCTTAGGTTGTTAGCCCATCACACACAACACACTTCAACCCTGCTCTCTTAATCGACTTTTACGACACACACGGGAAGAAAGAGGGTGGTGAAATTCTAACCCGCCACCACACGGGCATAAAAATAATAATAAATAAAAATTAATTTACCATAATGGGTTATGACGAAGGGTTATTCGTAGGGGAAGTAGTAGTAGTAGGTTAGTAGGCGGCGTAGCAATTCAAAAATTATTGGAAAATTACTTTTACTACGCGGGCGAAGCCGCGGGCAAAAGCTAGTAGGGTTATAGGTTTTAAAGTTTGTATTTGGTGCCATCTCGATCGTCAGCAATCGGTACCTAGGCGAGTGCGGGCGGCGCGGCGGGACGGGAGGGTAGGAGACATTGGGAAAGTGCCTGCATCCGTAATAAGTACATTCAAGGTGCTGCACGAAGATCTGCTTACTTTTTATAAGTTAAGCATTTTGGCCGCCGTTAAATTAAAACAAATTTTTGGGTATTTATGTTAAATACTGGTTCGAAAAGCATGGAATCATGCATCTTAGGAAACTAGCCTATAGCAATGTCCAGGCCACAAATTTGACTTGACATTCGTGGAGATATTTTGGTATTTCAACATTATCATGAACATAAAGTAGCTTTTATTTAGAAGGACAGATTCTCATTAATCATGACTGTAAATTTAATAACAGAAATACGTACATACATACATACATTCACGCCTTTATTCCCAAAAGGGGCAGGCAGAGCACATGAACTTTATGTTCCAGCGCCACTTTTAGCATAAATGTGGGTATAAAAGATCGACAAAAAGTGATATTGCTTAGGTTGTTAGCCCATCACACACAACACACTTCAACCCTGCTCTCTTAATCGACTTTTACGACACACACGGGAAGAAAGAGGGTGGTGAAATTCTAACCCGCCACCACACGGGCATAAAAATAATAATAAATAAAAATTAATTTACCATAATGGGTTATGACGAAGGGTTATTCGTAGGGGAAGTAGTAGTAGTAGGTTAGTAGGCGGCGTAGCAATTCAAAAATTATTGGAAAATTACTTTTACTACGCGGGCGAAGCCGCGGGCAAAAGCTAGTCTCTTATAACACTGTTTCTGACTCTGTCACTCAATTTCACTCCACACATACTTCTCAACGCTCTCATTTCTACTGCATTCACTCGACTTTGGTGTCTTTTCTGCCACACCCAACTTTCACTACCATACATAAGTGTTGGCACCAAAACTCCCCTATGCACAGCCATCCGTGCTTTTTGTGATATTTTCGGGCTGCCCATAAAGGCATTCAGCGCCCCATTCACTCGGTTCCCTGCATTCACTCTCCTTTCAATATCTTTCTCATGCTTTCCGTCTCCAGTAAATAACGTCCCCAAATACACAAACTCTTTTACTTGTTCCAGTCTTTCTTCACCAATCATTATTTTGCAGTCTGTCATAATTTCATCTTTTTCAAATACCATCACTTTCGTCTTACTTACATTCATCTTCATCCCTTTCCATTCAAAAGATTCATTCATCTTCGTTACCATCATTTGTAACTCCTCGACGCGGACGACGCAAGTAGTACAAGGTCGTCAGCATATAGGAGACATTTGACGCGTAACCCTTCCATTCTCAAACCACATTCATCACCTTTTAGATCCTGCAGACAGCTGTCCATGAATAGATTAAACAGCCACGGAGACGCTACACATCCCTGTCTAACACCCTTTTCGATGTTAAACCAGTCAGTATATGACCCGTTTATTCTCACACAAGCACTGGAATCCTTATATAAAGATTTCAGTGCTTGAACGAGGCGGCTGTCTACTCCATACGTGCACAACACCGACCATAGTTCTTTCCTCACCACTCTATCATAAGCCTTTTCCAAGTCCACGAAAGCGCAATAGACCTTTTGACCTTTGGCCAAATACTTCTCGGCTATGCATCGTAAGGAAAAGACTTGATCCGTACAACCCATACCCTTTCTAAATCCTGCTTGTGCATCCCATACTTTCTCATCGGTCTCTTTCACAACCCTTTTAACTAACACTTTTGCATACAATTTGCCGACGATGCTGAGTAAGCTAATGCCCCTGTAGTTTTTGCAGTCAAGTTGTGACCCTTTCCCTTTGTAAAGAGGAACGATTACGGCCTTGCACCAGTCCCTAGGTACACGGCCGGTGCTGTAGCACAAATTGAAGAGGCGATACAACTGACTCGCTATGACGCCCTGTCCTGCCTTCAGCATCTCGGCGGAAACTCTGTCATACCCTGCAGCCTTACCCGATTTCATTCCTCTCAATTCTTTCACAATTTCGTCCATGCTAATATTACTTTCATCCTCGGTTGCGCTACCATTCAGACTTGAGGTTGAACCATTTTCTTCCTCCCTATCATACAAACTTTCAAAATATTCCTTCCATCTCCCTAATATGCATTCTATCTCATTAAGCATACTTCCATTCCTGTCTTTGACTGACTTCAGCTCAGAGTTCTGGCTCTTACCTCTGGCTAGTCTAACGGATTTCCAGAAATATTTTATGTTCATCTGGAAATCCCGCGACAGCCTTTCATCCAAGTGGTCATTCTGTTCATCTTTCTTTCTTTTTACTACTTCCTTCACCCGCACTTTCATTATTCGATATGCCTTTTTTGCTTCATTAACTTCGTCAAAGGAGGCTTTATTGGCTCTTTGGTTAGCTCTTGTAGCTAACCAATCCCGCCACAACTTTTTCTTCTCACATACAGCTTCTTGTACTTCCTTATCCAACCACACATTCTTCTCCTTTCTTCCTTTGCTCCTTTGACTGACACCACACACTTCCTGAGCCACATTAACAACTTTATTTTTAAAGTTGTGCCACAAATCATCCATCTCGCTCAAACCATCCATTCCTTCGAATTCAATCTTTAACTTACTGACAAACTCATCACTTATTTCTTTTTCCTGCAAATTTTCTACTTTTATTCTCTCTAACACGCTATTAGTAATACGGGGTCGGTGTCGCCATCCCTTGAACAGACCATTTATTCGGCACATTACCAGGAAGTGGTCGGTGTGGACACCGGATCCGCGATATACTCTAGCGTCTAGCACATTCTTTCTCATTCTTTCGTCAACTATAATAAAATCAATCATGCTTTTCCTTACATTTTCTGCCTCTCGAGTGTACAAATGGATCCATTTATGGGCGAACATTGTGTTTGCCACACAAAGATTCCACTCGAGGCAAATTTCTAACAGACTTCTTCCATTTTCGTTAACCCTTTCGTCACCATGCATCCCTAACACCTTTTCAAATCCATCTCTTTTCAGTCCTACCCAGCTATTAAAGTCACCTAACATTACTAACCTTTCGTTGTCCTTGCATAGCCCTAACACGTCCCTCAACTCATCCCAAAACATCTGTCTGTCATCCTGTGTACGCTGTGAACTTCCTGCACCCTGATCTACAGGTGCGTAAACCCCAACGACAAAAATCCGCACTAATCCCACTTTCATTCTTACCCACATGAGTCTAGGGCTCACACAGTCGAACTCATTCACGCACTTAGCCATCCTAGCGGAGAGTATAACACCAACTCCCTTACAGGCCCGTTCTGAGCTTGGCACCCCTGACCAATAAGCCGTGTAGGGTCCGTGTGTGGTGGTGTCACATCCCTTCCGCTTTGTCTCATTCACGCATAGCACATCTATCCTTCCTTCATCCATCATCTGTAACACCTCATCAACTTTGTCACTCATACCTCCTCCAACATTCAACGTAGCAAAACGGCTTTCCGTGAGCCGCTTCTCGCCCCCGTGAGAAACGAGACGTGACGGGTGGCGTACCACGTCGCCGCCATTCGGATGATTTTTAAATGTAGTCTCCATAGCGTTCCCACGAGTAATAGGGATTTACGAGTCCACCCCAGCAGAGCCCTGATACTGAGGTAAGACGGATTAGAGTAGTGTCCTGTGACCGCCAACACAGACACCCTCCACGGTATACTAAGTACCGTGTAAAAGTTCATACCTTGTCTTGCTTTTTGTTTAAGCCGCGTCAATTGTTTATCTGTATACTGTTTGGTTTCCACGGGACAGGCCCAGCCTAGTGTGGAACCATAGCCACTATGTTTTGAATTCTTTTTTCGTGAATAAATATATTTTCATTTTCATTTCATACCGGGTGGAAAGGCACGACGATCCTTCCCGCAAAGGGGGGTTAGTTTAAGTGATGGAAAATCGATTCGTAATGTTTAGATTTTTTTTTACGATCAATTATTAAAAATAATAAAATTAATTAATGTTCTTCTGTGACAACCCTACTATTACTATACGAACTAATTATCGTTTATACGTATTGATAAAGGTCACTGACTCTTGTGTAATTGTTAAAATGTTACTGACCCTAATGAGGGTGGTCACTTGCAGTATTTTGCATTAAAAGTTAACTGCCTATAACTTCAAAACGGTTATGAATATGAGCCTAGTTTCTTTAGAGGAAATACTGTACTCAGTCTAAACAATCCCCCTTTTGCGGAAGGGATCGTCGTGCCTTTCCACCCGGTATAAATACATACGAAACCTCAAGACTCAAGAACAAATATCCAAGGTCATCACGTAAGCGACCACTACACGCCTTCCAAGAAACAAGCGGGTAGATCAGATACCCTAATATCCCCGAATAGGTGACATAGCGACCAACTTCTGAAACTTATAAAACAATGCACGGGTATACAGTCTACTAGGGAAGGTTCGTATCTCAAAGCCTGAAACCCGATCCGCGTGCTCACAAAACTGTTTGTAGTCGCCCGCGAAATCATCTTTACCATAATTTGAACTCTACTCTCGTAAGGAAGATGCACCGTCCGAGGTATGCTTATAATGGTGTGCTTATCGGCAATAGAAGAGAAAAAGGAAAGAGTAATTGTGAATTACAGAACTGAATTACATTCTCGGACTCGTTTAGATCACGGTGAAATATTTCTTGGAGTTCAGATCAAAATGAAATTAAATTTATGACAGAGTTCTGTTACGGGTTTGTAGGGGAAAGTGGGGGAAACGCGAACACCTAAGGGAAAACTTAAATAAAACAGAGACATCAAGGCTCAGAACGTCGTTGCCGTCGTTGTTGCCCACTACCAGCTGCTTGCCTTTTGGACTCCAGCAGAGGCATCTGTAATGAAAATATACGAATATAATAAATGCGAAAGTAACTTTGTCTGTCATGCCTAAACTACTGAACCAATTATGTTGAATTGTGGGATAGATTCATCATTATACTCCTAGCGTTATTCCCGGTAGTGCCCCTAAAGGAGCCCGGGGCCCGCTTTGATACGTAATACCAAGATTTTGCGTAGGCACTAGTTTTACGAAAGCGACTGCCATCTGACCTGCTAACTACAAAACTAGACCTTAAAAATAAATAAAAAATTTGATAATCAATATCTTGGGCAAAATTGTATAGTTGTGATTATGTAACGTGAATCTTTTACTTGGGATAGTAGAGTTGATTTTTTAATGAACTACTTAAATGCAATTCAGTCAACTTAATTCTCAGCTATACATTGGTGTGTACTTGTATACAATAAGTACAATAAGACTAAAGCAGTGGTCAGCAAGCGAGTGATTTGCGGCCACGAAATTACAATGTGGCAATAAAAAAAATTGAAAAGTACCTACTTTCCGCTTGTTCAGTATTATCAGAAAAAAATTTGTAAGAATAATGTATTTTGTACAAACCTTGCGCTGGACTGTAACTTTTTAACTTGCCCCTGGCCGGCTTGACATATCACAATTGCGCCATCATAAAACGCATATGCAATTGTGTCAGGGATGCATGGGTTCCATTTCACGTCTGACACAAATGTGGATGGGCTCACTTAAAACTGCACTGACATTGATGGTGACACATTCTGCAATGTGAAAACAAAAGTATTAGAAAGAAAGAAAGAAAATATGTTTATTCACCATATATATAAGAAATAAAAGACACAAGAAATTCCTTACAGACAATTACTTTCGTTTATAGTTAAGTTTAACTATGTGGCTAACTAATCAAATAATATATATAAAAAATATAACATTAGGGACAAAAAACAAAACCGTTAGTGTTCGGATTTATCCAACTCTAGTCGGGTAATTACGAACACCCGGTGAGGTAATTACGAATAAAGATTTGTACTATTTTAATCAGCCTTAAAACATTAAGACCCAATGCTCGCAACCTTAACACCTATTGCTCACCGCTATTGTTTTGACATAAGACAGACAGTGTCTAGTGATTGCGATAGGTTACCTTTCATTAACATTCCTTTTCCAATAAAATACATGATCAACCAATTTTCTTGACCGAATATTGTTTGTCCGAAAACTTTATTTTTATGATTTCTCCGACAATCCAATTCCTTACTTTTTTCATAATATGGATATCATGTTTTTACCGCTACATTCATTTCAGAGTTGGCTTATTACAACTTTTGTGTCACAGGCATTTTTTCACACAAAATGTGTTTCAGATAGGTAACCTAGTGAAAGGGCGTGTGATTTTAAAATTGGTTTATCTACGTCTGCTCTAAACTGCAGCGCTTATTTACAAAAGTTAACATTGCATAATGAAGACGCCTCAAAATTGCTTTTTTAACATAAAGTTGAAAAACCGTAATTTACATGTGAATACTTGAACAAGCAAAATTATATTATGCTAGTACAGTTTTAATACCGATGAAAAGCAGATATTACCATTACATACGGTAACGTTATTGTTTTTTTACGGGTAACGACCCGTCTCCTACTCACCTTCGAACAAAGATAAAAATCCATTAAAAGCGACAGCGTGACAAATATGGTTCGCCTTGAATTGAAATATATGAAACAATCTGAATAAAAACCGCATTAATCATTGAACAAAGTTACAGAACGTTTATCTGCTATTCTGAAACACTCAAATATCTACTTACGATTTATTGTTCCTTTAAAAAGTAGAAGAAATACCAAGCAATTGAAATCCACCGTTTCATATAACCCCTGTATTCTACCGCTGCAAAAGGTTAAGTAGCTTGAGCCTAGTTGATAGTGATCCTGCCTACGAAGCTGGAAGTTCGGGGTTCGAATCCCGGTAAGGGTATTTATTTGTGAGATGAGCATGAATTCCTATGTATATAAAAGTATTTATTTATCTATATAAGTATGCAAGTCCCCACTTTTTAATAATATAGATAACATTATATCCTCATAATTAAGCAGCAGAATATATGGTCCATTTCTATCGGCTAACGCGGAACCACAGGATAATAAATAAATTATTCGATTTCCATAGCTTAAGTCGATTATTTAAGCACATTACTGAACCAATTAAATATTGTTAAACTCAAACTACGGTTTGCACCCGTTGAGTTAAATAAGGACAATTCACTTTACAAATTAGATACGAACTTCGGGCAGTCGGCATTCCTAGAAAATCTTCTGCAAACACATTTACTTTATTATTAGGACTCTCACTTGTATTCTAATGAATTTACGAAGCATAATTTACTTTAAAAACAAAGTTTTAATCGACTTCAATTTAGTACTCCGCCAAGAAACGAGAACATTTCCTATTTTTTTTACAATTTACCACATGAACTGATTTCCGATAGAAAATGCGTTGATTACTATAGAAAAAAACCGAATCGCTGTATGTGGGTCGATAATATTTGAGGACTTCCATCGATTCCCCAAGATCATCACCAATGGCACTTCATTAGTTCCTATTTCAACTGAATCTTATCAGAACCTGTGACGTACTTTTGCACTTTTAAGTACATAATTGAGGAATTCGATAAGTCATCTGTGGTCTTCCATCCCATCATCTAACTGAATTTTGAAAAAAATGGGACCCACCTGGAAGTATATTATACATACGAAAAATAATTTTTTTTCGAATTGGTTACGAGGTAACAAACATTGAAAATAATAATAATAATAAAGAAATACAGCCGAATTGAGAACCTCCTCCTTTTTTTGAAGTCGGCTAAAAACTACATCAATCAAACTACGCAATGAAAACTGCACCATAAGTTCACAAGATTAGAATTTAGTTAAGCCTAGTTTTGCAACGAAAACCTGGATTTGAATTTAGGTAATAAAACAAATCTTTATACATACCTGCGGGATCGTTCAAGCACTTCTATTTTGCATCCTAATATGGTATAATAAATAATAATCTACACTAATATTATAAAGAGGAAAGATTTGATTTTTTGTTTGTTTGTTTGTATTGAATAGGCTCCGAAACTACTAAACCGATTAGAAAAATTATTTTACCATTAGAAGACGACATTATCCCCGATGAACATAGGTAACTTTTTACCGCGGGAAAATGCTTCATCCGTGCGAAGCCGGGCTGGGCAGCTAGTTTGGTATAAATTAGTTAAGCGCCCTGGTTCGAATGACACAAATTAGCAATAAGGCTTATCTCACATAAATCGAATAAAGCTTATGTTATGGGTACTTAATGACTTACTCCATCACACACATTGTTCTAGCCTGCTGAGCGATTACGTAGGTAACGATTTGTACGTTACGTACGTCAGCTAGACACATATGTTTTTATTTGTATAGGAAAATTTTATTTGAATTTTCCCAACTTAGGTTCGAAAAGTTACATACCTAATCTCCCCACGGTTTTTATGGTTCAAAATGAGAAACAAAACACATTATTTCCCGTAGACGTTACAGTTTAGATACATAAACTAAGTTCCGATCATACAATTAACACATCGCAATTCGCAAAGCCTGATATTGCCAAACATGATATTGCCGATTTTTAGAAGCCATTTTGATTTATTTAGCTTTTGTGCATAATTTGTTACGAATATTTTAGGTGTATTTTAGACCGATTTAGATCTATGTTTGTGATTTTTTTCTATAGAGAGAAAATAGCTTAATCATGTTTCGAAACACTGATCTCCCTGCAGAAAAGACTCAAGAGTACTAATAGCATTTTTTTAAACAATATTATTATAAACAGACGCATTATATTGCTTCAAAAACTCTGTTCGCTTAACTTCACTGAACCTAAGGCACCTTAAACTTTCCTAAATGTTGGAAGTGTAACGTGTAACGCATACAAAACTATTTTTGACCCTTAAAGGACCGTCAGCTTCGCAAACACAAGGCTAAGCTGGTCCATAAAAACACTTGAATCCGAAACGTAACCAATCGACCCCCTGTAACTGTAAAATATAAAAAGCGCATGCCAAAATCTGACCTGGAACTATCTTTTACACAAAAACTAGCAATAAATCTTTCAAGTTGAACTTCGCGATCAATGCTTCTTTCTCTTGGATAGGTGTGGATTATCTTGTTCTTGTTTTTTCTCTGAACTTTTGTGTATCATTAATTGTTTCGTCGGCCAATTGTGTCGGACCACGCACAACAAGGGTTCCGTGCCTATAAAAAAGGTAGTATCGTTACTGAAATCTTATGGTACTTACGTCCTTTTCTTTAAGGAAGGCAGTTTTTTAGAAATATCTCGAAAACCTTTGAACCGATCTTGTTCAAAACAATTTTTGCTGATTTATAAAATACCTACACGGTTCAAAGCAGCCAGTTGCCCCGTGACCATGGATGTTGCAACACATCCGAAACTTCGGGATACCTCAGTGAGGTAAATAAATAAGTTAATTATAAAGATAAAAAATCATTTATTCAAGCAGGATTTCATAATCACTTTTGCATCGTCAAAGATTACATTTTATCTATCCGTTTTATCACCGAATATTACCATTCTACTATACAAACACACATAAATTAAAATAATTAACATGTCACCTAATTCTAAGTAATTCAATGTCAATGTATGTCTATTTCAATTGTTATCATGGTCTTCACGTAGTCCTATAAGAGGCCAGTCATCTTTATCATTTAAAAACTCTTCAACGGTATAGTATGCCTTTTTCAGTAGAAAAGTCTTTAAATATGTTTTCAACCTAGGAAAGGGTAACTTTAGTGCTTCCTTTGGTAGTTTATTATAGAAATTAATGCATTGACCCAAAAAAGAATTACTGAGTTTCCTAACTCGAAACTTGGTTATTGCAATTTTGTGTTTATGTCTCGCACTATGCATTTTACGGAACGTATCTACATTTTTTAGAGCATACATAATGGTATCATAAATGTACTGTGATGCCATTGTTAATATATTTATGTTTTTGAAATGTTCTCTCAGTGATACATGTGAGCCCATATTGTATATAGACCGTATTGCTCGTTTTTGCAAAACGAAGATGGTTTGTATATCAGCAGCTTTGCCCCAAAGTAAAATTCTGTATGCCATTAGACTGTGGAAGTAGCTGAAATACACTATTCGGGCAGTTTCTACGTTAGTCAGTTGTCTAATCCTTCTGATTGCATAAGCTGCTGAGCTAAGTCTATTTGCTAGAGTAGATATATGTGGACTCCATTGCAAATGTTTATCAAGAGTTAAACCTAAAAATAAAGTTTTGTCTACCATTTCTAAACATTCCTCATTAATACAAATGTTACCACTAACCGGCTTTACACTGGGTAGAGTAAATCTAACACATTTTGTTTTTTTAGAATTCAGTAACAGATTATTCACAGTAAACCAATTCAAAATTTTGTCAAGGGTATTGTTTATGTCATTATAATTATCAGAATGTCGATTGACTTTAAAAATTAAGGATGTGTCATCTGCGAATAATACAATTTCACAAGCGTCTTTTTCAGTACTTGGTAAGTCGTTTATATAGACTAAGAAAAGGAAAGGTCCTAAAATGGATCCCTGAGGTACTCCTAGTCTAATAGGAGCCTTTTCCGACTGAATTTTATTAATAACTACGGTTTGCGTTCTGTGGATGAGATAACTCGAGATAAGGTTTAGGGCGATTTCAGATAATCCATAATGTCTTAATTTAATTATTATAATGTCTTGTTCAACGCAGTCAGAAGCTTTTGACAAGTCACAGAATATTCCCAGTGCATCACAAGAGTCTTCCCAAATTTTATAAATATGCTTAATGAGCATGGAAGCAGCATCAGTAGTAGAGCGTCCCCTTGTAAAGCCGTACTGCTGTTCACGAAATAGTTTATTTTTTGCGAAGTGAGCCAGCAACTGATTCAACATGATTTTTTCAAAAATTTTACTCAGAACCGGCAGAATAGAAATTGGCCGGAAGTTTGCTAGATCACTTTTGTCACCAGACTTAAATAAAGGTAAAACTTTGCTAAACTTCATTAGGTTTGGAAATATACCCTTGCTTAAACAACAATTAAAGATACTAGATAGATGAGCAGCAATTGTATCAATGATATAGCTTATAGATCTTACTGAGGTTCCCCATAAATCTTCAGTACATTTATTCTTTAACGACTTGAATGCCTTGCATATGGTTTGGTTCTATAGAACTAAATTCAAAGAGGTTTACACATTTACTGATTGAAGAACGTAGTAGCAGTTCAGCTTGCACTGTAGATGACTCAAGGTCTTTAGTGGTATCACTTGCTATATTCGAGAAAAAGCCTTGAAATGCTGCCGCTACTTCTATGTCTGAATTAATTATTTTATTCTCACGTCGTATGTTAAATTCACAATCACGGGGTTTTTGAGAACAATCTTCTTGTCTAATAATTTTCCAGACAGTTTTTATTTTATTATCAGAAGCCTTTACCTTTGAGCTGATATAGAGAGATTTGGCAGCCAAACATACGTTTTTGATTATTCGCGAATAATTCTTGACATAGTCTAGAAAAACACTATCTCTGTTATATTCTTACATGCCATATAGTTCATAGAGCCGGTCCCTGCTCTTAAAGATTCCCATCGTAGCCCAGTCACTGAATTTCTTTTTACTCATAAATTTAGAGATGGTTTTGTGTTTAAATATAGAATTAATTATTTTTTTGTGTTTTGTGTTTAAATAAAGAAAAAATATAAATTATACTCGATTAAGTCCCATTTAGTATAAATAATGTGTGAGAATCGTGAAATTTGAAATCAATATATTACAATTTAAATACTAATAATTGCTTTATTTTACCAATCCCAACAAAACTTGCCCAAAATTACCTTATTACTCCGAATTCAAATTAAAAAGAAAGTACCTACCTACTTAGTTAAATAAAGTACATATTGTTTAGATTACTACAGTGTCACTATATATTGATTTAAACTTGCACGATTCTCATTTATTATTTTTACTAAACGGGAGTTAGTAGCGTATAATTAACTTATTTATTTATTTTTGAGTGTATCAACAATTTCTTGCTGCACGGGTATTCCGATCTTCCCGCACTTGGTCTTTATAAACCACTTGTACACTAAGGTTGTCACCCGGCCGACACACACTAATAATGTCCGGAGATACGGACGATGTTTTTTGACGCTGGCATTTCACGGACGGATTCCACGAAGAAAAAAATCTTAAAATCGTCATCCCGGTTTAAATTACGATGCTGTTTTCTGATTTCGACGGCTTCACGTATATTTCTACTTAAAATGAAGATGACGTTCCGTGGACAGGACTTTCGGTTTATGGAGCTCAATTTGCATTAGCTGGAGTCAGAACAAAAGCACTGGCATTTGTCCCGACTCCAGCAAATGCTCGGTTATCGGAGACTTGTCTAAAGCGATCAATTTTATATAGTTTTTAGCAATTGCCTAAAAACTATAAAATTTATCTTTTTAGATTGTTAATTTGTGGCTTACGTCACGGCTTCTGTGTCAATTTGCTGGCCGAGTGTCCTATTTAACATATTATATGTATGTTGAAGTCCAGGTTACCTAAACGTGATTCGCGCTGCACTGGTCGTTGTATCAAATAGATTTAGATTTAACAGAAGATCAGCGCTGCGGACTCCGCAGCAGTCACGCAGAGTCAGCGCCTATTCTACACCACAACAGACAACCCTCGAATAAGTTTTACTTTTGTGAATGCCTCTTCAAGGTTCTAAAATTGTTAGGTATGTTTGTACCACTATACTTATTTGTTGCGGCTGAATAAAGTCAATATCAATCTATCTATGTGTATTTTTTACATTATATACCTATATGCTAAATAAATAAATTATTATTCTTATCCTAGTACAATTTTCAAAACTTATTGAAGATGACTAATGATCCCATTAAGCGCAAAATAACTCCTAATATGATAATGCTTCTTATTGTTAAGCTGTTAAAACTTGTGAGTAAAAGTTCCCAAAGAAATATGATTGATCACACTCCGATTCAAATTGTTGGTGAACTTCGAGTTCGTAATTTGATCACGTGTCACATATCATATATCATACAAGATACGATGTGAAGAATTATACTTAATTTAATGAAAATTCGAAGTTTTGAATTTATTCACTTCGACACTTCGATGGTCCCGAAAATTTGCCGTTCCAAAATGTCGTCAACGTTGGTGTGAGTTTGAAACGTGCTACACGCGTATTTTATTTTCCAAAGCTCGCTAGTTAAATCTTGTCTTCTGTGCTTGTGTACATATGAGTCGTTTTGTGAACATTTTACTGTAGGGAAGATGCTCAGGTGCAGAGAAGACACATTAGAACATTAACACCTTGACTTGAGATCATTGCGAGAAGTACAAGTGCGGCTCGGACGCCAAAGCCTCGGGTCGACCGCTTGTCGTCTTCAACTATTCTATTTATAGACGTCCAGACAGCTTGATTTGAACTCCAAATAGTGCTGTCCAGCCAGCACTGTAGAGGTTGCATAGACGACCTCTACATCACCCGCCGGTAGCAAGATACATGAATTAACAAACGTTTTTTTAGAACTACGTTGCTGAATCAACAAACATTTTAATGTTATTATTGTTTCATTTACTAGTTATTCAGTGATCATAAATTTTGTTTGCAGCTACTGAGAGAAGATTGGCTAGGCGAAAAAGATAAATAACATTAAATGTTATAAATAAGGAAAGTCGTCTGAAAAAGATTCGTATGAATAGTTTACGCTGTCACCCAACATAAATCATATTGCGTATTCATACGGTGTAGCCGTTATTTTTAGAATTCCTATTAGTGACAAAGCATATGTTACAAATTTCATCATTTACTCCTTTGTCCGTGTAAAAATGGATAAAGACCGTACCTAACTACCATTATGTCAATTGACGCCTTTCAAAACTTCCTAAGGGTCAGTGTTACCCTTATGCTTCGCATTCTAATGTAATCTTTATATTTGAGATTATTTGAGTTGACCATATTGCATCAAAGAAGTCCATTCAAAAAGCGACCTTGCCGTTAAAGGTAGAAGATTCCAAATCGAATGACAGTTTAATAAAAATCGGCCACATTCAATAATCTGAACCAAACTAATGTTTCACTCTCTTTTCCACGCGCGCTGAGTATACGTGTCAGAACGAGTGCACCAACTAATTAAAATGCAAAATGTAAGTGCCGAATAGACTTCCTGATTACGATTTTAATGGAATGGCAAATATTTCAATCGATTGCTCACTACTATAAACTGTACATACGGAAATGGAACCAATGGAGCAAACAATAAATTAATAATGTAAAGCTATAGGAATAGAAACACGCCAGCTTGATCGGGAAAACTATCTAAAACAATCGCTGACACAGTACATAATAAAGCTATAGGTGCGCTTAACTCTGCGAGCGCGGGTGCAGGGGTATGGCGATACCGGGGCGAGGGCAATGTGCGGGAGACAAAGCCAGGCGCCGCGCGCCCCGTTATCGTCATGCCCTGGAACCAAGCGCTGCGCAGGCGAGGACTCAGTTAAACGACACCTACATATAAAGCAGTATCTAAACCGTTAGCACCGGCGTTCCAATTACAACCAATCGCACACAAGCATGGAACGCGCACTAATGTACCGACGCCATTTGCGCAAGAGTTTATTGTAGCAACGTGCGATAATAATACATTCGAACATATGTACGGTTTCTGTACTGCTTTAAATAGCGAACGAATAACCTCTAGAATGCTAGCTACTTACAAATTTCTATCCAAACACAAGCCTAAAACCTGAGCCCTGTTCAATAAAGATTACAATCCAACAATTTGGTAGAAATACGACATAATTGTAGAATTGCCAAGTAATAACCGTTTGACAAAGCTACAAAATTGTAATTGTGATACGGTGATATATCTGAAAATTGTAAAGCCCTGTTCAATATAACTTACAATTGTAAAAAATTACTTGTCGTTTTTACCGACATTTGTCAGTTACTTTGTCGTGGTAAATTACAATTTCAATTCATTGTCAATTCATTTACTTAAGAGCAATATGGAGGGTACAATTTAATTTCCTCGTTACTTTTGTCTACGTCAGAAAACGATTTATTAGTATATATTTCGGCGAAATGGATAGTGCGCACAAATTAACTATAGTGTCGCTTATTTATGACAATACTAACCCATGAAATGAAAATAAACAAGTTTCAATACTACAAGACGACGACGTGAGCACCATTTCACTCTATTTATTGTATCAAAATAGTAGCCGTTAATTTCTAAACGTGTTGACAGACAGTGTGGTTGCCTGTCACAATTGTATTACAATTCTACAATATTGTAATCCAGTAACTACAATTGTGCGTTCAATAAACCAGGCCCCTATTTCACCAACTTGACAATTGTCACCTGACACTGACAAATCGCCATACATTGCTTGTTCTAGGAGTTAAGGTGGTCGCTAGGTTACTTGTAGATCCAGCAATGTACGGAGAATTGTCGTCGTGAGGTGACAATTGTCGAGTTTGGGAAATAGGGGCCTGTTGCCTTCACAAATTAGTAAACTTTCGCCGGTCAAGTGTAACTTTTTATTGAACAGAAATATTTAAAAATGTCGCTACAATTCGACAATTTTGTAACTTTCTGAAATTTACAAATTTGTAATTGGTAATTTATATTGAACAGAAATATGTAGAATTGTCATTTGTAACGTTTATTGAACAGGGCCCTGGTATGCGTATGTTCGAACTACACGGCTGCCTGGCATCGTTTTGACACCCTGCCCCCACCCCGCATAATGGCAATGGCACCCATTCTGTGGGGCCATTTAGCAGCGCTACTCAAACCCTCTGTTTTTTTCGTTCGCTGGCTTTAAACTATATATCAACTACTACTACTAACTAGCTAGTTAATATCACGGGGACTGAAAGCTTCTATAGGAAGTCCACAATTACATAAGACTAGAGGCCCGCGCGGCTTCACCCACGCCCAAGAACGCCGACCAACCCGCGGCATAAAACATAAGCTATGTCCATACAGAAAGTCCATTCTATACGCATGTGAAAGAATTTTAGAATCAGATGAGTAGTTCTGGAGATTACCCATTACATACAAACTTTCAGAGCTACAAGCTGACAGACTTTTCCTCTTTATAATATTAGTATAGAAGCATGTATAGAGAATGTCATGACAGTGAAGGAAGCAAGAAAGGTTTGTCAAGATCGTAATAAGTGGAAATCAGTGATCTCTGCCTACCCCTCCGGGAAATAGGCGTGATTATATGTTTATACTAGCTTCCGCCCGCGACTTCGTCTGCGTGGACAATGGATAAAAACTATGCTATATTTTAATCCAGGCTATAAATTATCTTCGTGCAAAATTTCATCCAAGTCGGTTGAGCAGTTGAAGCGTGATTGAGTAACAAACATCTAAACATCCAAACATCCAAACTTTCGCATTTATAATATTAGTAGGATTAGTAGGATGTATGGTTTTGGACTCTTTAGAATCCTCTCGATGAATTTTAAATATTTGATCCTTTCTAAAATATTTTATATAAATAAAGATAGAAACCAACCTGGCTTACACCGGTTCGAACTCAGATCATGTAGTGCTCTCTCAAAAAGTACTAGAGGCAATTATAAAACTGTATGTACTTACAGAAAATATCTTTCTGGACAAAATCTCATTTAAATGATTGAATCACTCACATCTTCTACTTCACGAAAGTCCATGGTAAGTTTTATAGCGGAATAGCAAAGTAATGTTATTCTCGTAAACAACTTATTTATGTATCTTTTGTCCATGTGTCCCAATTTAAACAAGCACGGATATCACAAGACGGCGCGCGTGCCTTCTCGAAGTTCCCGCACTATACCTCTCTTCCTAAGTTTTCTAATAAAAGAAAGAAAAGTACTGAAATAGAGTGAGATAGAGTATAGAGAAAAATCTAGAGATGATGAATCTACTGATCTCCCTGCAGAAAAGACTCAAGAGTACTAATAGCATTTTTTTAAACAATATTATTATAAACAGACGCATTATATTGTTTCAAAAACTCTGTTCGCTTAACTTCACTGAACCTAAGGCACCTTAAACTTTCCTAAATGTTGGAAGTGTAACGTGTAACGCATACAAAACTATTTTTGACCCTTAAAGGACCGTCAGCTTCGCAAACACAAGGCTAAGCTGGTCCATAAAAACACTTGAATCCGAAACGTAACCAATCGACCCCCTGTAACTGTAAAATATAAAAAGCGCATGCCAAAATCTGACCTGGAACTATCTTTTACACAAAAACTAGCAATAAATCTTTCAAGTTGAACTTCGCGATCAATGCTTCTTTCTCTTGGATAGGTGTGGATTATCTTGTTCTTGTTTTTTCTCTGAACTTTTGTGTATCATTAATTGTTTCGTCGGCCAATTGTGTCGGACCACGCACAACAAGGGTTCCGTGCCTATAAAAAAGGTAGTATCGTTACTGAAATCTTATGGTACTTACGTCCTTTTCTTTAAGGAAGGCAGTTTTTTAGAAATATCTCGAAAACCTTTGAACCGATCTTGTTCAAAACAATTTTTGCTGATTTATAAAATACCTACACGGTTCAAAGCAGCCAGTTGCCCCGTGACCATGGATGTTGCAACACATCCGAAACTTCGGGATACCTCAGTGAGGTAAATAAATAAGTTAATTATAAAGATAAAAAATCATTTATTCAAGCAGGATTTCATAATCACTTTTGCATCGTCAAAGATTACATTTTATCTATCCGTTTTATCACCGAATATTACCATTCTACTATACAAACACACATAAATTAAAATAATTAACATGTCACCTAATTCTAAGTAATTCAATGTCAATGTATGTCTATTTCAATTGTTATCATGGTCTTCACGTAGTCCTATAAGAGGCCAGTCATCTTTATCATTTAAAAACTCTTCAACGGTATAGTATGCCTTTTTCAGTAGAAAAGTCTTTAAATATGTTTTCAACCTAGGAAAGGGTAACTTTAGTGCTTCCTTTGGTAGTTTATTATAGAAATTAATGCATTGACCCAAAAAAGAATTACTGAGTTTCCTAACTCGAAACTTGGTTATTGCAATTTTGTGTTTATGTCTCGCACTATGCATTTTACGGAACGTATCTACATTTTTTAGAGCATACATAATGGTATCATAAATGTACTGTGATGCCATTGTTAATATATTTATGTTTTTGAAATGTTCTCTCAGTGATACATGTGAGCCCATATTGTATATAGACCGTATTGCTCGTTTTTGCAAAACGAAGATGGTTTGTATATCAGCAGCTTTGCCCCAAAGTAAAATTCTGTATGCCATTAGACTGTGGAAGTAGCTGAAATACACTATTCGGGCAGTTTCTACGTTAGTCAGTTGTCTAATCCTTCTGATTGCATAAGCTGCTGAGCTAAGTCTATTTGCTAGAGTAGATATATGTGGACTCCATTGCAAATGTTTATCAAGAGTTAAACCTAAAAATAAAGTTTTGTCTACCATTTCTAAACATTCCTCATTAATACAAATGTTACCACTAACCGGCTTTACACTGGGTAGAGTAAATCTAACACATTTTGTTTTTTTAGAATTCAGTAACAGATTATTCACAGTAAACCAATTCAAAATTTTGTCAAGGGTATTGTTTATGTCATTATAATTATCAGAATGTCGATTGACTTTAAAAATTAAGGATGTGTCATCTGCGAATAATACAATTTCACAAGCGTCTTTTTCAGTACTTGGTAAGTCGTTTATATAGACTAAGAAAAGGAAAGGTCCTAAAATGGATCCCTGAGGTACTCCTAGTCTAATAGGAGCCTTTTCCGACTGAATTTTATTAATAACTACGGTTTGCGTTCTGTGGATGAGATAACTCGAGATAAGGTTTAGGGCGATTTCAGATAATCCATAATGTCTTAATTTAATTATTATAATGTCTTGTTCAACGCAGTCAGAAGCTTTTGACAAGTCACAGAATATTCCCAGTGCATCACAAGAGTCTTCCCAAATTTTATAAATATGCTTAATGAGCATGGAAGCAGCATCAGTAGTAGAGCGTCCCCTTGTAAAGCCGTACTGCTGTTCACGAAATAGTTTATTTTTTGCGAAGTGAGCCAGCAACTGATTCAACATGATTTTTTCAAAAATTTTACTCAGAACCGGCAGAATAGAAATTGGCCGGAAGTTTGCTAGATCACTTTTGTCACCAGACTTAAATAAAGGTAAAACTTTGCTAAACTTCATTAGGTTTGGAAATATACCCTTGCTTAAACAACAATTAAAGATACTAGATAGATGAGCAGCAATTGTATCAATGATATAGCTTATAGATCTTACTGAGGTTCCCCATAAATCTTCAGTACATTTATTCTTTAACGACTTGAATGCCTTGCATATGGTTTGGTTCTATAGAACTAAATTCAAAGAGGTTTACACATTTACTGATTGAAGAACGTAGTAGCAGTTCAGCTTGCACTGTAGATGACTCAAGGTCTTTAGTGGTATCACTTGCTATATTCGAGAAAAAGCCTTGAAATGCTGCCGCTACTTCTATGTCTGAATTAATTATTTTATTCTCACGTCGTATGTTAAATTCACAATCACGGGGTTTTTGAGAACAATCTTCTTGTCTAATAATTTTCCAGACAGTTTTTATTTTATTATCAGAAGCCTTTACCTTTGAGCTGATATAGAGAGATTTGGCAGCCAAACATACGTTTTTGATTATTCGCGAATAATTCTTGACATAGTCTAGAAAAACACTATCTCTGTTATATTCTTACATGCCATATAGTTCATAGAACCGGTCCCTGCTCTTAAAGATTCCCATCGTAGCCCAGTCACTGAATTTCTTTTTACTCATAAATTTAGAGATGGTTTTGTGTTTAAATATAGAATTAATTATTTTTTTGTGTTTTGTGTTTAAATAAAGAAAAAATATAAATTATACTCGATTAAGTCCCATTTAGTATAAATAATGTGTGAGAATCGTGAAATTTGAAATCAATATATTACAATTTAAATACTAATAATTGCTTTATTTTACCAATCCCAACAAAACTTGCCCAAAATTACCTTATTACTCCGAATTCAAATTAAAAAGAAAGTACCTACCTACTTAGTTAAATAAAGTACATATTGTTTAGATTACTACAGTGTCACTATATATTGATTTAAACTTGCACGATTCTCATTTATTATTTTTACTAAACGGGAGTTAGTAGCGTATAATTAACTTATTTATTTATTTTTGAGTGTATCAACAATTTCTTGCTGCACGGGTATTCCGATCTTCCCGCACTTGGTCTTTATAAACCACTTGTACACTAAGGTTGTCACCCGGCCGACACACACTAATAATGTCCGGAGATACGGACGATGTTTTTTGACGCTGGCATTTCACGGACGGATTCCACGAAGAAAAAAATCTTAAAATCGTCATCCCGGTTTAAATTACGATGCTGTTTTCTGATTTCGACGGCTTCACGTATATTTCTACTTAAAATGAAGATGACGTTCCGTGGACAGGACTTTCGGTTTATGGAGCTCAATTTGCATTAGCTGGAGTCAGAACAAAAGCACTGGCATTTGTCCCGACTCCAGCAAATGCTCGGTTATCGGAGACTTGTCTAAAGCGATCAATTTTATATAGTTTTTAGCAATTGCCTAAAAACTATAAAATTTATCTTTTTAGATTGTTAATTTGTGGCTTACGTCACGGCTTCTGTGTCAATTTGCTGGCCGAGTGTCCTATTTAACATATTATATGTATGTTGAAGTCCAGGTTACCTAAACGTGATTCGCGCTGCACTGGTCGTTGTATCAAATAGATTTAGATTTAACAGAAGATCAGCGCTGCGGACTCCGCAGCAGTCACGCAGAGTCAGCGCCTATTCTACACCACAACAGACAACCCTCGAATAAGTTTTACTTTTGTGAATGCCTCTTCAAGGTTCTAAAATTGTTAGGTATGTTTGTACCACTATACTTATTTGTTGCGGCTGAATAAAGTCAATATCAATCTATCTATGTGTATTTTTTACATTATATACCTATATGCTAAATAAATAAATTATTATTCTTATCCTAGTACAATTTTCAAAACTTATTGAAGATGACTAATGATCCCATTAAGCGCAAAATAACTCCTAATATGATAATGCTTCTTATTGTTAAGCTGTTAAAACTTGTGAGTAAAAGTTCCCAAAGAAATATGATTGATCACACTCCGATTCAAATTGTTGGTGAACTTCGAGTTCGTAATTTGATCACGTGTCACATATCATATATCATACAAGATACGATGTGAAGAATTATACTTAATTTAATGAAAATTCGAAGTTTTGAATTTATTCACTTCGACACTTCGATGGTCCCGAAAATTTGCCGTTCCAAAATGTCGTCAACGTTGGTGTGAGTTTGAAACGTGCTACACGCGTATTTTATTTTCCAAAGCTCGCTAGTTAAATCTTGTCTTCTGTGCTTGTGTACATATGAGTCGTTTTGTGAACATTTTACTGTAGGGAAGATGCTCAGGTGCAGAGAAGACACATTAGAACATTAACACCTTGACTTGAGATCATTGCGAGAAGTACAAGTGCGGCTCGGACGCCAAAGCCTCGGGTCGACCGCTTGTCGTCTTCAACTATTCTATTTATAGACGTCCAGACAGCTTGATTTGAACTCCAAATAGTGCTGTCCAGCCAGCACTGTAGAGGTTGCATAGACGACCTCTACATCACCCGCCGGTAGCAAGATACATGAATTAACAAACGTTTTTTTAGAACTACGTTGCTGAATCAACAAACATTTTAATGTTATTATTGTTTCATTTACTAGTTATTCAGTGATCATAAATTTTGTTTGCAGCTACTGAGAGAAGATTGGCTAGGCGAAAAAGATAAATAACATTAAATGTTATAAATAAGGAAAGTCGTCTGAAAAAGATTCGTATGAATAGTTTACGCTGTCACCCAACATAAATCATATTGCGTATTCATACGGTGTAGCCGTTATTTTTAGAATTCCTATTAGTGACAAAGCATATGTTACAAATTTCATCATTTACTCCTTTGTCCGTGTAAAAATGGATAAAGACCGTACCTAACTACCATTATGTCAATTGACGCCTTTCAAAACTTCCTAAGGGTCAGTGTTACCCTTATGCTTCGCATTCTAATGTAATCTTTATATTTGAGATTATTTGAGTTGACCATATTGCATCAAAGAAGTCCATTCAAAAAGCGACCTTGCCGTTAAAGGTAGAAGATTCCAAATCGAATGACAGTTTAATAAAAATCGGCCACATTCAATAATCTGAACCAAACTAATGTTTCACTCTCTTTTCCACGCGCGCTGAGTATACGTGTCAGAACGAGTGCACCAACTAATTAAAATGCAAAATGTAAGTGCCGAATAGACTTCCTGATTACGATTTTAATGGAATGGCAAATATTTCAATCGATTGCTCACTACTATAAACTGTACATACGGAAATGGAACCAATGGAGCAAACAATAAATTAATAATGTAAAGCTATAGGAATCGAAACACGCCAGCTTGATCGGGAAAACTATCTAAAACAATCGCTGACACAGTACATAATAAAGCTATAGGTGCGCTTAACTCTGCGAGCGCGGGTGCAGGGGTATGGCGATACCGGGGCGAGGGCAATGTGCGGGAGACAAAGCCAGGCGCCGCGCGCCCCGTTATCGTCATGCCCTGGAACCAAGCGCTGCGCAGGCGAGGACTCAGTTAAACGACACCTACATATAAAGCAGTATCTAAACCGTTAGCACCGGCGTTCCAATTACAACCAATCGCACACAAGCATGGAACGCGCACTAATGTACCGACGCCATTTGCGCAAGAGTTTATTGTAGCAACGTGCGATAATAATACATTCGAACATATGTACGGTTTCTGTACTGCTTTAAATAGCGAACGAATAACCTCTAGAATGCTAGCTACTTACAAATTTCTATCCAAACACAAGCCTAAAACCTGAGCCCTGTTCAATAAAGATTACAATCCAACAATTTGGTAGAAATACGACATAATTGTAGAATTGCCAAGTAATAACCGTTTGACAAAGCTACAAAATTGTAATTGTGATACGGTGATATATCTGAAAATTGTAAAGCCCTGTTCAATATAACTTACAATTGTAAAAAATTACTTGTCGTTTTTACCGACATTTGTCAGTTACTTTGTCGTGGTAAATTACAATTTCAATTCATTGTCAATTCATTTACTTAAGAGCAATATGGAGGGTACAATTTAATTTCCTCGTTACTTTTGTCTACGTCAGAAAACGATTTATTAGTATATATTTCGGCGAAATGGATAGTGCGCACAAATTAACTATAGTGTCGCTTATTTATGACAATACTAACCCATGAAATGAAAATAAACAAGTTTCAATACTACAAGACGACGACGTGAGCACCATTTCACTCTATTTATTGTATCAAAATAGTAGCCGTTAATTTCTAAACGTGTTGACAGACAGTGTGGTTGCCTGTCACAATTGTATTACAATTCTACAATATTGTAATCCAGTAACTACAATTGTGCGTTCAATAAACCAGGCCCCTATTTCACCAACTTGACAATTGTCACCTGACACTGACAAATCGCCATACATTGCTTGTTCTAGGAGTTAAGGTGGTCGCTAGGTTACTTGTAGATCCAGCAATGTACGGAGAATTGTCGTCGTGAGGTGACAATTGTCGAGTTTGGGAAATAGGGGCCTGTTGCCTTCACAAATTAGTAAACTTTCGCCGGTCAAGTGTAACTTTTTATTGAACAGAAATATTTAAAAATGTCGCTACAATTCGACAATTTTGTAACTTTCTGAAATTTACAAATTTGTAATTGGTAATTTATATTGAACAGAAATATGTAGAATTGTCATTTGTAACGTTTATTGAACAGGGCCCTGGTATGCGTATGTTCGAACTACACGGCTGCCTGGCATCGTTTTGACACCCTGCCCCCACCCCGCATAATGGCAATGGCACCCATTCTGTGGGGCCATTTAGCAGCGCTACTCAAACCCTCTGTTTTTTTCGTTCGCTGGCTTTAAACTATATATCAACTACTACTACTAACTAGCTAGTTAATATCACGGGGACTGAAAGCTTCTATAGGAAGTCCACAATTACATAAGACTAGAGGCCCGCGCGGCTTCACCCATGCCCAAGAACGCCGACCAACCCGCGGCATAAAACATAAGCTATGTCCATACAGAAAGTCCATTCTATACGCATGTGAAAGAATTTTAGAATCAGATGAGTAGTTCTGGAGATTACCCATTACATACAAACTTTCAGAGCTACAAGCTGACAGACTTTTCCTCTTTATAATATTAGTATAGAAGCATGTATAGAGAATGTCATGACAGTGAAGGAAGCAAGAAAGGTTTGTCAAGATCGTAATAAGTGGAAATCAGTGATCTCTGCCTACCCCTCCGGGAAATAGGCGTGATTATATGTTTATACTAGCTTCCGCCCGCGACTTCGTCTGCGTGGACAATGGATAAAAACTATGCTATATTTTAATCCAGGCTATAAATTATCTTCGTGCAAAATTTCATCCAAGTCGGTTGAGCAGTTGAAGCGTGATTGAGTAACAAACATCTAAACATCCAAACATCCAAACTTTCGCATTTATAATATTAGTAGGATTAGTAGGATGTATGGTTTTGGACTCTTTAGAATCCTCTCGATGAATTTTAAATATTTGATCCTTTCTAAAATATTTTATATAAATAAAGATAGAAACCAACCTGGCTTACACCGGTTCGAACTCAGATCATGTAGTGCTCTCTCAAAAAGTACTAGAGGCAATTATAAAACTGTATGTACTTACAGAAAATATCTTTCTGGACAAAATCTCATTTAAATGATTGAATCACTCACATCTTCTACTTCACGAAAGTCCATGGTAAGTTTTATAGCGGAATAGCAAAGTAATGTTATTCTCGTAAACAACTTATTTATGTATCTTTTGTCCATGTGTCCCAATTTAAACAAGCACGGATATCACAAGACGGCGCGCGTGCCTTCTCGAAGTTCCCGCACTATACCTCTCTTCCTAAGTTTTCTAATAAAAGAAAGAAAAGTACTGAAATAGAGTGAGATAGAGTATAGAGAAAAATCTAGAGAGCTCGCGCACCGTCTTGTGACAGCCGTGCATTACTGGATGTACATTACTCGATTAAAGGACTCTTAAATACTGGTCTAGAAAGTTTTCTTCGTAATTGGATGGCACTGAAAAAATAAATAGGTAACGCGACGTCTCTGTGCAATAAATACAACCGACATTTTCTTTGAGTTATTTAAAAAATTGTCGTTTGTGGAATGTAAATATCTTAAACGTTTTCTTTTCATTAAAACAACCTTGAAAACACTGTTTGCTCGATTTGAGTGGAATTATCTAGTGTGTCTAGCATGATCTTGACTACTGGCTTTGAGGGTATTTCGTGTTATGCTCCTGATGGTGAACAAGATCACCGTAGCTTCTAAGGATGCCCTGAGTAGAGAGTGTAGGACCAGGGTTTGTCTCCAGCTATCACAACGAGTCCTCAAATCAAAGGGTCGGTGACGCGCTTGTGATTCTTCTGGTGTCACGCCCATAGGCAACGGTGTCTGCGTGCCCTCAGGCAGGCCGTGTGCTTGTTTGCCACCATCGTGGTATAAAAAAGCCGCCAAATTGTTTCAAGCCCAAGCCATGAGCAAGGTCCCAAACCCAAATCCTTGATACTGATTATATTTTAAGTTTATTCAAGCCAATGTGATTTCGCACAATTTGTTTTTAAGATGAGGTTAAATGTTTACATTGGGAACTACAATTAGGGTAAGGGGGATCGTGGTTTTGCATAATCATGCGGGATAAATGATCAAGTTTTTTACACATTCTCTGCCAAGAACCGCTATGCGCTACGCCCGTAGCCGATCCAGTGGTTTTCCCCGCATTATGTAGCGGAAAGCGACTACGGCGTACGCGCACGCTACGTGGATTCCCGTCAGTGAAAGTGAGTGAGTATTTAATTGGCGCAGTCTTAGTACTACGAGTATATATAGGGCGGGAACTGGGCGAAACACGTGGAATATTGCAGTCGTTCCGTACCCGTTTTCTCCAAAACCATACACTCAAATCTTAGGTTTCTTGTAGCTGTAAAAAAAAACTGAGTTAAAAAACAGATACGGAAGTTTATGACGCAAAAAACCTTTATTTCGATACTCTGAAGGGAATCTAAATGTATAGAGTACTTTCCGTTGACCTATAATTATGAAATCGGGCAAATAATATCGTGTTACAAGTACACAGAAAAATGTGAAAACTATACATTTGTAATTAAGTGGGCGAGTCCGCCTCGCACTTGTCTGGCTTTTTTCTGTACGCTGGAAAAGTTACGTGAAGTCACGTTTCTAAATGTGGGTGCAAAGTAAATAATCTGTACTTACTTGACTGACAGTTAACACCGCTGCTGACAGCTTATTAATACCGTATCAACTCCGCACCGCCAAATGCCTGTGTTAACCCATTCGAGGTAAGCACCGCTACATATGCTACGCCGTAGCCGCTACGCGTAGTACGTAGCAGCACTTGACCACTTAATAGCGGAAATCACTGGTATGATTCATTTAAGGTGGTTGGACGATCATACAAAATGTCTTTTGACAATAATCGTTTCCCCAAAGTGTCACGTGACAAATTATTTTTTCATAATATTCTGGTTTATATAAGTATATCCTATGAAATTGATGAAAGCGTGTTACATAAGTTTCTTAACATATCACGACGCTGGTCTGTCAAAAAAAAGTTTTGTATGGAAAGCGAACCACAAGCGCAGCGATTACACATACATTCTCTTAAGAGCTTTTAAAGATATCGATTAATTAAATATGATAATTGATGAACTTTCTGTTTTATATACAGAATGTGGCCTGTGGGAGACGCAAAATATGCAGTGACACAAAGGAAATGAAAAAAATGGTTGAGATAAGTTGCATTAAGAGAATTTAATTAAACTTGTTTATAGCGAAATTGGTGATGTAAATATATCAATTTATTATTTATTTTTAGACAGCACATTTTTCAGTGTATATTTTTTTTTGATTGACTGGTAAGTTCTTTGTATATATCAACGGTTACTTATGTTATGTTTTTTTGTAAAACGGCTTTAAATGCAATTCATTCTTTCATGATGATATCTAAGACTAACGGCCATATTCATAAACGTTCTACAAGCCTAGTTTAATGGCGTTAACATTCGTTTGTCCTTATCTGTCACTTTGACATTTGTGTTCGTAAGAAAGGGACAAAGCGCATTTTATTTAGCAGAAGCATTTTAAGTTTTATGAATAAGGAATGTGTGTAAGTATGCTTTATATTATCATTTCAACTTTTCTTCGTAAATGACCATCTGAAATTGCGTCCCTCTAGATTCGAATACCGTCCTACAAAGGGGTTGACCGAGTTATTCTTATTTTATTCATACTCTCACATTTTCCGTATGCAAAAGGCAAATTTGCGGGCACAAGCATACCCAGCTATGCTATTCACCATTTGTTTTCCTCACCTTACCACTCACCCCCAGTATATCTTGAGGCAGACTATTTTTTTTAATACCACGTCAGTCGCTAAACTTGGCGAGGTAGACCCCCACATGTTAGATAGATGACCTGGTAAAAGTCGTGTGAGTCTGCTGGATGCGTGTGGCGCACGACCGGTCATTGCACTCTTTCCTGGCCTACTTTCGGCTGATATGATGATAATGATGATGATCACTCTGGTGGCAAAACCGACGGCCCGCCTTATGGCAAGAGGTTACTGCGGGCGTGACGGTAGCCGCATGCAATTTTCAGGTACACGCCTTTCTTGAAGATCCGTACTGCAGTACTTCGGGAAAACATCACATTCCACAACCGTTCGAGTGAGGAAATTCCTCTGAAACCATTACGAAGCCATTAAATTCAGGTTTGTTTTTATTTTTTGCTAGCTTCTGCCCGCGACTCCGTCCGCGTGGAAGTCGTTTATATCGTATCTCCATACAATCTTTCACCCCCCCCCCTCCCTTTTACCCCTTTTGGAGATGATTTCCGAAATAAAAACTATCCTATGTCCTTCATCGGGACTCAAACTATATCTATACCATATTTCATCTAAATCGGATCAGCGGTTTAAGCGTGAAGAGGTAACAGACAGACAGAAAGACACACTTTCGCATTTATAATATTAATATGGATGGATATGGATTTAGCCTACATTGAGTCCCACAAATGGGCAAAAACCTCTTTGTCCCGCTTTTCGTCTTGGTCCTGTGCTAGTCATTAAAACTCATGCAAAATGTATTAAGGTCATCCCGCCATCTCTTCGGTCTGCCTTTAATTAATGTTATGAAAACGAATGTCCTGCCTATGGCAAGCGGTGCGGTGCGCGTGTGCGGTACATAGCACCCGCGATCACGTCTTAAGAGTCCGCAGTAAGCTCGGCCGAATTTCACCTTCCCATACAAACGTAGTTACGCTCTCATTTTAAAACTACGTGTTGGATTGTGACGAAACTTTGCATATACAATGACATGAGGTTTATCTATGTCTGTAATTAGTTTATGTAGCTTCAGATAAAAAAAATACAGCGAATTTAAGTTTTTCATACAAAACTTGTTTTTGCTGTATTTTGTTTGTTTTATATACTAGAACCATGTAACGTAGTTTAAAAATGACGTAACTACGTTTGTATGGAGAATCGAGCTTACTGCTCTTAAGAACAACTAATAACGCATAATCAGAGGTCTTACATACATATCGACATATATATCGAGAGGTCGTACATAACTTATGTACGGAATATGATTTCATATTTGCCGTTAGCTTTTCGGTGAAGGAAAAACATCGTGAGGAAACCTGCATACATCTGCGAAGAAATTCAAAGGTGTATGTGAAGTCCCCAATCCGCACTGGGCCAGCGTGGGGACTACTGCCCATTCCCTCTCATACATGAGAGGAGGCCTGTGCCCAGCAATGGGACGTATATAGGCTGATGATGTGAATCAGAGGTCCCACTTACGCTGGTTCTTCGAGGTGAGATATAGCATTGTGAAGCTCTTAGCATGATAATACGGGGTGCTACTGGGATGTCACTTTGCAAATCTTTCATAACAATAATACACGCCAAAGTGATGGAGGTGTGCAACAAAGGGAATAACGTGTGCAATAACGTGAATTGAGAATTTCATTATATTTAATTTGATTATGAAAGCTGCCACTCAAAATAAAGGATAGAAATCTTTGAAGCTGACATATGTTTGAATCACAATCAAATAATTTTGTACCAACTTAAAATTAGTTTGCGTGCCGGTTCTGACATCACGGTAAAATATCCCAAATACAAGGTCTTGTTTTTAAGAAGCCATCCAACGATACCCCCCACACTATGGATTTACCAAGGAAAAAAATACATCCCCACTTTACCATAAAAAACATGTTTATCAAAATTGTATCTACCATTTTGCCAACGTGATTTATTTACCTTTATACCTAATTACAGCTTTCTAGTAGTACGGGTCACTGAGCTAAGCCGCAGACGGACAGACGGACATGGCGAAATTGTTGACTACGGAACCCTACAAATCTCCGGGACGCAGTAGTCCCCCGTGCCCCGCATGCCTGATAACTTCGAACACAATATGACCTCTGTGACGTGCATAAAAATCCCATCACCATTATCCCAAACACCCTGTATGTAGGGACACATCCCGGACAATGCGCGTCCTTTTGTTTATAGCTTTTTCATTATTTTCCTGCCAACGAGATACAACTCTCGCATCAGATCGTTTTAATTCAAACCTTGTACCTTTGGATTAAGGTTGATTTCAGATAGTAGATGTACTGTCATGTTGCGTTTTGTTTTGAGGGAGCTTTGTTCTAGTACCCTTTGACATAGGGTCCGGAATGTCAACGTAACTTTGTTGGCCGCAAAATGCATTAGCTTCGTAAGATTGCATAGAAATATGTTTTTCTCAAATATGCAATGAAATATCGTCGTTACGTGCGTCATAACAGGCTTCGAAGTATCACATTTCGGGCGGAACATTTCGAGAGAACTGTAAAGCAATTTAATACAAAATTGAAGGCCTAGGCCGAAAAGTATTTTTTTTTAATTTTAAACTAAATATGGCGTCTGTGTTCATGAACAGGCTAAACATCTGAATTATATTTTTTTTTTTTTTTCTAGTGGCTGAATGGTTATTGGACCAAAAATATCCGAGGTAATGCCTATTACACACGAACTGATTTAAGAATAGAAATCTGTATGATTCAATGTGTTGATGAATACATTTAAAATATTGTCTATTCGTAAGTCACCAGAGACCATAGACAATATTTAAAATCCTCTGCATTTATATTATATAAATTAAGATTGTCATTATCAGTTTGTGTAAAATGGCCCTAACAGGGTCTATTCAAACACTACACACGCGTAATACGGACGACTTCCGTAAAAAAAAACATTATGTAGGGATTGGAGGGAAAATGAAAAGTCTTTTGTGGTGTATGGATTTTATATTTTGGTTGATATTTATAAATAAAATTTCAAAATGAGTTCCAATGATAACAGCGACGAAGAAACTAATTGTACTCCGCCGGGATTGAGGGCGGAGGGCGAATTAGCCATGAATAACTTGTTGCCGCCAAAATCAAAGGACAAGTACATAAGTACAGGTTGGTTGTTTGATTGGTGATATTTCTTATTTCATTGCATATGTTTGAGAAAAGCACTATACATGCCTAGCCGTGAAAAGGGCTTGCCGGCTTCGTATCACTATCCGTCGTTCGTCTATACCTACTCACCCGGCAAGTCCTTCTTTCCCGGCGGCTGCAGTAATGTACTATTTCCGGATAGTTTATGTTTTATATCTACTGGGGTTGGATGCACAAAATTGTCTGTAATCGTAAGCGGTCTACGTTAAATTCTGAATGTATGGAAAGTTTGACAAAGTCCTATGGAATGACAGCTGCAAGCTTGCAAGCACCATATCTTACATTGATTAGCCAATCGTAATTTGGTGCAATTCGCCCTTACTGAGTAGTGACATAGAATATAGAGTTAATATATACCAAGATATTGGAAGAACTTACCTACGGAACTAATATGCGAAACGTAATTGGTCTGAGTTGCACTTTTCCCCATACCGAAATGACCTGCAAACTGTAACGATTCAATGCATAAAAAATTGCCACTCATTTTTTATATACCATAAAAAAATCATTTTTTTATCAATGCAATAAATTCAAAACAATGCCACTTGAATCTAGAGTTTAAAAAGATAAGTTTACGATAAAGTCAGACAACTGAATCTGTGCACATACTGTTTGCAATCAGACCCCGTATCATTGTCGGCCTTATCACACGATAAGTGACAAGATAGATCGTCCGTTACTGACTAACACCATTCGATAGAACGAGACGACGCTCCTATCATGTCACTTATCGCGTGATCTGCGAGCAACATTGCAGGCTGGCCTCAGGCGGTTCCGCACACAAAGACACAATAGCATGCAATGATTGAGCGTAGCGCGAAGCGATTCTAGGCAGTGATGTGTTAAACATTAAAAAAAATGATTGGTTTGGTATTTTTTTGAGAAACGATCACTTATTTTTGTAGTCCAAAATATTCCGCAACGAAATTAAATCTAGTGTTCTACAACCAGTCATTTACATTTCCTGTAGGTATTGAAATAAGGAATTATTTTGCTTTATATTTTAACGAAACATTTTTGCAGTCTTGGAAATCAGATATTACGGTTTCCAGTCAAAATAACATTAACTAGTACCTACTAAAGAATTAAAAATAGTAGATCTTCGATATTAAAACATGAATACAAAAGAGCGAGATTCATGAAACGTATTGAGCCTGAAACATCAAAGTCCGGCCGAAAGCTCACAAAAGCTTCGGAGGTGACGCAGAGCTTTCCTATCGATCTCCGTAATTGTGAAGCCAGGTGGTGTACAGTCAGATGAAATTTAAATTATTAAGGCAACTTCACCCACTAGCTGGGCTCAAGTGATCGTGAAATTTGTAAATTTATTTATTAACTCAGGCAAGGTAGCAAAATATGAAAAAAAGTTTTGCTTGAGTAACGTACTTCAAATAAAGAGAATATTAAATTTATATTTCAGTAATAACCAAGCATAACATTCAATCGATTATAAAATTAATAATTAATGTACTTGTAACAAACCTTCCAAACTAATATTACAAATGCGAAAGTGTGTCTGCTTGACTGTCTGTCCTCTTCTCGATTAAACCTCTGCATCGATTTATATGAAATGTGGTACAGATATAGTTTGTGTTCCGGGGAAGGCCATAGGATTTTATCCCGGAAATCATCCCCTAAGGGCATGATGTGGGGGGTAAAAAATGTATGAAGCTACGATATAAACTAGTTCCACGCGGGTGAAGTCGCAGGCAGAAGCTAGTATTTTACATGACTAGTCTTAAAGAAAATAATAAAAGAAAGAGTTTTACTATACGGTATATATGGCTATTATAATGATCATGTTTGGACTAAACTTTGTGCTAATTTAATTGCTTGCGTAATTAATATATACGTAGGCAAAACAGCGTCTATTATCTCTGCATATTGTTACATTTGTTGTTGTTGGCCCCCGACAAGGTGGACTGATGACCTGGTAAAGGTTGCGGGAGTCCGCTGGATGCGGGTGGCGCGGGATCGGTCACTTTGGCACTCTTTGGGGGAGGCCTATGTCCAGCAGTGGACGTCTTTCGGCTGATATGATGATGATGATGATGATGATTGTTACATTTGTAACGTCAGAGTGACCTTAGCTTTTTTTATAAAAAAAATTGACGTCGCACCGACCCACGATTTATCAAGCACTTGTTTGTCCTTTGTATGTCCGATGGATGATCACGCAACAATTGGAGCGCACGTTTGGACAATTCATCTGATTTTTCGATACAAAAAACTTTTATTAAAAAAAGGGAACCGCCTTCAAAAACCAACCTACTGAAAAGAACAAAATTTAACTTTTTGAATTAGGTAAAAAACTGAGAACCTCCTTTTTTAATTTTATAAATTCGGTTAAAAAATGTAGTTGATTATGCCGGGCGGGTTATTTCACCGGGCAATATGTTTTTATGTATCTGTCTGAATCTTTCTTTATTTGTCAAATAATGTTTTGGTAAATTACACAAATCTTCAAGCTGAGTGTACCTGACATTGTAAATATCTGCGCTCTGAATAACTTAAAAGTTTGGTCAAACCAATAAAGGCCGAGTCACACCGACTGCGTGTGCAGCACGTGTGCGTGTGCAGCACGTACACCACTGCGTTGTAATGTATGGTTTAAGACATTTATTTCTCATAAAGAATTAACATTCATTCAACATGAGAAATATCACAGAAAAAGTCAATTATCATGGTATTTATTTAGCTTATTTTATTAAATATGTTCACATATTAGCATTTGTTAATCTATGTTTATGTTGTTATTTCTAATGTAAAACTTCAGCAATTTTTTAATCATAATAAATGGATTTAGACTCTTTTATGTGTCTTTGGATTTTTACTGTAGGAAATTTGAGTGTTCATATCTTTATTTATTATTTTTCGTATTGATAAACAGGTATTATCAATGAAGGTTTGCATTATATTCATTATTTTTGTCTCTTTATATATTTATATTGTAGGCGTTAAGTAGTCATAGTAGAATAGCACCTTTACTAGTTTGTTTGTTTTCATAATAATTTATGACTACCTGGTACGATGTGCTGTCTTTATGACTACCTGGTACGATGTGCTGTCTTTATGACTACCTGGTACGATGTGCTATCTTTGATCACTGTCGGGCTCGTTAGGCTTGAGTTCTTTGAAGCCTCCTGAACTATTTTAGGTATTTCTTTTATGTATTTGATAGTAAGATTTCGTTCGGGGGACTCCCAACATGGCCCTCTCGATTGCCCTTTGGGTTTCAGCCTTTTTATGAGGCCCATAGTAAGCGACCACGTTTCAGTGTCAGGCGGGGGCCTGTTTTCGTTGATTTAGTTCATCTGATAATTTTTTGAGATACATTTTCTGTTGCAGGGCTCTATCTGAGTAAATTTTTATAACATCTTCATTACTTAACTGGTTTTTCTTGCACAAAATTGTTTTTGCTATCCCCTCCGATTTCTCGTACAAATCTTATTCTATTTAGCATTTCCACAAAGTTAGAATCATTGAGCTCACGCATGTTAATTGTAAATTCATCGTATAGTATAATGAACAGTTCAATCCTCAGATTTGGCATACTGAGGGAACCTAACAACTTGTTAGTTTCAGCAGTTGATAGTTTTTCAAAAGGAGACTTTTCTTTTACCGGCGGAAGCTGTAAGAGATCCCCGAAAACTACTTACAAGATGTTTTTTTCCAAACCACCCATTCTGATCGTCGCTTGTGTTGAATATCTTAGACAAGCGTAAATGAATATATGTTAAAGTAACATTGGATATCATCGACACTTCGTGTATGATAAGCAACACTACTTCTTTCAAATCTGATCTCAGAATTTGGAGCACTTCATCAGAAAGTGGCTTGTACTTCGGTGTTTGCTTGTGTTCCACAGGCAGCTGCAATATAGTCAATCCATTCACATTGAATGTAGGTAGCTATTCATGTCGGAGCACTAACTGCTAATTTTCAGTGCCACCAGTTCTACTCACAAAACTTCATCATCATCATCATCCTCATATCAGCCGAAAGACGTCCACTGCTGGACATAGGCCTCCCCAAAAGAGTGCCAAAGTGATCGATCCCTCGCCACCCCCATCCAGCGGACTCCCGCAACCTTTACCAGATCATCAGTCCACCTTGTCGGGGGCCTTGCCCACGCTGCGCCTTCCGGTGCGTGGTCGCCACTCGAGAACCTTTTCGCCCCTACGGCCGTCGGTTCTACGGGCTATGTGCCCCGCCCACTGTCACTTAAGTTTAGCGATTCGGAGGGTTATATCGGTTACCTTGGTTCTGCTGCGGATAGCCTCATTTCTGATGCGATCACGCAGAGAAACTCCCAACATGGCCCTCTACATTGCCCTTTGGGTGACTTTGAGCCTTCTTATGAGGCCCATAGTAAGCGACCTCGTTTCAGTGTCATCACTGGCAACACACACTGATCAAAGACTCTCGTCTTGAGACACTGCGGAATATTGGACGAAAAGTCAACTCACAAAACTTACTTTTTTGTTATTGATTAACGCAATTCATTTTAAAACAATACGCCTGAATTAATGCAAATATAACTTTGTAATCCAATATGTTTATATGGATTACAAAGTTATTTATGCAGTTAATGTATGTTTGGAACACCCGTCAATCCTGACTATTTCTTTCCCATACCCAGTTACCATCTGGAAATAGCTCTCTCTGCTACGTATGTCTACTTATGTCATACGAATCGTCTATCCGATAACAACATCTTTAGATAACGAATAGGTATAGTTTACTAGCCATTCATAACACCGGATTTGACTTAGAATATTATCAGGCCACAAATAAGATACCCTGTATCCCCTTATAAACAATACATTGTGCGCCTTAGGTCATATGCGTTCCCGAGGAACGCATATTTGAATAGCCTACCCAAATATAATACCTGAATAGTGACTCTGGGTTGACCACCCTTATCAGGTCGTGCTTAGGCTTGCATAGCCTGCTGTGTAAGTCGGCACAAACCTAACCAGACCGCAATTTAGTTTTTTTCACACAGATTGACCCACATTGTTTTTAACGTAGATTTATTTAACCTTGTTTTTGTAGTAGCTTCACGTCAATCTCTTTAGTAATTCTGTTTCAAAGGCACTGCGCCTACCCCTAGTTAAGTTGAAATGTCTGAAAGACATTTCGTCATATCGAAAACCGTTCGTTCATACTCATATTTGTACTAGTATTCGTAAAACTTACTTATGTAATCAGGTTCACACGTAAATAAATAACTAACAATTAACTGTAGCTAAAAGATTTTATTAAATTGTAATTCTGCATCACTATACATAACTATTAACATAGTTAAACCTAGTCTGTAAGTCCGCTGTTAATCTCAGTATCAATATTAAGATCTTAATTGTTCATACTTTCTCCTAAATTAGACATTAACATAGTAATTTCTCGAAATAGAATTGAATTATATACATATAACTTATATCTTATCATTCCTCACGTAATTCTGTATTATAAAAATGCAACACAGCAATTTGAGATAATTAGATATAATTAGTGTTAAGACGTAAGCACTAAATCGATAATGAAAATGATGTAATGCATTACCTATTTTGGAAAATAAAAGTTGATCACTTCATGGTAAGCGAATTGGCTATATATATAAAAAATGGCTCCCGATATTAATTCCATTCATCACCTGCAACTCGAGCCGAAAACATCTAGCCATCTCCCTCACCATCAAGCCCTGAGAACCAGAAATTATTGTTTTCTCTTTCCGTCCTGCGGATTCCACTCCTAGAGAAAGTGCGACCGAATAGAAGAGGTCTCACTTTCTCCCTCACTCTCCAACTGCCTCGGTACGCCGTGGCTAGCGAAGGCGTGTCGCCGTGCCTGTGGTTTGGGTCGTCTATGCCGCGTGGTGGCGGACCCAAAGTTATCGAAGCCAGAACCCGTTCAACGCACGACCGCGCTGAATAATGTATCTAGAAAACTGGACTGAAATTGCATTTTTTTTTAATTTCCTGTTTTTATACACTAAGTACTAGCAGTATTTCAAATTTGAAGCTTCTATGTCTGCTAGAAGTGCCTTAGACTTATGATGATCGGTGAGTCAGTGACTGACAAAATTAAGCAATTTTAACGAGTTAATTTATTGAATCAGGCGTTACTTTGCGGAAGTCCATAATATATTAGGAGAACAATATTTCTTTGCTATTCCGCTAAAAAACGTGCTGGTCTATTAGTGAAGATAAGATGCAACTATTTGCGTAAAAACATGCAAAAAATTACAGCAAACCACCACCAATAATGACAAAAACCTCGACACGTGTTTCGCCTCTCTACGAGGCATCATCAGGAGATGCTGGCAGGAGATGTTGCTTGCGCCACGTCCACTGAGCAAATGACCCGCCCGGAGCCATCCGCCATATTTATATTCTGTCCCCCCATACTACCGTTCATGCGTGAAAGAGATGGAAGAACACGTAACAACGGTGATGACGCAACATTCAATTGTTCGTTGATAATAACGCCTCTATTGCTGTACCTAATTATTTCTAATTGTTCTAGAACACTTAGACGCAATCCTTTTTGGCAAACATGCAAGATGTTGAAAGAATGATTGTCAGATAACGCATGGTTATTCTCCAATAAATGTTTTGCGAAATTAGACTTGTCCTGGTGATTATGCCGATACGACGCAACATGTTCCTTATACCTTGTGCTAAAACTACGGCCTGTTTGTCCCACATAAACTTTATTGCAATTATCACAGGCAAGTTTGTAGACTCCCGACTTTTTGGCACTTTCCACTTTCTCCTTGCCATTGCACAGTCTAAAGCGCAAGGTGTTATTCGTTTTGAAAGCCACGTTTATGTCGTTAGACTTTAAAATATTGTAGATCTTATCAGACAACTTGCCAACATAAGTTATGCTTGCTTTGTACTTTTTACGTGGGTCCGAAGATCGTGCAGCGTACAGAAGATAGTTTGTCATTCTAGCCCGTTTTTTCCTAATAATACCATCCACATGAGACTTGCTGTAACCGTTTGAAATTGCTAAATGGTATATATTATTTAATTCCATTTTATAATGAATATCAGAAAGAGGCACTGTCAATAACCTATGTGCATAACAATGAAAAGCAGCTAACTTATGTTGCCATGGATGAGCGGAAGAAGCCGGGATAACAGTATCTGTATGCGTAGGCTTACGGTAAATTTGGAATTGATGTTTGTTATCCACCTTAGTAATCGTTAAATCCAAGAAATTCAGTGAGTTATTCTGTTCTAATTCCTTCTTAAACTTGATTTTAGGATGCTTGTTGTTGATTTCATTCACAAAAATATCCAGTTGACTCATACTACCCGTCCAACAAATAATCAAATCATCAACATACCGAAAATAATATAATATATTATTATTATCCACAATGTGTTGGTTCTCAAAATGATCCATGAAAATATCTGCCATCAAAGGACTAAGTGGGGAACCCATTGCCAAACCAACAGAAACAGTCTATTCAACAGAAAGTCGATGACAACGATTTAGTGGTGTCAAAAGCAGACAAAGGGAATTGCATAGTCATCATGGGTAGGGAACAATATAACCAGAAAGTAATGGATCTTATACAGGATGATGGTTTTTCGGTTTTACGGAAGGACCCAACGCCTGGTTTCCAGAAAGATCTAAGAAATGTTGTCAAGAACTCTATGTTTGTCTTTGAAACCGAGCATCAGAAAAACACGGTCATATCCATGAATCCTCAAGCACCAATTCTGTATGGTCTTCCAAAAATTCATAAAGACAATATCCCGATTCGTCCAGTTGTCTCGTATTTGAGTGCACCGACTTATAAATTGGCTAAGAGGTTGAATGGTATCATAAGACAGAAGTCTAATTTTGAACCAAAATACTGTTTAAAGAATAGTTTGGATTTAATCGAAAGGATCAAAGACATCAACATGCCACAAAATGCTATTCTTTTGTCGCTGGATGTGGATAGTTTGTTTACAAATGTACCATATTTGAATACTTTAGACATTCTCAGGGCACTTTTTGAAAAACAGAGGCTGCACCCAGGGGAGGTAGATGAATTAATAGAATTGGCGACAGTCTGTATGCGACAGAATTATTTTAGATTTGGGGGGCAATATTATCTGCAAGGTGATGGTTTGGCAATGGGTTCCCCACTTAGTCCTTTGATGGCAGATATTTTCATGGATCATTTTGAGAACCAACACATTGTGGATAATAATAATATATTATATTATTTTCGGTATGTTGATGATTTGATTATTTGTTGGACGGGTAGTATGAGTCAACTGGATATTTTTGTGAATGAAATCAACAACAAGCATCCTAAAATCAAGTTTAAGAAGGAATTAGAACAGAATAACTCACTGAATTTCTTGGATTTAACGATTACTAAGGTGGATAACAAACATCAATTCCAAATTTACCGTAAGCCTACGCATACAGATACTGTTATCCCGGCTTCTTCCGCTCATCCATGGCAACATAAGTTAGCTGCTTTTCATTGTTATGCACATAGGTTATTGACAGTGCCTCTTTCTGATATTCATTATAAAATGGAATTAAATAATATATACCATTTAGCAATTTCAAACGGTTACAGCAAGTCTCATGTGGATGGTATTATTAGGAAAAAACGGGCTAGAATGACAAACTATCTTCTGTACGCTGCACGATCTTCGGACCCACCTAAAAAGTACAAAGCAAGCATAACTTATGTTGGCAAGTTGTCTGATAAGATCTACAATATTTTAAAGTCTAACGACATAAACGTGGCTTTCAAAACGAATAACACCTTGCGCTTTAGACTGTGCAATGGCAAGGAGAAAGTGGAAAGTGCCAAAAAGTCGGGAGTCTACAAACTTGCCTGTGATAATTGCAATAAAGTTTATGTGGGACAAACAGGCCGTAGTTTTAGCACAAGGTATAAGGAACATGTTGCGTCGTATCGGCATAATCACCAGGACAAGTCTAATTTCGCAAAACATTTATTGGAGAATAACCATGCGTTATCTGACAATCATTCTTTCAACATCTTGCATGTTTGCCAAAAAGGATTGCGTCTAAGTGTTCTAGAACAATTAGAAATAATTAGGTACAGCAATAGAGGCGTTATTATCAACGAACAATTGAATGTTGCGTCATCACCGTTGTTACGTGTTCTTCCATCTCTTTCACGCATGAACGGTAGTATGGGGGGACAGAATATAAATATGGCGGATGGCTCCGGGCGGGTCATTTGCTCAGTGGACGTGGCGCAAGCAACATCTCCTGCCAGCATCTCCTGATGATGCCTCGTAGAGAGGCGAAACACGTGTCGAGGTTTTTGTCATTATTGGTGGTGGTTTGCTGTAATTTTTTGCATGTTTTTACGCAAATAGTTGCATCTTATCTTCACTAATAGACCAGCACGTTTTTTAGCGGAATAGCAAAGAAATATTGTTCTCCTAATATTTAACGAGTTATAATTCATAAACCAATGGTTCAAATTGAATGAAATTTGAAATATATCGTGTTTATACAATGCGTGCTTGGTTGCCGAAAATTCAGGCTTCTAGTTTTATCCACAACAGATGAGAAGCTGGCTGTTTGGCTCGACTTGGGGGTGGCAGATATAGCACTGTGCAAATATAATACTTACAGTATATGTACACTTAAAGAAAATGGGCGAGGTCAGCAGGTCGATCACTTAACGCATTTTACGTCACACCTGGCCATAATGCGAGTTTTACTGCACGCTGCGCGTACGGGAAAACTAGCATTGTGGTCAAGTGAAGACGTAAAATTTTGTACTCAACACGGGCGGTAATTCGTAAAGCCCCAGAGCGCATATATTTTTTTTTTTTATTATTACTAAACAATGGGATAATACATTTTCCTGCATAACACCTGCGATGTGAATGCCCACGAATTCACCGCCCTAGTTTCGTAATGTACTATTACGTACGTTAGGTAGATCTAAATGTCAATTCTGATACGGAAAAAAGACAATGGAATTGTCCTAAAACATTACGTAAATTAAATACCACTCAGGTAAGTTATCTGTAAAGTACCTACAAAATACTGCATGAATATTTAAGTTTATCACTCAATCACAGATAAACAGCTGCACGGATTAAAATATGTACTTTTTGGTATACGAAAGAGTTAAAAGCAGCATAATTTCAGTAATAAATGTATATAAACACATTACATCCCTAGACCCGTAATAACGGGATAACTACTACTCGAATTGGCGTACCGAAGGAGTGTTTAGCGTCGTGTTGTTTGTCCGTCCACATTTCTCGTGCTGTAATTGTTGGCTGTAACTCAGCAGAACGAATACTGCCCTCTAGGGGCTCAGATACAGATTAGGTTGGTAAGATGTGTCACTCATTATTTTTAAAAGTCAAAAAACAAAAACCGTTTTATCTGTGCTCAATGGTTAATGTTTATATATAATTGGTTTTAATCGCATAGAATTATAGAAGAAGCGACGCCGTTTATGCGGATTCAGAGTTCAACCAAAAATTTGACTATCTCCACAGAAGAGACGCGAACCTAAATCTGACAATGACTCAAACGGGACTTAATCGCGTCTGACTTACGAGTATGTATTTATTTGAAGTTTCCCGACGTTTTGGATGTGTCACAATATCCTTGAATTGAACATGGACTTAGAAGATCGCCAATTTGATAACAAAACGGAAAAGAAAACTGTTTCACGACTACGGGAAACTACCTGAAATCATCTGGTTTTTTTTTTCAAACTAAAGGTAACCTATTTCCCTCACCATAGGAGAAAACCCTGGTGTTACAGTGGCGTGGTTGCCAGGACATCAGGGGATAGCGGGCGATGAGATGAGAAGGTGGATGAGTTGGCTAAGGAGGGCGCGGGAAGGGAGTTTGTAGGCTCAGAATCGGTCCATCCTTTCTCAACTCAAGTCACAAAGGGGGTCATAGAAAGGCTAAAAGAACAAGATGGGGAAATAAAATGGAGGGGAGCATCTGGATATAGACAGACAAAAATGATTATAGGAGCCATAGGAGGGGTGGATCGCAAAAGAACCAGGTATCTGCTGAAACTGGGTAAGAGCAATCTGAGATTCTTAACTGGCATCCGGTCATAATACTCTAAATAGACGCTTAAAGATAATAGGTAAATATTTGTAATTTATCATGTAACTTGTATTGGGAAATATATATATATATATGTCGGAGAGGAGAAGTTTCATTCAGCGCCCTCTATTAAATGCATCGTGACTTCGGTTGTAATGTGCTTCACTGTCAATCTGCAAATGTCATCATTGAACTACATGCGAACGAAGACATTTTGTCTGGGCAAAGTCGGGAGCTCATTAGTTCCGGCGTGCGCCAACAGAGGGCTATAACGAGTATTATTGGATTTAGTAACAGAACAACGGACGGTTGTTTATTTATTTTTATTTATTTAAACTTTATTGCACAAAACAAAAATGATGTACAAATGGCGGACTTAATGCCAAATGGCATTCTCTACCAGTCAACCATAAGGCCAAACAGAGACACTTAAAATTGGTGCAGAGTAAATGATCGATATTTAGAGCTTAGTACAGACTTATAAAAGCATAATCCTACATATATAAAATGACATATTATTACTTATATACAAAGATATGATACACTAATATATATGGGACGATGGACGCTATGCAAATTCTTCCTCCAGCAGATGCCTACGAAGCATTCGCTTGAAAACTAATTTGCTTGAGGCTTGTCTTAAAGGGAGAGGGAGTGCATTCCAGAGACGGATTGCCTGAACGGTGAAAGAACTTGAAATGAAACCAGTATGGTGAGAAGGTATTGTAAGTTTGAGTAAGCGGGAGGAACGCAGTTCACACCCGGGGCGCGGAGTTTCGAAGACGAATTTCTGTTTTAGATAACCTGGCGCAGAAGGCTCGAACAGGATAGAAAATAAGGTACAGAGGGTACGCAAAGATCTGCGACGTCGAATTGAAAGCCAGTTGAGCTGACGGCGGTAAAAGGATACATGGTCGTATTTACGAAGACCGAAGATGAAACGTATGCCATTGTTAAGGAGGCGATCCAACTTATTTAGAGACTCCTGTGAGATATTAGTAAGGCACACATCTGCGTAATCAATAATTGGTAACACCAAAGCTTGCACAAGTAGTTTTTTGGTACTTACTGGAAGAAAACTCTTATACCTATAGAGAGTACGCAACGTAACAGAGACCTTCCGACATATTTCCAGAAGTTGGCCGTTCCAGGAAAGCGTTGAGTCTATAACTAGGCCAAGATCCTTAACCTGGCTTGAAAATGGGATAACAGTGCCATCAAAAAGAATCGGTGCGACTGAAGCTGAGCCTAACTTAATAAGTTGCCGTTGACCTCCCAAAATTATAGCCTGGCACTTCGTTGGATTAACACTTATCCCAAAACTGCTAGACCATTCCGCGATGTGATCCAGGTCTCTGTTTATAAGAGAAATGGCACAATCAATGTCTTCTACTGCAGCATGGGCATACAGTTGCAAATCGTCTGCATACAGATGGTAAGTGCTACGAATCCTGGTGATAATAAGATTGATGAATACCGAGAAAAGAAGAGGAGACAAGATCCCGCCTTGTGGTACCCCAGAGCTTAACTCGCACCAGTCTGAAAGCGAGCGACGGGCATGTACAGCCTGAGTACGAAGAGAAAGGTAGGATGAGAACCAGTCAATCGCCTTTGAGGAGACCTTCAGATGTGTAAGGGTGGCAAGAAGCAAGTCATGGTCAACCGCATTAAAGGCATTGGAGAAATCTATAAGCACCAATACAGTCACTTTAGAAGATTCCATTCCAGAACGTATGTCTTCAATCACATTGAGAAGTGCTGTGGTGGTACTGTGTCCTGTTCTAAATCCCGACTGAAAGGCAGATAGAAGATTGTTTGAATGAATGAACTTGGAAATTTGTTTGTGAGCAGCGGCTTCGAGAATTTTGGAGAGAAACGGAAGAATAGAGATGGGTCGGAAGTGATTGAGAGCACTGGGGTTAGAAGTTTTTGGGAGTGGGATAACATAGGCCTGACGCCAACACGAAGGAAAGACCCCAGTGAGCAAGGACGTGTTAACAATATGGGAAATAATGGGTAAAACGCAGTCTAGAATGAAGGTGACCATGACTCTGCCCACCTTATCATGACCGACAGCTCTAGACCTGACAGACATGACAATCTTACGAATTTCATCATCAGAAACCGGGACAAAGGAGAAAGGTTCAATGTCAGGAGAGGGCAGAGACGCAATGAAGCACAAGGTTTTAAATTTGACTAAGCGGTTTAACGAAGAGGTATGAGAGAAATGAATATTTAACTGGTCCAAGGAAAAAGGCAAGTCGACATCGGCCTTGGCTTTACCAATCCCCAGAGTCCTTAGGAATTTCCACATATCCGCAGGCGACGAGCTTGACAGGTTCTCATGTATGTAACGTCGTTTCGCCGCCCTTACCATCTGATTGCAACGGTTTCTAGCAACTTTAAAAAGTCGCCAGTTCTCATCGCACCGATCCCGCTTGTAGGCACGAAATTGCGACGGTTGTTCGCTGTCATCGCGGGAAAAGCCTGACAGGAGGTGGACGCTCTCCTTGATGGAGAACTTATCGTGTGTATATTGGTGTGACGGAATACGAGAACCGAAATGGCCAGTTCACTGTATTTCACATGAATTCGTAACTATGCTGTAGAGAAGTTCTTAGTAAAGTTTGTAAACATAGTACCATCGCTTTCTTTCAATGTCCGAGAACCCAGGATACGCCCTCACCTCGACACATAAGTATATATATATATTTACTCCATAACCCTCGCGGTTTATACACATATTTAAAATAATTACTCAACACGGGTTTTGAAGGGGTTGACTCACCTGGGACAACGGCCGGTGACACTCGTGTTGAAACGTCAGAAAAAAATATAAATAAATATCGTGTTTGACCCTTGTAAAGTAAGTTCTCCGTTTCAGGTTGGACAACCATAATTTCGTATGTCCGGATCTCAGTGCCCAGTTGCCCTGTTGTCCATTTGTCAGGCTATTCTAATCTACTCGTGCGAGTTACTCAACCGATTCCCGTGAATTTTGGTGAGCTACCAACTTTTCACTGTTCCTAAATTGCTTCTGATATTCTGTAGGTACTTGTGTACTTACTTGATCGTGGATTTCAACAGCACTTATAAGACTTAGATTAGAAAATATATCACATAATAAAATTAATTACTGTATGTTTTCATAGTTTGTTCAATTGATGCTTTTGACATGACAGATATGACGACTTTCAGTCAGTAATTGACATGATTCATCGTACTTTCACTTTGGCACTCTTTAGGGGAGGCCTATGTCCAGCAGTGGACGTCTTTCGGCAGATGTGATGATGATGATGGTGATCGTACAATTTATACGTCAAAAAGTTACTGGGTGCAAATAATTTCTTCAAGTTCTCATTTTAGTATGGGATTTCCATTCACTTGACGTCTAGGGTCGGACACAAAAAAATTTACACAAGGGTAGAGATATAAGCTTCGATAACTACAACTTAAAAAAGTTGAAAAACCCCCGACATTTTCATTTCAAAGTCCAATATCTCAAAAACGGCTGAACAGATTACTGTGACACAAAAAAAAACCGCATTCAAATCGGTCCACCTGTTTGAGAGCTACGATAACACAGACAGATACACAGATACACAGACACACAGAGACAACAGAGACACGTTCAACTTATAACACCCCCCTCTTTGCGTGAGGGGTTAAAAATGACGTTTAGATCTTTAGAAAACTACGTGGTCAACCCGCAGGTCTGATAATTATACAGCTTTTTTAGTAATTCAGTTTTTGGAAAAAAAACAGGCTCGTGAGTTGTACAGCTCATAGAACCACAACTTTAAATATACCTAACTTCGCTGCACATAAGACTTCTGTGCTAAGTCTTGAATGCTCGAGTTCTAGAGTTAAATACTAAACGCTTGCACGCAAAACGTTTCGATGCCAAATTTCACTCCGAGCGGACTCGCCGGGATGAAATATGGGGGTAGAGGGGATATGATATATTGTGACGAATAGGTGTATTATTGCTTTGTTTTACTTGAGTAGATCGAGGGATTTATGGGACGATGAAGGGATATATAGATTCTATTTAAGAATTAATGCCCCAATTTTCACAATGACAATTGAATGCACATTTCTTAGTAGTTTCTTAGTAGTTAAAGAACGATGCTGTCAAACAATTATCTTTGTTTGATCCAAGTAATGTTCGTTGAAACGCTGACTCACTGAGGGAGTACCTCCGCCTTACAGAAGACCACAGCCATAATAGCACTGCTGCCTATTCCGTAAGTATTGTAGTGACCTCGTGGAAGTCAGTTTTGGTGCATCCGATCCCTAAAAAGGCGACCGCTCAAATCCGTCTGCTCTCGAAGATAATGGAGTCCATTATCAATTGCCAGCTCCTTCGGTGCCTAGAGGATCACCAGTTGCTTAGTGATCGACAATACGGTTTCCGTAGAGGCCGCTCGGCTGGTGATCGTCTAGTCTACCTGACACATCGTTGGGCACAGGCGATCGAGACTAAGGGTGAAGCATTGGCTGTTAGTTTGGATATAGCGAAGGCCTTTGATCGGGTTTGGCACAAAGCACTTCTTTCGAAGATAACATCCTACGGGCTTCCCGAAAGATTATGTGTATGGGTCAGTAGCTTTCTAGCACACAGAAGCATTAAGGTCGTAGTTGACGGTGAATGCTCCGACTCCATGTCTGTGAATGCAGGTGTCCCTCAAGGCTGTGTGCTATCACCCACGCTATTCCTTATGCATATTAATGACATGTTGCAAATCAGCGGAATTCATTGTTATGCTGATGATAGTACAGGTGATGCCTCTTACACCGGCCGTACCAACATCTCTCGGGAAATCGTCATCGAGAGCCGGAACAAACTTGTGTCTGAAAGCATCCGCCGCGGATGATTCTCATTCAAAGAGCATCCGCCGCGGATGATTCCCGTTCTGAAAGCACCCGCCGCGGATGATTCCCATTCAGAAAGCATCCGTCGCGGATGATTCCCATTCTGAAAGCATCCACCGCGGATGATTCCCATTCTGAATGGATCCACAGCGGATGATTCCCAAACCAAACCGCGGATGACTACCAAATAGGGAAATAGAATTATTGCTGTTCTCATGAACTGCATATTCACATATCTTGATATTAAGACGGTTAACTGGAAGAGATCCCTTACAGGGATAAGTTCGCTTTTGTACCGATATTTGTGTCTTGTGTACAATAAAGTATTTACATACATACATACATACATTACATGAGAGGAGGCCTGTGCCCAGCAGTGGGACGTATATAGGCTGATGATGATGATGATGATACATACATTAAGTTTTCTGCTACTAAAAGGTTTCTGGAAGAGGAAGAAACATTTGTAAGACCTTTAAGGCCCACCTGTTACCTATACGACCGGCTGGTACCAATATTTATTTAATGGTATAAAATCTGTTTTGTGATAGTGCCATAATAGTACATTATTGCCGAGGCGTGGAAAGAAAGGGGTTGCCTGCCAAGAGACGAGTCAGGCAACCCTGGTTTTCGCCAAGGTATATAGTGCTTTTCTCAAACATAGGAGGAAATAATACAAAGACATTACAAAAAACATATTGTGACATACCTAATAACGCGGTGATAGGTACTTGTACTATGATTCATATGTAAGCATTCTTTCTAACGAATTCTTTCTAAGGCGGTATTCACTTCACACTATATTTTACACTTAATGCGGTGTTTGAAGTAATTAATGAATTAAGTATAACACATTTCATTAATTTCATGTTCAATTTATCTCAAATTAATGAATTTAGATACGGTTTGATACCTTTTTAATATCATTTTCTTCTAACCATAAACAATAAAGAGCGAAAAAAATATTTGAAAAATATTGCCATGAAATCCGCGGGGCTCGCGGGTGATTTTCTTTGGCTGAATGCGATTTTTCCTTAGTCGTCGCGATTTAGCATGGCGCTATCAGGATTTTAAAAAGTTGAACGCAGTGGGAAATAATGGGTTTTGTATGGGTTATTATATTCCTAGGCAGAGAAGAGACTTAACTTTTTAAATGTTAGCGGATAAAAATCAGGCACTTCGCGTGTTCGTTTTTCAAACAAAATGCGACGCTTACCGAGCATGTTTGAGAAAAGACTCTTATTACGACGACGACAGAATAGTACATTTTACAACTAGTGTGAAAAGAATGTCTTTTTACCACTAGTACCGAGGTATCTTGCCACGAGCTGAAAGCGAGTGGCAAGACTTGGTACGAGTGGTAAAAGACATTTCACACGTGTTGTAAACGACGTTTTTTAATACAATTGCAAAAAATAATAAATTAATATATCATTGCGATAAAATATGCTTGCTTCGAAGTTATTTTTGAACGAACCCATACTTTACAAATGACACTGACAGTGACAACATACTATAGGAATCAGCGCCATCGGGTAAAAAATCTAATATAAAATTACTGCGTTTCGAAAGTAGAGTTTGGAACTTAAAAGTATAAAGCACTAGTTCGAGAAATTGAGCTTCTCGTACGCTACGCAGCCACAAAAAGTATCTATAATTATGTTATATATCTTACAACTTATTTAAAACAAAGCATCGCTTTACTACATTTAGTACGGCGGAAATTGGCCAATATTGATAAAAGTCGTGGACACGTCTTCTATATACCTAAAACTGGTATGGATGTGTTCCTTGTTGCCTCCAGAGTACGAATCTGCCGGTTTTAGTTAAGGGAGAGGGGGACGGACATAGCTGTGACGTCATAAAGATGGCGGCCGACGGTCATCGATTTTTGTTCAAATCTCGGGTTCTATTTTTCTGATCGGTTCATGTGAGGTGTCATTTGAATGCGTATTAAATGTTCTATAATTCATTTGTCGAGATCTGTAACGTAAATTCAACCGTTTGGAAAATAATTAAAAAAAATAGATTTTTTTACCTTAGACGTTCTGCTTTCTTACCATCATAATTCCAGAAAGAGATACTTTAGCGTGATAAATGTCATTATAAAAATATCAAACATTTTATTAGCTTTCCAATAATATGCAATTTGTTGTCGTTAAATAATAAACCTGTCATTTATGGCCAATTCCGTAACGCAAGTCCGCGGGAACCGGCACGATCCGTATGATTGAAATACTATGAGAGTTCAATTTTGGTGTTCCCAAATGAAAGGTACTGTTGTTTCTATTGGTGTTGCTGTTGTTGTTGTTGCCCTAGAGCATCCCCGTGGTGCTTAAGGCGGTGCATTAGAAATTATCGCGTGCTTTGAAACGCCGTATTGACTAGATTAAGAAACAATAAGGGGTTTTCAGATATATGATTCTTGACTATATGATTGTTCATCTGATTTTATCGATGCATGATTGCTTAAAATTTCCTCGATAGAAAAAAAAAACAAAGTTTGGTCTGTATTTTCCTTTTTTTACTCAGCCTACTCAAACAATGTATTATTTTACGACACAATCAAGTTAATACTTTAGTATTTTATCTCATCTAAAATCTCATTTATGAAATTTTAATAAAACTTCACTAGCTTAGATATATTTTATCGAGTCCACAACAGCGATTCCCGAAAAGTGTTACATCTCTTATTCTCGTGGGCGGAAGGCATCAGCGTGTCTCTGCCTAGGGGGCGTGTACGACTCAAATCAAGGCATCCCCTTAAGGCCTTCATAAGCTCTCGCCACGCCTTCCTGTGTGTTCCTGTAGTCGAATTAATAAATACTGTGTTTCAGTTACTGTGTGTCGTACAGACCCCTAGACAGATAAATATGTTTCAATAAAGAGGCATTTTAAATTCATAACTTCTTTGACTATAGGCCGCAAGCTTTCGCCAAAATCCAGCCCGAGGACTAGGAGCCAAACTCGGAACAAGGCCACTATTGCCGTACCCCACGCCCGCGAATACTTCATTTCATTTGAGTGCAAGTTGCGGATGAATTTGAAGACATTTGCAAGTGGTGATTCGTTACATTACCTTTCTATCAACAGCTATATGTAAACATATTTTTTCTCTGGAGATGCGTATAGATATTTTTATATATAGCTTGTCGACTGATATGTGTTGCGAACTATGGCTCCATAGTTCAGCAGCTGCAAGTAGTAACAGTTTTGCAGGTAACAAGTTCAAACTGACCAACGCCCGACAACCAAACCAACGCCAAGGCGAGCAGTGAGGCTCGCGGGGCCAAAGGCCCAGAGCATCCCTCAAGAGCGTGCTCTTCAAGCGAGTACTAAGGCCAAAGACCCCGAAGGGCGAGCTCACGCAGACATTTTACTACTCCTAAGTGCATTACAAACAAACCTGAGGGCCGAAGGACCGAAGCGTACCTTCAAAGCGGACTGTCCACGCAAGCCAGAGGGCCAAAGGCCCAAAGGGCGGGTCTACGTGGACACTTTACTACTCCTGAGTGACCTACAAGCAAACCTGAGGGCCGAAGGCCCGAAGGAGAGCAGCATGGCACGCGAGGCGGCAGGCCAGGCTCTACGTAGGACCGAAAGCCCGAATTGTTCCTTCAGAGTGGGCTCTCGACGCAAGCCAAAGGGCCAAAGGCCCAAAGGGCGGGTCCACGTGGACTCTTAAGTACCCCTATGTGTCCTACAAGCAAACCTGAGAGCCGAAGGTCCGAAAAAGCAGCATGGCACGCGAGGCGGCAGGCCGAGCTCTGCGTGAGGTCGAAGGCCCGAAGCGTTCGTTCAGAGCGGGCTCTCCACGCAAGCCAGAGGGCTAAAGGCCTGAAAGGCGGGCCCACGCGGACACTTTGTTACTCCTAAGTGTCTTACCAGCGAATCTAAGAGCAAGGCCCGAACCGTACCTTTAGAGCGCGCTATCTACGTGAGTCGGAGGGCCAGAGGCCGGAAGCGACCCTCCAGAGTGCGTGCGCTCTCGGATACTCTACTCCTGAAAGTGTTACAAGTGAACCTGAGGGCCGAAGGCATGCACGCTAGGAGGCAGGCCGAGCTCTGCGTAGGGCCGCAGGTCTGAAGCGTCCCTTCAGAGCGCGCTCTCCACGCGAGCCTGCGCAGACAACTTGAGGGCCGAAGACCCGAAAGAGAGCGGCATGGTAAGTGAGGTGGCAGGCCGAGCTCTCCGTATAGGGACGAAGGTCTGTAGCGTCCCTTCAGGGAGCGCTCTTGGACACCATATCCGCAGAGTGTTTTACAAGTGAACCTGAGGGCCAAAGGCCCGTACGGCAAGCCAACGCGGCCAGACACTCCCCTCACTCTATCACATACAAGACTCAAACACTCACCAAGCGGACACACACTCGGTGCGTGCAACGTTTCAGTTACAAAACTCTCTGCCGCTTTTCCTATAGCTTTTATTCACTTCTCTTTTGCGAGGAAATACATAACCAAAACAAGTCAGATTTGGAAAGTACAACACAGGTAACCTCGGGTAAAAACTAGTCCTATTAATATTATAAACGCGAAAGTTTGGGTATTTGATGTTTAGATGTTTGTTACTCAACCACGTTTAAACGGTTAAACTGATTTGGATGTAATTTTGTACGAAGATAGTTTATAGCCTGGATTAAAATGTAGGTCTGTTTTATCCCGGGTCCACGCAGACCAAGTCGCCGGCGAAAGATAGTTGTCTAATAAAGCTGCTTGCGTTCATTGATTTATTAATACTAGACTAGACTAATTTTACATCAACCGGGCGTAAATTGGTAATAACAATCTCACTTGTCAGCCAAAAGAAGACGTAAAATTGTGTGTGGGATGTGAAAAAGTACGCTTCAGTGCACTCGCCTCGCCTTCGGCTCGGGCTACAAAGTTCCTGAGGTGGCCTTTATTTTACTGCTCTAGGTGCGTATCATGACCGTCCGAGTCGTATAACTACTCAGAAAACAAAAAAAGAGTTTCTAAAGGCGCGATGTGACGCCAGCGATCGCTAGCAGAGACAAGCGTGGTGATAGTTAATTGGTGCGTAATTCACAAAATTTATTATTACTTAGTTTTTTATTTGTGTACACCAACAAAATCTATATTTTTTAGAAAGCTTATAAAATTACCTATCTTTTTTAAAATAACTTTTATTACGCTAAAGTTATTATTTATTGAGTTACAAGCATATTTTATCAGTACTCGTTCAAACGCGCAGGGTAAAAAAAACATATATTTTCTAATTATTAAAAAACTGTTGATTGTACGTCATAGCGTTCTAGAAATCAATTATAGTACGTTTAATAAGCTTGCAAATGACACCTCACACGAAGCAATCAGTAAAATAGAACCCGAGATTTGAGCAAAATTCGATGACCGTAGGCGGCCATCTTTGTGACGTCACAGCTATGTCCGTCCCCCTCTCTCTTAACTAAAACCGGCAGATTCGTACCCTGGAGACAACAAGGAACACATCCATACCAGTTTTAGGTATATAGAAGAGATGTCCACGAAAATCGTGAAGGAGACGACTTTTTGCGATTTTGCCACCGTACTAATTCTATTTAAAGTACTATTTAATGACGTCGTCAGACTTGACGCTTCACTGAGTCGAAATCAACTACTTTGACCCCATATTGACCTGTTATGAACCTCTCAAGTGACAAATATAAATATTTTAAAACAAGCTGCGACAGAATTATTATGTTTACGTGCATTACCGACTGAGCTATGGCTTAGTGCAGTGAACAATATTTTCTTTAGTCTGTATACATTACCGTCTAAAGTGGGATTTATGTTTTATTCAGCGTATCCTGACGTTCTTTAGCCGAGTATAACGTAATAATACCCCTTCTGTCGTCCATCATAGTACGAACCTATCCATACTAATGTGATAAATGTGATAAATGTGAAAGTGTATGTGTGTGTGTGTGTGTTTGTGTGTGTGTGTGTGTGTGTGTGTGTGTGTGTGTGTGTGTGTGTGTGTGTGTGTGTGTATGTGCGCGCGTGCGCGTGCGTGTGCGTGTGCGTGTGCGTGTGCGTGCGCGTGCGCGTGTGCGTGTGCGTGTGTGTGTATTTTGTCCGTCTTTCACGGCAAAACGGACCGACGCGACGAATTGGCGTTATTTTTAAGTGGAGACAGTTGAAGGGATGTAGAGTGACATAGGATAGTTTTTATCCCCGAAATCATCCCCTTAGAAATGGGGGGTAAAAGTTTGTATGGAGCTGCGATATCAACGAGTTCCACGCGGACGGAGTCGCGGGCAGAAGCTAGTCTAAAAATATTTATATAACATCCAAAACGTCGAGTTACGTCAAAGAGGTAAATAAATACATTCAATATATGTGTAAATGGATGCAGGTGGCGCAGGTCCGGTCACTTTGGCACTCCCTGGGGTGACTTTTACACTATTACTACTACAACACGGCTTTGAGCTATAAACATAAACATTATTTATTGATAAAACTTATCAGTTTTACTATAGACTAAAAGTTACAATTAGAGGCGAATACGCGTGCCTGAGCTAGCTGAGATTCAGGCAAGAAAGAACTAACAATTAAAATCAAGTTATTAATAATATAATACAATACAGTAACATTCTTATTGACTAGTTCAAAATATTTAGGAAGTCATATATATATATATAATAAAACTTAGGCGCTAACTATAAAGATATAATAAAATTATTTGAAAACGATAAATAACTTCTCTGTGTCGTCATAGGACATATTTTGTAGGGCTTCTCGTAGCGTTGTTTTACATTTCATGTAGTTTAAGGGATATAAACCTAGCCGCGCATTAAGTCTATTGTAAAGAAGTGGACCTAGGAAAAGAAAAAAAAGTCGTATTTGCGTATATTTAGGACAAACAAAATCTTTACGCATTTTACTGGCATGATCAGTGTTGAAAGGGATTTCAGTGTGCTGTTTTAGAACTGTGTGCAATATAAACAATTGTCGAACTGTTAGAACTTCAGATGATTTATACAGAAGGTTTGTGGGGACTTGATAGGGGCGGAAAGTAGAAACCTCAAGTATTGCTCACTGGGCTCTTCGAAAAAAATTGCAGAGAATTTGATGAAATGAAAATACGGTTTCAGCGGGAGAGAATCTATGTTATAGTGTCTCAAAGTAACCAGTAGAAATCGTATAACGTGACCGCATTAAAGGTTCTCGATGCAATTTTATCTTCCTAAAATGCATTTTATATGAATTTTGAGAGAAGAAAGGCCATTAGTGGATGATTACTCTACAACACGAGCCGCTACGATAGTGCGGTGCTCATGAATATGCAGAATACATCGAGCCAGAGGGCTGTTTAGAAATAACCGTCGCTTCCAATTCCAAGCACTCTTTAATGAATTTCGCGTGTTCACTTCCACGTGCGCGGCTCTAACGTGTCAGTACGAGTCCGCGAAACGTATTAAAATGCGATTAGGACGTGAAAGTGATGAACCAGATTGAAGCCCAGTTTTACGCCTGCCCGCCTGCCGGAACCATTGCCGGTGTCGCATTTACCTTTAAATTCTGTCAAGTGGTCGCCGACTGGAGCCCCGACGAGCGTGTACACACGACACAACAATATACACGTACCGTGGCTTGTGTGCTCGTCTCGGCGGCTGGTCGCCGACTGGAGCCCCGACGAGCGTGTACACACAACACAACAATATACACGTCGTACCGTGGCTTGGGTGCTCGTCTCGGCGGCTGGTCGCCGACTGGAGCCCCGACGAGCGTGTACACACGACACAACAATATACACGTACCGTGGCTTGGGTGCTCGTCTCGGCGGCTGGTCGCCGACTGGAGCCCCGACGAGCGTGTACACACAACACAACAATATACACGTACCGTGGCTTGGGTGCTCGTCTCGGCGGCTGGTCGCCGACTGGAGCCCCGACGAGCGTGTACACACGACACAACAATATACACGTACCGTGGCTTGGGTGCTCGTCTCGGCGGCTGGTCGCCGACTGGAGCCCCGACAAGCGTGTACACACCACACAACAATATACACGTACCGTGTCTTGGGTGCTCGTCTCGGCGGCTGGTCGCCGACTGGAGCCCCGACGAGCGCGTACACACGACACAACAATATACACGTACCGTGGCTTGGGTGCTCGTCTCGGCGACTGGTCACCGACTGGAGCCCCGACGAGCGTGTAAACACGACACAACAATATACACGTACCGCGGCTATACATACACATTCATACACTCCACTATCCCCTATACATACATAATACATCTACACTCATCACTATCTCGTATTTGGAACTAGGAAGACCTTTGTAAGATTGTCTCCCATTATTTACGATTGTATCTGCATATATTATTGTATCTGAGAACTGCGCTCTACAAGGGAAATCAGTCTTTACCAGCTGAGTTAATGAAACCTTACTTTACTAACTAAAAAGTTTCAATCACTTACTCCCTCATATTATCAAAGCAAACTTCTGTACCTTCATTACGATGAATTTTCAGTTTTACAATTTACTCAAATGAATGCTAGGATCCACGAACTAATGAATAAATGTTGAAACTTCATCAGCAGCATTTCGCAGTTTTCTTTAATACAAAATACATGTGTTCATATGAGGATCTCCCAACAAATTGCGAATTCCCGGCAGCGGCTCAAATGTTGCTTCTTTTCAAAATAATTATCCACCATAGTTACACGTTGCTAACGAAAACTCTAATGAATTTTGGGAAGCAAGACAGAAAACGCGTAATTAACAACATTAACGAAGGTTGATACGCTTCTCGTATCTTTGGCACACTTGACTGACCCAGTTGGGGCATTACCGCATTGATTTCCCCTTATCGGGGATCGATCCGCGACCGTTAGCTCCATAAGCCGAGTTTCTACCAACAATGTGGTTCGATAGGGCATAGAGAAATCTCTATTTTTAGGGTTCCGCACCTCAAAAGGAAAAAAACAGAACCCTTATCACGTAAAGTATCGAGTTGATATTAAAACCACATACCTACTCAAGTCTACAGTCCCTTAAAGCTGTAGAAAATCAAACTACTATGTTAACATAAAAAAGGTACTTATTGCCAATTAAAAACATATATTTCGTCACTCTCAGGGGAATCAAAATTTCTAGTGTACTTTCCGTTGACCCAGTGCTATGAAATTTAGCAAGTGAATATCGTCTTATACCGAGTCCGACTCGCATTTGTCCGGAAGGTAAGCTGACACCATACTTTAAAGGACCCACAAGTACGTTGCCGATCCTTTATTGTAATTAAGCTTTGTTTATTTGTGATGTTGATTTAATTTCAATATGCTACATTTTCCGCGATTGAATCCCAAGCTTACGAAAGACCAGTTCCGTATTTATCGGTGTACGTAAAGCTATGAGCTGTCAGTCAGTAAAATGACTCCTTCCTAATTGGCGCGAGGTGCGCGAAAACCAGGCGGCCCGCTCCGCGTCCGCTCAATACAATAATATTGCGCAAATGTTCTACACCGACAAATAATGAAGCCAGAGCGATAACGCTCTCGGTAAAGCACAAAATACGGTATACCGATTCCGCCCTGCTAAACGCGGAGCCTGTTATAAATCAGTAGGTATACTAGTGTACCCTTAATTCCCTTTGCTCAATAATTCACCGAGCGAGCGTCACCATCAATCTGCTACTGTCGTCGACTAATTCCGTATATATATTATATTATCCATCTATCTCTCCCTCAAATCTCAATTACGTCACAAGTCATACTGCTGGAGATATTGCAGAAGTGTTCACGTCAATAAACTCTCTTTAGCATTTTGTAACGGATAATCTCCAGACTTGTTCTACTCTTCCGATTCAAACATCTACTTAAATTGATTTAGTAACTGTAACAAGTGCTTTCTCCCGGCTATGTGCCCCTTCAAAACACTGTCGCAGAAAATTGTCAAGAAAAAAATAAGAACTAATAAGGTCAGTAATGAAGCTAAAACCCTGGGAAAGCTTTGGATATGAAAGAAACAATTGCCAAATACTATTATACTCTTTATTTCACAGGAAGGCACCGTAACTGTAACGGAAGCTGTATATATCTTACACCAATTTGCATGTCATGGCGAGACCAGTCAACCTTTCAATCTATGAATCCTGACCTATTTCGATTGCTAAGGATAGAGCTGGGTCGTGTAACACTAGGTCCAAAGGACTGGAATCTCTACCATGAGTAAGTTACACCTTTATTACACTGTACTTCTTAAATACTAATATGGCAATGGATTGGCACCAGGGATAAAATTTCTAACTATAATTATTTACACAATTATATCTTTATTTTTGGTACGCCTGTTTCGAACTGGAGCGAACACACCTGAATTTACTGCTGTGGAAGGCGACCGGACAGCAGGCGGACCTTGAAACTGGGTAGCTTCCTCCGTCTCGCTAGAGGGACCCGATGCCGAAGCTGCTAGACAAGAAGCATTTCCAACAAACAAACACTTTCTTAATCCTTCTCCTTCTTTCTCAATTTCCCGTTCACTGAAAATAATTAAATTGGATTAATTAGTGAACGGTGGGTACCTACTACACGCCGACATGAAACCTTCACAGAATGGGTAAGTTTATCTTACCAATAGTGAACTATATAACTTTCATAGTTCCTCCTATCGCGAAACTCCCTCCTCGCTGAATTCCTCTCCTGAAAAGACCAGAGAACAGATTACTACCTAATTCCTCGTGTTTCGCGCCACGCGGAATTACACTCAATCCATCACAATTAATACTCACGGTTCTTCTCCCTTTCAGGACACCGGTACGGAATCAGCTCCCAAAATGGTGACCACCAATGGGTCAGAAATAAGATTTCTTCAGAAACCTGATGCTGCTGTGTCAGCCGCGAATTCAAAAATGGCCCCATGAACATCTTGGGAAACCCACTTGCCCTCAGGCCTTATCTCTGGTATTGCAGTGGAATAAATTATCCAATCCTGAATACTGTCTTTTAATTTTTTATCTCACCTAATTGAAACCTGCTACTATTAATTTATATGAAAATTAAATTGGGGATTGCTAATTCTTTGTAATTTCCTTTAATTCAGAATTAGCCCCATTTTCAAACTTGGAATTTGTAAGTTCACTAACAAAATTCTATATACCTATCTAGATCTTGATTGCTACCAAGTTGCATTAAAAACTCAATTTTATATTTAAAAATAGGATTTTTCCCTAAGCTGACAACACAGACCACAGGTTCATTACAACACAATTAAAGCTGTTTAAGACTTCTTTTTAGATGCTGTGTTGATGTTTAGAGGCAGTGCTACACGATGCCAATAAATTAAAATATTACGCCGTTACAATACATCCCCCCCCGATGAAAAGGTTCAACGCAGGTGAACCGCTCGCTGTCCTCAGCGACTTTCCGCACCTGCCACAACAACTTAAAAAAATAACAACCAATATTTAGAGAAATTGTAAGACCAATTACTTATCCTAAACTTCAAACAACCAAAAAAAAAATATATATATATATGTGGCCCATAAGGCCGAGGTTGATCCCCTGGGGATCACTAACCTACCCCAAAACGTTACGACAGTCTCTTTTCTAAAGAGAAACCAACCCGTCGGGTTACTAAGAAAACAATTTAAAAGAAAAAACACAAAGGATCCAATAGAACCCACGAATAAGTGGGAAAGTTAACCTAAACTAACCTATTTGCCTTCATACCGGTAAACATTCCTTTAGCCTTTGCATCACAACCTAAAGTTGTGCTGCAGAAGCTAACTCAAACTGCCAGGGCCTATGTTCAGCAGTCTTCAACACAATCTCCGCTTGCCCGGGCAAAAGTCCATATCCGAGAAAATATCCCTGTCCCAGATTTAGGGCATAGGGTATAAAAGAATGAAAAAAAAACTCTTTGTCTCCAAGTCTCAGCCGAAAGAGAAATATGTTAGCTAAAAAAAAAAACAAGCACCATTTAGGCACTTGTCAGGCACCTGACCACACGTAGACAAAGCAAGTGCGCAAAAGAATTTGTACCACTTGGGTACTCATCAAAGGAGGCGAAGCAGGAGACTACACGTCACCGACATTACGTAACAGGATATAGTGCAAGCATTTATAAACTAGCCTATAAATGTGACACTAGTGTGCACACAGGCCTCCTGTCATGGATGAAAGGGGAATAAGGTCATATTAAAGATTAATTAATCCGATCCTGGTATTGAGCACAGGTTGATCGCACCTAACATACTTCGCAGTCAAATTCCCATTTACATCATTCATTCGTCATCTAAACACACATGAGTAGTAAAACAGTAGCTCCTGTTCACCACGTACCTTCCAAAATTCGTGATTAAATATTCCAAAATATTTTTAACACTACTTGCGATTAATAACCGTAACTAAGATGTTCACATTTGGCAGTAATAATTAGTTAACTCTGGCGGCACGGCGACGGCTCGTATTGAACTCGGGGCCGTACGTCCAGAGATAACATTACTCTAGGCGTCTGTGGTTGTTGGCCCTGGCGGCACGGCGACGCACTCACAAACACGAGGCCGTACGTCCAGGGACAACTTCACACCTATAACCCTACACCAACTGCCTACTTAAAATCTTTAACATGCCACGAGCCAATCGGATGACCATCCATCCTTTCGAGCTCATAAACTAAAGGAGACAAAACCGCTTTAACCCTGCATTTTTCATACTTGGGCGCAAGTTTTGACATTCTAAACTTTGAAGCGTCGCTTTGTACATATGTACGCTTCCAAACAATGTCCCCAACCGAGAACTTCGCCGAACGGCGACGGGGACGGCTTAAATTGTAATATTTTGCGTTAATTGCATGTGCTTTTAATAAACGTAACCTAACCTGCTCAAATATGTCTTTCAATATTCCAAATTGACCTGCGTACTCATCCCTAGGAACAGCTGTGGTGTACTTTTGATCGGTGTCCTTATAAAAGGACCCGTTGATGACTGGTTCTCTAGCGTGAACTAAAAAAAATGGAGAAAACCCTGTGGACTCGTTTACTGCACTGTTTATCGCAAACCTAATCTGGTGCAGTTTTTCATCCCATGTTCGGTGATTGTCCTCTACGTAGGACGCTACGGAAATCATCACTGTCTTATTGTACCGTTCAACTAAATTTACCTGGGCGGTATAACGCGGTCCGTAAAATAGGTTAGGTATATTGTATCGTTTTATCAACTGCTTAAACTCTGATCCCGTAAATTGCACTCCGTTATCAGTGATTACGGTTTCAGGCACACCATGTGTTAAAATGACGTGTTCTTCAAAAGTCTTCGCCACCAAAGCGCTTGTGGCGCGGCGAAGCGGAAATAGCAGTGTGAATTTCGAAAAGCAACATGTTACCACAAACAAAAAGGTAAAACCTCTTCGAGAGCGCGGAAGTGGGCCCACCAGATCGATGCTAACTACCTGCCATGGGCGATGACATACCTTTGGCTGTCCCATCAGGCCTGCAGTCGGTTTTTGGGAGTGTTTATAGGCTGCACAGGTATCGCAAGCCTTTAAATACTCGACCACATCCTTATACATTCCCGGCCAAAAGTATGTTAACGCCAGCCGGCGATGAGTTTTAAAAACACCAAAATGAGCTGCAGTTGCTTCGCAATGGTTTTCCTGCAAAACTCTTTTACGGTCACCCTTTCTTACCACTTCCTTCCAATCAAACTCTCTTAATAAGTTATACTTAGACTGGCTAAGTCTAAATAACTTTCCCTCCTTCATGCAAAAATTTGGAAAATTTGCGGGATGAGTTGTGCATCCACTTTTAATTCTGTCATACCATTCATCCGGCTCATCATTTACCACATTAGTTACGTTTACTGCGTCAACCGTCATAAGCCTAGACAGTGCATCAGGCACAACGTTAAGCGATCCCTTCCTGTGCTCAATATCAAAATCAAATTGAGACAGTCTGCAACCCCAACGAGCTAACCTACCTGACGGGTTTTCAAGTTTCATAAACCATTTTAATGACGCATGGTCCGTAATTACTGTAAATTTTCGTGACCCTAAATACGCTTGAAACTTCTCAATTGAAAATAATACGCTCAACGCCTCACGCTCCGTTGCGCTGTAGTTGCACTCGCTTTTATTTAAGGAGCGACTGACATACGCGATTGGATGCTCGCGTCCTTCGATAGTCTGAGAAAGCATTCCACCGATCCCATAAGAAGACGCATCACAGTGTACGGCGAACGGCTTACTAAAGTCCGGAACTGCCAAGATAGGGGCCGTCACTAGGGCGTTCTTTAAGGATTTAAACGCTTCCTCTGCTTCCTCAGACCACCTGAAGGCTGGTGCGTTTTTACCCTTCGACGTGAGTTTATTCAAGGGCGCGGCTATCGTTGAAAAATCACGAATAAACCTACGATACCACGAGCACGTGCCCAGAAAAATCTTTACCTCACGCGAAGTCGTTGGTGTTGGAAAGTTCAAAATGGCAGCCACCTTATTAGGATCAGTACGCAAGCCGTACTCGTCTACGACATATCCGAGGTATTTCAGCGACTGCCTGAAGAACGTAGATTTGGTAAAATTTATTGTTAAATTTGCCATTTTCAACTTCGCCAACACACGGTTCAATAAAAGCAAGTGGGTCTGGTAGTCTGACGAACAAATTACGATGTCGTCTATGTAACAAAAGACTAAACCGTTTTCTACGTCACTGGTTAAATTATGGTCAATCAGCGTGTCCATGAGACGCTGTTGACGAGCAGGCGCGCCACACAAACCAAAAGGCATGACTTTAAATTTGTATAAGCCTCGACCATTTACTACAAAACTAGTTTTGTCCTGCGAGCTCTCAGCTAACGGTATTTGCCAGAAATAGGAGCTTAAATCGATCGACGACAGGTATTTCGCCTCCTTTAAGCTGTCCAGAATTTGCGGTATGTAAGGAATGGAGTACGAATCCTCCTTCGTCACCGAATTTAACCTCCTACAGTCTAGACAAAAACGCCAATCACCGTTAGACTTTTTCACTAATAAAGCCGGGTTACTCCACGGACTCTCGCAGGGTGTGACTACATCTAAAGCTAACATACGGTCGAGTTCGGAACTTAAAACTGCGCGTTTCTCGGCTGACAAGGGGTATTGTTTCGTTTTGATAGGTAAAGCGTCGCCAGTATCAATCACATGTTCTATCAAGCTGGTTCGGCCTAGACCTTTCTCCTCGAACGAAATTTCCCTAAATTTAGCTACTGCGGCATCCGCGAGTTCCTTTTCGGCCGTTGACAAATGGTCGTATGATTGTATTGTGTGCACCTGTCTTGCATCTAACCCATTGCAATTAAAATAAGTTTCAGGTGAAGCCATATAATCAATATTTTTAAATATTTCCGGTGCCAGATGAAAGGACTGCCAAAAATCCACTCCTAAAATAACGTTTGAGACAATGCTGGGTATCACAATAAACTTAATTACATGTGTTATGTTATTAAATGTAACGGGGACAAAGATATACCCTATTGTCTCAACCTCAACTCCGTTTGTCACATTACACTTCGGTGACGTGTGCATTTGGTTCAACTTAAACCCAAACTTAATGAAATCCAAATGAGATTGGTTACCTAGAATAGAAATTCCGGCTCCCGAATCTAACAAACCGTAAATCTCAAAATTATTTACGTTAACCCTTAAGTAAGGTCGAATATCCTCTTTATTTGGGGCAAAATAAACCGTTGCGATTGAGGAATAACTATTAAACTTATCAATCGAATTTAATATATCGCGTTTTATTTCATCGCTAAAATCGCTACGGTTCTCAATCAGTTTTTTGAATTATGCGTATTTGGTTTTTGAACGCTCCCCTGCTGCGCACACGATTTGCCGTTATCTGTCGCGTCACTTTGACAATTCGGACCATTATTTGGTTTTACGTGCTGCTTTGCACGTTTGCAAAAACGGAAATTATGTGCAGTGCCGCCGCATTTGTAGCAAACTGGTATGCTGCCCGAGGACCCTGACGTACCTGGAGCACTATAATGATTGCCTCGACCGGCCGATGAGAAATTGTTAGTTCTTCGCGAACTCGAAGTGTCGGGTTTCGGGTTAGGCGCATTATAGGCCGCATTCCCGTTCACTGCAACTGCATTTACCGAGGACGATTTCCCTTTGAAGGCGTATTCACTGCAAAGTGTACTAGAAGTAACCTTGGGCGGTTCTGCAAATAATTTAACCCTCTGCAATGCCCCTTCTAGCTTCCTGCAATTACTTTTAAGCTCTGCCACCGTGTTAATCTCCAGTAAGGCTAACTGTTGGGTAAATATTGGGCGAATGTTATGCAATAAAATCTCCAACTTTGCCTCCTCTGATAAAGCCGTCCTCAACCTACCAAACAAACCAGACATGGTTGCAAAATATAAATGAATTGGCTCGTTATCACCTTGTGTTCTTGACTGAATTTCCAATTTTAGTCTATGGTCATAATCACAAGGCTCAAACTCATCCAAAAGCAAATGCTTTAAGTCATTCCAATTGTTCACAGATTCCTTAATACCACGATACCATATCAGAGCCTGATCGACAAACAAATGTGGAGCTGCTCTAAATAACTTTGAACTTGGAACGTTATTTGCTTCCCTCAGCTCCTCAACATGCTCTAAAAATGAGCGCGGGTCTGTACTACCATTGAATTTGACTCCCCATTTGGAAATACTTAAGTCTGATGAACACTGTAATTGCAAATCTCTAAAGTCGCTTGTCATTGCTTCAGGAGTAACGCCAGACACTGCTGATCCTGGATTAAAACTGTCTACCTTAACCAACAATGCCTCCAATCTGGACTGCGAAGCTGCCTTAATAGCCAAATGCTCAGCGCTCAATTCCGGTTTTATCCGGCCCAACTGATAGAACAAGTGGTGTGCTAAGGCCCTTGTTCGACTCGCGGTGTATCGATCTTTATGCCTAGTGTGCCTATCCACCAAGGAAGATAACTCTGAAAGCTTCTCCGAAATCACGTTAAGGTCGGTCTCTGCTGAGAAAGGAGTGTCCAGTATGACCTCGCTTGGAGCCTCAACAATAAGACCTCGCAACTGCTTCCTCAAACCTTCAACAGTTGTTGCTGGTGTTTCAGACCGAATTTGTACCTCATAAACAAGTTCATCTTTGAGCAAACTATGAAACTGAATTTGGCGTTCCATGTTTGTAATATTAATTGATGATAAAATTTGATCCCTTTGCCTTACAATGTAAGTAACCAAATGTCTGTGTAACCAACAATATTGATTGTAATAAAGCTAAATAGTGCTACTGATTGTTGTTATTCTAGTTCCTAAGTGTATAACTATATGATAATGTATCTCAAAATACACCGTAAGTTTTGTTGTACAACATAAGAAACCAACACTGAAAATGTATAAAGCTATCCTTAATGCAGAATGGATCTAAGTTTTAAATATAATTCTAAATCTACAATTGTTAATTTTGAAAAGTAAATATTGTTTTGTACACAAGATGGCTGACAAAGATTTGTCTCAAGTTTTGTTAATATTCTCAAAATAATCAGAAATATTTCAACCAAACGGCTGCTTAAACAAGGTTTTCCGCCTGAAACATGTCAAATGGACATTCGGAATTTCGTAACGTCGCAAAACGAAAAAAGCTTAAGTACATGTGTCAAAATGCTAGTGTCAGCAAATTATAATAACCTCCAAAATTTGTCAATGTGTTATCAAATATTACTAAATACCAATGAAATACTGCCTAAAACCAGCCACAAATGTGGTAAATAGTAGGGGTTTATAAATAAAGAACACAATTATGTACACAAGGTGAGTTCACAGGTGATTCCTATACGAAATTACACAAAACCTCTAGTGCCATAAAACTTTCCCTGGGTGAAAATATATCAAAAAAAGAAAGATTTAACGTTGGGCGCCACTGTAACAAGTGCTTTCTCCCGGCTATGTGCCCCTTCAAAACACTGTCGCAGAAAATTGTCAAGAAAAAAATAAGAACTAATAAGGTCAGTAATGAAGCTAAAACCCTGGGAAAGCTTTGGATATGAAAGAAACAATTGCCAAATACTATTATACTCTTTATTTCACAGGAAGGCACCGTAACTGTAACGGAAGCTGTATATATCTTACACCAATTTGCATGTCATGGCGAGACCAGTCAACCTTTCAATCTATGAATCCTGACCTATTTCGATTGCTAAGGATAGAGCTGGGTCGTGTAACACTAGGTCCAAAGGACTGGAATCTCTACCATGAGTAAGTTACACCTTTATTACACTGTACTTCTTAAATACTAATATGGCAATGGATTGGCACCAGGGATAAAATTTCTAACTATAATTATTTACACAATTATATCTTTATTTTTGGTACGCCTGTTTCGAACTGGAGCGAACACACCTGAATTTACTGCTGTGGAAGGCGACCGGACAGCAGGCGGACCTTGAAACTGGGTAGCTTCCTCCGTCTCGCTAGAGGGACCCGATGCCGAAGCTGCTAGACAAGAAGCATTTCCAACAAACAAACACTTTCTTAATCCTTCTCCTTCTTTCTCAATTTCCCGTTCACTGAAAATAATTAAATTGGATTAATTAGTGAACGGTGGGTACCTACTACACGCCGACATGAAACCTTCACAGAATGGGTAAGTTTATCTTACCAATAGTGAACTATATAACTTTCATAGTTCCTCCTATCGCGAAACTCCCTCCTCGCTGAATTCCTCTCCTGAAAAGACCAGAGAACAGATTACTACCTAATTCCTCGTGTTTCGCGCCACGCGGAATTACACTCAATCCATCACAATTAATACTCACGGTTCTTCTCCCTTTCAGGACACCGGTACGGAATCAGCTCCCAAAATGGTGACCACCAATGGGTCAGAAATAAGATTTCTTCAGAAACCTGATGCTGCTGTGTCAGCCGCGAATTCAAAAATGGCCCCGTGAACATCTTGGGAAACCCACTTGCCCTCAGGCCTTATCTCTGGTAATGCAGTGGAATAAATTATCCAATCCTGAATACTGTCTTTTAATTTTTTATCTCACCTAATTGAAACCTGCTACTATTAATTTATATGAAAATTAAATTGGGGATTGCTAATTCTTTGTAATTTCCTTTAATTCAGAATTAGCCCCATTTTCAAACTTGGAATTTGTAAGTTCACTAACAAAATTCTATATACCTATCTAGATCTTGATTGCTACCAAGTTGCATTAAAAACTCAATTTTATATTTAAAAATAGGATTTTTCCCTAAGCTGACAACACAGACCACAGGTTCATTACAACACAATTAAAGCTGTTTAAGACTTCTTTTTAGATGCTGTGTTGATGTTTAGAGGCAGTGCTACACGATGCCAATAAATTAAAATATTACGCCGTTACATAACGTATCATATACGTACAGTTTTTGTATTTACATTTTGTTAAGGATTTTATAATTTTACGTGTATTAGTGCCCTCGTAGATACTTAAGATGGTTCGCTTTCCATACATAAATAGGAAAGAGGGAATTTCGCGCAAATAGAAAACCAATTTATGAAAAATTGTTACAAAAGTTTCTTGAAGTATCACGCCGTTAGCCTGCGAATGTCAAATAACGGTTTGTATGGAAAGCGAACCACCTTAATGCACTAGGTGGTATGGTTGTGAAAAGGTCTTATTTACACGCCGCAATAGTAAATGACATTAGCTAAATCATTGATTATTAAGTTATTAATATCGAACTTTATTACGGAATATTAAGCTGAAAATGGCCCATGAACCTCGAACCTCTTGAACGATATCATTTCATTACCTGCACTACTCGGATTATCCCTTTTATGTTGCAATCACTATTCACTACGTTTCGGTCTCTTTCTGACATATTAATTTGGCCAAGAAGTGCCAGAAGCTGATGAAAGTGTGATTGGGATTAAAAGTGACGGATAAAATTGGATCTTATGAATTGTTTTTACTGCGTAGTCAACAATCATTTAACTAAAAAAGAAAACGTTGATTATGAATCCTAAAGTTTTAACAGTCATAGAGTAAAAATTTAGTTTTTAGATATTTAGAGAAAATAAACCTTTTCACCTCAGCAGCTCGGACAAGCATATTTTGCTGCGTAAAAACAGTGTGCAAAATGCGATTTTGCTCACTCCGTGAGACAAAGTAGCTTTTTAATTTTAATGCGCAGCACTGACATTTCGTCGTATGGGGTCTATTACAAGTTCAGAATATTTGAACTTTATTAGTGCTGTCCCTTTCACTCCATTACGAAATAAGAAATTGGCAGACATAGGTCGATCCATAGTTCGATCATCGAATTTTAAAGTAGACCCCCAAAAAAGCGCGAAACAAGTAACACGTTCGAAAACTATCAAATTAACAAGTTTAAATTACCAAAATAATAAAAAAAAACAAAGGAATTTTCAGTTGAAGAATATTTAAATAAAAAGTCTCGAAATAAACTGCTTTTCTCATAATAAACAGGTAAACATGAATTTTATTACGCTAGCTAATTATTAATTTTAGTTTAAACAATCTCAAATTTTATGATAACAGATGTAGTTTTCGAACGTAAGCGCCGCGCCCCGCCCCTTTTAAAAAAAATCGTGCTTTTTATTTGTTTCAGATTTTATTAGGTACTTATATTATTCTTCATTCTTGCGTTATTGATAAGTATTGGTTTTAAATATAAAAACTACTAGGATAAATCAATTCTCTACCTAACTAGGATATGTAGTGAAGTCAGTGACGTGACGAAGGCAGTATTTTAACAACAGTACTACGGCTAGTTTTTGATGTGCACGCGAGATATACGTAATATGCTAATGTGTGCCCTTGTGATAATGATAAATATTTCTAAAGTATTTCGAAGATATTAGTAAAATCGATGCTTTTTAACAATAATATGGTTAGTTTTTAGTGATGTGTTTTAATGTCAAGTGACACTCGTAATAGATACTGAAATATCCTTTGGTTTCTCGCGCCTTGTCTCGCCTTTTTAGTATTGACTAACTAACGGCGCGGCGCTGAGGAGTTAAAACAACCAGTAACGAACGCCTAATTAAGTTTCCTTCCTGAATAATCTTGAGACGAATAGGTAGGTGATACTATTATACATATTTTTAATGTGAATAATATGTTCTCACTGCTGATGTGAAAAGTCGTATGTGTTACTCGAGAGCAAAGTATGTGCATCTCGTGCTTTTGAGTCCTTCGCTGCGCTCAAGATTCAATTTTAGAATCTCGCTTCCTCAGGACTCAAAAACAGCGCTCGCAGCAAAAACAAACTTTGCTCTCTTGTTGCACAAATAACTATTATCGCCCTAGGATTAAGTGCCAAAGCGGGGCCCGGACTTCTTAAAGCACGACCGGAAAAAAAAGCTTGGTGGATGATGAAACCTTTATCACCATTGCATAATATTGGAACTATGCAATCTATGCTAATTCTATAAAAAGGTATGGTACAATTGTGAAATAAATGAAAGATAGCGATATCGCAGGGGTGTCTGTCTCTGTCATTAGGAATAGAATCGCAGCCCTGTTTAACATAACTTGCTCCATAGTTTATATCAGTTTTAATTTAATTCCAACAACTCCAGTTATGTAAATATTATAAGTATAATACAATACCCAGGTGTCTCAATATACCTATGAATCAGCAAACTTTGCTCCAACTTAGGGCCAAAGAATGTTCTCCACTAAGATATTCCTCTATTTTCCCATGTATCTCTATAATGTATTCCCCTAGCAGAAACCTCACAACAATCTCAGTAGTATATTCCTAAACTATTTGCCATGTACCCCTTTTATCAATTCGCTATTTAGGATCTCACCAAAACCCAAAACAAGCTAGCTAGCACTAGCATATTCCTAGGCTATTTTCCTTTGTTACCTATAATTTATTCCCTGTTTAGGATCTAAACAGAACCCAGAATAGGCGGTACCAAGCGTCCGGGGCGGAAATGAAATGCATGCACCGTCCGGACGCCAACGGGTGCATAAAATAACGATTTATTATCGAAATCCATTTAGTTTTCAAATCTGTGTCCGTTTCCCTAGGCGTATTGTTATGATATTGGCGTGGGATTGCACGATACTCCAACAATAATAATAATTATTGAGAAATTTTACTGATAGCCGCTTATTCGCTTATTCATTTGATGTTTCTTTTTTGTAGGCCTAAAAATGTTGGTCAAGAGAACTAGGGAGCAGTACAACTGGCTGCCATGTCGCACGCACACATTGTTTTTGTCTCACTCGCACGGAGCCAATTAGAAAAAGTAGGGTCGATTTTTTGGTCTCATGTTGTGACGCCTCATGCAAAATAAAGAATTCGGATATTTGTATAGTTCGTCGTCCACCAAATGGTGCAAAAAAATCAGCCAAATGTAAAAGCTAAAACATTGACCTTTACTATCACTTATTTCATGGTCCTAACACGATCGACGCTTATTGCATCGTTGACAAGGAATACCAATATTAAATCAATACGTCGTGCCAAATAGACTCCCCGGTATCGATACCGATAACTTGTTTTGTCGTATCAGCATAAAGCTTTAGAAACTACTTCCTATCAACTTTATTTAAATCCATCTTTTCTTTGTGTTTTCGTCTCGATAGCATCCTCGGTTATTGCTTCGGAGATATAGGTACTGTGATCTAGTCTAAAGAATACCTTAAGGCATTAACCTTTTTAGAAGAGGAGAGATTAAAATTATAGGGTGGAAAGGATGTTTGCCAGGGATGCATACAATATCTAATTATAACTAAAATCTTATTTATAAGTTTAAAGCTAAAATTGTTATCAGTATTTTCTATAAAATAATAACTGAGTAAACTGGCGCAGTCGACAGGATAAAAAGCCTTCAAACTGACAAAATATTGTGAGATATTGGAAACAAGCAGAGTATGCAGAAGATGAGAAAGTAATATAAAAGCGGCGTCTCGGACGCTTCGCCAAGGATGCAAACAATATCAATTTATTACAAAAATATATTAAGTTTTGAAGCCTGATATCGATACTAGGAACTTCTTTAAAGTATATCAGTATGATGCTAGAGAAATCACTTCCTTCGTCATTATCAGCCTGTAATCGGCCACCGCCAAGCCTAACCCTACACTAAGTCATTTATCCCGGTCCCGTGATGGTCTCATTCAGGAATGATATGCGGACAAAAACACTTCGTTAGGATATACAATGCAATACAAATATTCTTTATTGCTCACCATACATAGTAGACAATAGAAAAATAGTGGTAAATTAAACATAAACAATGGTAGACAACAGGCGGTCTTATCGCTAAAAAACGATCTCTTCCAGACAACCTTTATATAGCTAGAATAGATATTTTAATTTTCTAGAAAATACTAACTGAGTGCATTGGCGCAGTCGATAGGATACAATAACCTACACACTGACAAAATATTGTAAGATATTAGAGACGAGCAGAGTTATTTTCTTTAATTTATTTACAGGCCCTTGTATATAAAACCTGAAAATTTAACACATAATAGTTAGGAATGTTAGAATTGAATTTGGGTGTGAATGGGTATCTAAGGTAAATCTTTTGTTTATAATTTGACTTAAAATAATTTCTCATAAGTCTAATGCTGGGTTATGGGGGTCACTTAGAAGCACTTTTCTCATTTGTGTGTATTTTAATTTTTTTACATACCTTTCTACACGTTATATGCAGCTTTTAGTTGACTCTTGCGACCATTAATTTTTATTGTAAAGCTATTTACTGATATACCATCAGTTGCAAAGAGTAGGTACTGGACCTAGCACATAGAAAAGCTTGTTACAATAGCAAAGTCCGAAAAGTTATGACCCCACAAATACGTAGAAAATCCGAATACGAACTGTTATTCTCCCTTGTTTGTCTCCAAGTTTTCTTTTCTTACTTTAATTAGAGGATGGAGAGTCCACAAATCCACACAAAGTCACGTTTCTAAGTGAAAAAGTTTATAATTAGAGTTACCAGAATGTCTTAAGATATGTTTATGCATTAAAGGTTGAGGACTTTATATTAATACTAGCTCCCCACGCGGCTTCGCATTGCAAAGAACTCAGTCAAACTCGCGGGACAAAATATGCATATAACTATCTAGGAACTATTTTCTACACGCAGGTGAAATATTTTATGAAACCAGATAAGCGGTTCCGGAGCTTATCCATTACATACACACTTATAAACTTACAAAGCTACAATATCTGAGACGCTTCCTCTTTATAATATATGTACTTACAGATGAGGATTTTGGCAAGGGTCTTGCAAGCCACATTAGATCACAATCGAATTTTATCTCAAGACCAGCTCATGAAATTTCTTAATTTTACACAAACGGCTTGTTTAAGCATTTCAAAACATTTATTAAATTTTGACTATCAACTTGACAAACGCTAACTGGGTATTTAATCAGTCATAAAAATCATTTGACGACCTACGTAGCCTAGTTGGTAGTGACCCTGCCTAAGAAGCCGGAGGTCCCGGGCTCGAATCCCGGTAAGGGCATATATTTGTGCGATGAGCATGAATATTTGTGCCTGAGTCATGGATGTTTTCTAGCTCGAAGCTTTGCTTAGTTTGGGACTAGGTCGATTTTATTAAGAATGTCCCTAAATATTAATTTATTTATTAATTGTCTGTTTAGCCGTTCGCAATGCTTGCTACTTCCTATCGATTTAGAAATTGAGCGTCGTAACGAGCTCGATAAAAAACGAGACGAGCTCAAGGCTCGTTCACCAGCAACCATCAGTTGCAACTACGTCGGCGGGGTGCGATCGCACTTGGTGCAAGATAACAGCACTTTTTCGAGAAAAAGAGGGCTCGTAAGCCACTTGAGAACGCATCGTAGAAGAACAACACTCTAATAATAATAATAGTAAATACCAAAGCCAGATTACACAGTCGCTGTGGCCAAATGGGTCAGGTCAAATTCTTCATAATCATCATCATGATAATGCTTTGATGCAATAAGTATTAAGTACATTATATTTTCTGCGAACATTTTAGTGTTACGTTCAACTTTATAATGTGTTTATAACATATAATTTTACCGTTTAAAGCTTAAACTGAAGTATTGCTTAAACTTTATCTTGTCGGAATATCTATAAACATTTGTTCGAAAACCTGCCGTTGCAGTCTACAGGGCATTCAACTAGCGTAAAAAACTTTGATGATTGGATTCACTAATAGTCCTAGAACAAATAATGCTGACTTCAAATTCTGGAGGACAATAGCCTTTTGTTTGTACAGTGAACTTTAGGGTACAAGTACAAGTACACAAAGTACACTGTACAAGGTAGGTACGCAATCATTATCAAATCAGCCGAAAGACGTCCAGTACAGATTCATTTATTTATTTATTTATTTATTGACAAATACATGTACGTGACATTACAGTAATAACCAATGCGTCACGAAACCAAAACAACAAATAATACTATTTAGGCGACGAAACGGCGTGGCCCCGTTGCATCGTCGTCTCCGGTGTAGGATTCGGCAGATTGCCCCGGAACCGTCGAAACACTATACACCCTTGGGCCAGAAGTCAGCTCATGCGACGGTCTCCTGCAGCGGCCGCGGCACGCGCACCACAAACGAGCTGAAGTGCACATAGTGGCGCGAACGCAGCTGGAACACCCTCAGCGAGAAGCCGGTCTTCTGATGAAAGTACTCCGCCATATCATCAGCCGTGGCGGAGTAATGCAGACGCGATACATATAGCGCCTTGCTCGGTGTGGCAACCCGAAGACCGGAACCAACCGGTTCTGCAGTACCACACTGACTCTTGCGCGGCTTGCGCTTCCTCGACACCGTTGTAAAACCCTCCTTATCCACATCGGTGCGCGGGGGCTTCTCCTTTGGAGGAACCCGAACTTCACGCGCTCTTGAGGGCGCGTCTCTCCGGTCGGCTGCGACAGATCGACCAGCTACGGCACCAGCATAGCGATGACGCGATTTAGAGGATAGGGCGGCGGCAGATCATAGGTCCTCCAAAGAGTGACACAATAACCGATCCTGCGCCACCCGTAGCCAGTGAGTCCGTCCCGTGACTTGACCAGGTCATCAGTCCAACTGGTTCAGTCTACCAATGCTGCGTATCCCGATAGGTGGTTGCCACTCGAAAACCTTTCCGATCCAACGAACATCGGTTCTACGTGCAATGTGCAGTGAAACGCCCCTTCGTAGCGCCGTTCATCCACAGTTTGTCAAAGATCCTACGCTAAGTGAAATGACGCATCGTCGGAGACGTCAGTGATAATGGAGGACCTTTAGAAGTAATTGTAGTATTTGATCGCAAATTACACCAGATAGCCTCTTAGGAGGTTTGAGGGTGAAAAGATATGATTATACACCACCAAGCATTTACACTCTAGTGAACTAACACAAAAGACTTTGGATTTCGGATAAGGTAGAGTATAATATAATGCTTATCTTACGAAGGTAAAACTACGTCAGTTGCCAATAACGAACGAAAGATAAAATGAATTAAATTAGGTCCACCATATTCCAGCAGGTCGATTACGTTTACGTAACGCATTGTACGTACGTTAGGTAGATCTAAATGTCAATTTATACCGGGTGGAAAGGCACGACGATCTTTTCCGCAAAGGGAGGTTAGTTTAACTGATGGAGAATCGATTCGTAATGTTTAGACATTTTTACGAACAATTAGTAAAAATATTAAAATTAATTAATGTTCTTCTTAGTGACAACCCTACTATAACTACGTACTAATAATTGTATATGCGTATTGATAAAGGTCACTGACCCTTGTGTTATTGTTAAAATGTTACTGAACCTAATGAGGGTTATCACTTGCAGTATTTTGCATTAAAATTTAACTGCCTATAACTTCAAAACGCTTACGAATATGAGCCTAGTTTCTTTAGAGGAAATACAGAACTAAATCTAAACAATCCCCCTTTTGCAGAAAGTCTCGTCGTGCCTTTCCACCCGGTATATGGAAAAAATAACAGTTGGACTGTCTTAGCGCGCGTTGGAAACGTTTCGTGATTACCGCTCAGATATAAAATGACAGCCTCGCTTACAATCACTGGTTTTTGCCATGTTTCCATTTTCTCGAACTTCAAAATTGGTAAAATTAACAACAATCCTGCCTAAAAATATAAAATGTTAACTAAAATAGGTGTGCATTTAAAGATACCCTGCCAAGTTTAGAGCTGCCATATCGAAATATTTTTTTTAAATATAAATAGCCCAGAAGTAAAAAAGAAACATAATTCACTAAAACGCTTTTTTTTATGTAGAAGAGCTGAGATTTGTCAAACAAATGGCTACATTTGTTAGCATTCGTCAAGCTCAGCTATGAGCCATACCTAAATTAGATTGATAGTGTTTACAGTCTCTGTTTACTTCACGCTCGGGTAAAAACGAATCTATTTGGATTAAAACCTTTACCGTAAAGCGGAAATATTTTACTGTCCGGTACTTTGCACGTAGAATCGATGGCCGTTGGAGCAGAAAGGTTTTCGAGTGGTTAGGCCTATGACGTCTTTTGGCTGTTATGATGATATGAGACGGCTGTAGGCCCCAAAATGTTGTCTCGCTCACGTGCTAATGTCTACCGCGGGGGCTAGCACCACTGGAGAATTATTAAGAAGAGGAGGGGAGAAAGATCTACCCTCCTCTTCTTAATTTGCACGGTGCGAGTGAGACAAGAGACGCTCCATCGCGCGCGGAGCGACTAAGCAGCCCGTTGTGCTAGACGTGCCTACTGATATGATATGATTCATATGATCTTTGCTCTCTCTCGGACCAACTTGCGAATATTTGATTATTTTTTGTTAATTTTCTGTTCTTTCGGAATGTCAAACTGGTTAGACAATTAAGTTAGCTATAATTTGCAAGTTTTCTTGCTGTCACATTTATATTAAAAATAATTTTGTACTTTTTATTTATCAGAATCATTCAATCTACAGTTAAAACTTCAAAATGTTTAAGTTCTTAGTGTAAACGTAGAAAATACACTTTTTAGAAACGCCTCAAAATAAAAACTAACTTCTGCGAGTAAGTATATGTTTACGTGCCAACAGTAAATATTTGTTAAAGAAAAAGATTGCCACATGGCCCTTTTATTAAGAGTGTCAGTGCAAGACATTGCTTCTGCCACATGCACAATGATATCGCTTTATCTCACTTTGTGAAGCTCAGGGGTCAGATCAGACACTTGTATTTCGCATTCCAAAATTTGTTTTATCTACGCATCATCAGTGCTCTAAAATGCGTTCAGAAACCGTAGGAAATGACCAGCATTATTACGACAGATTTTACCATGAGAACTTTCATGTCCGTGGTAGTAAGTAAAATCTATTCTATAATATAATGTTATAACAGTACAGATGCAACAGCTGTCAAAACTCAAGTGGGTCTCTATTCTAGAATCCATAGATATTAAAACAGTTATCGATACGAAACGTCAATTCAGTATTTTGTTTTAATATTTACGCACGACATTTGATCTTGTAAATTTCTATTGCACGCACGCACTTTACATATCTCTCCCAACAAACGTGTTAGAACGAGTACACACAACATATCGACATCAAATAAATGCGAAGAGTAAGTGTCTGATCGACCACTGGGTTGTGCTTTGCTTTTTCTCCCGTTTGATATGTTTACAAAGTTGGCGTTTTAAATTCATTATTTCTGTTTAAGAAAAATGGAATGTGGTAAAGGCGAACTGTAGTTATAATGCATTCATGTATTAATTTAATTACCACCAAGTTGGCCACAGAGCAAACAGAAAGATATGTAAAAGGTGCAAACATTAAATTATCAACATTAAATTACAATTGGAAAAAAAAATTAGTTTTAAAAGCTGTTTTTTTCTGGATATAATATACGTTTGTAAGATTTTATTCAACATAGTTTAGATGTATTTTTTTTTGTAATAAGAATGTAGTTAATATGATTAAGTTTCGACAATAAACATAATATAAACCTTGACCTAATTTTCCTATGATTATGAGCAAAACATATATTATACAAAAGGGGAAACTGGGGAAAAGTAACATACTTGAAACTTCCTTTATGGCTCGATTCCATTGCGTATCAACTGCCCACGCTTCCAAGCTCCCTCTGCAAATATGTTGGCTAAACTAAAATCTGCACGCTTATCATGTGCCACTACCTTAACTCGGCATCGGAATATTTATTAAGTAACACAGGTGTAAAAACAAGAAAAACATAATATACCTTAATAGTACATTACGTAACTAGGGCGATGGATTCGTGAATGCCCAAGATCGCAGGTGTTTGTGGTCCGAACTGAAGGTGAGGGCCATAAATATGCGCTCTGGGGCTTTACGAATTACCGCCCGTGTTGAGTACAAAATTTTACGTCTTCACTTGGCCACAATGCGAGTTTTCCCGTACGCGCAGCGTGCAGCAAAACTAGCATTATGGCCAGGTGTAACGTAAAGTAAAATACTAAACACTAAATTAGAAACTAGGATTAAAATATTTATAAATAAAAAAATGGCAAAAATCGCCTTGGGCAGGCAATGATGCCAGCCTTCTGCGGCAGTGTGCCCAGAAGGCTGGCAGCATTTTATTTGTTTATTTATTATGAGGCTCACAAAAACAAGTTACAGACATTATGAGACATATAAATAAGTCACATAATAAATAGATCTGGCCTATAACTCTTAATAAAATGTGCACAGAAACAACAAGAACATATAAGGTGCTAAGGAGGTAACAAATATTGAAATAGGTTGCTTTTTATAAGCGGAAGATGCAATAAGTTGCTAAAATTAAAACCAAAAATCTAAAACTAAGTCGAGACATTAAACATTGACTGACATAAAACAAGCAAAGACAGCAATATAAATTCTGGGAGATGTGAACGGTGACTGGTTTTATTTACATGCAAGATTTTTTATTTTATTTTTAAAATAAAAAATCCAATGAATGTTACATTTTAGAGAACCGCCACAGCTGGATCCAGAACCACTCGCTTCTTTTCATCGACAACCCGGTGGGCACCGGTTACAGCTTCACGGAGACCCCTAACGGCTACGCCAAAGACTTGGAAACGGTATTGATATTAAGATAAATTGTTATTAGTTTGAGTCGTTTCTGAACAAGCGGGGCGCCATGTCGCCTATCCATACAACGACATTGCTTGTACGATTCTCACCGAACGGGCCGGGCCGGACCGCATTCTATTACGTGCAAAGGAATTTGAACCGTCTATACAGCAGATGCAATTCATATTTGATTACAATCCCCACCGACCGCGTCGGTAGCTGCCGCCTCGCAGTGGATGCACGATGCATTCAAATATACGGTTCAAATTCCTGTGCATGTAATAAAATGCGCTCCGGCCTGGCCCGTTCGGTGAGAATCGTACATAACAGGACGGCGGGTGTGAGCGCTTCCGCAGTCGCTTGATAACTCACATCTCGCGCCGCCCCACGCGTCGTCGCCATAAACAATACAAATATTCTTTATTGCTTTAGTGGTCCGATAAATAAAGCCATTCTGATTAAGGCGGTTTGACAGTAAGTGATCCTAGTGAGAATGAAAAGTCAATTTGTCGTCGAAAAGAATACCTAGGTCGCGAATGACGGAAGTACGGTTAAGTATAAAGTTGTTCAATGAATAATCGAAAATATGTGTTTGCCTGGATTTAGTAAAGGAAATAATGTAGCATTTTTCTGTATTCTGGAACATACGATTCAAAATGCACCAATCCGAGACAATGTTCAGATTTCTCTGCAGAAGGTGGCAGTCCTCGGTATTGCTGACTGTTGTATAGGTCATCTGCATATAAAAGACATGGGCACGACAAAAGTTTAATCAAGTAATTTATAAAAACTACGGAGAGCAGAGGGGCCCCAAATGGGAATGGGAGCCTTGAGGTACACCAGATGTGATTGTAATTGGCGCAGACAGATGACCCTTGATCTCAACAAGTTACCGTTATTCCATAACCTTCCAATTTCAGCAGCAGAATTGTGTGATCAACTTTGTCGAAGGCCTTTGAGCTTTGAGAAGTCCGTGTATGTTGAATCGACTTGAGTTCATTTGGCATTGCCACGTTGTATGGCTATGCTGATCCGCTGTGCCAGATATGATCCAACTTTCTGGCCACGTGTCACCTCTACCAGGCGTTTGGAACACTCCTTGAATATAAGTCTACACCCCAATTAAGCTATGTTTCTACTGTACTCCATCAGTGGCAATATCTTATTATCTGTGTTTTTTTATTAACTACACACTGAGGCTTCAGGTAGTAATTTAGCTAAGGTATTAGGCAAAGTCACGCTGTTAGATGTGCGGAGCGGGTTTGAAAACGTAGAATATTAAAATTTTCATCGTTTAAATGTTTATTTTTAAAATAAATTGGGGTTAAGTAGAATAACTACGCCAGATTATCGTTTTCCAAACGTTAGGTATGAGCTAAAGGCTCCTAAACTAAATATTAGTTGCCAAAAACAAACTTCATATAAGGCTGTTTTAACTTATAATTTACCTACTACTCGTACTTTCATGTCATTTAACTACAAAGCTATATGTCAGTTGGATGGATCATATCCGATCGGATAGAAAAGCAACCATACAGCTGACCCGGTTTATAGCTCAGCATATAGATGTTCAAGGACACTGTTTATGCGAAAATGAGAGTGAATTTTATTCGGAGCTTCTACAAGTTCTATTATACTTTCCGCGTCTAGAGTGAGGCTTTCACGCCGTATTTCTTACGTCTTGTTGCACTAATGCAGCCTTAATGGAACTCGTTACTTAAACGTATCCTAACCGGTTTAATCCAGTTCTGCTAGGCTAGATCCTGGCTGATTAAGGAAGATAGATACCGACTTTCCATGCGAAGCTAGCTTTTAACATCGGGAAACTTTCAACTATTAGACTTCTATTTATTAAGTACCTACCTAAACCAAGTGTTTACAATGCTATTATGCACTATAAGACTTTAATCTCCCGCGCTTTGTAATAATATTTTAAAGTTTTCTTTGCTCGTAACTGAGGTTTATGAAACTATTTTTTTTTTTCAAATAAATGTCGCGTTAGACTTAAGGTTAACTTTAAGTATGCAATATGACTGTATGCAGACAAAAATGATTCATAAAATAAAATAAAAATTGTGGGCAACAAATGTTGGTCCACCATTCAGTTTTCAGTATTTAATTCAACTTATATTTGAATGTTTCTATGAGTTTCGTTCAAATTTTGCAATGTGTCCAAGGGGTTATGCAATACAGGGATTGAAAATTTATTACAAGATTTTATTTAACTTACAATGTATATTTGTCGGGGTGGAATCTGGCAACTGAATTTTGAAGCAGGTATCTTCAACCGGTTCAGCTGAAATTTTGGGTAAAGGTATAGTTTGTATAATATAGTTAATATTATAAATTCTACATATATTATCCGTTTCATAACAGAAAAAACAAGGGTAAGTAGTGAGTAATAGTGAACGAAACGCTTATTTTCCCACCAATAGACTAACGATCTTTCAACCACAAAAGTCGGCAAGAAATTAAATATCATTGTACACCAGCCAATCACAAAGAATCGAATCAATATATTTTATTTAAATATCTCATTTTGTTTTTATTAATTGTCAGTCCAAAATTAAATAGGTACTGTAACTGAAGTGTCGTAATTGTAGGCCCCTACCTAGTTTCTACCGATATAATAGAATACGAGTTGTCAATGCCCGGGTCAATTTTCAAACGAGCTGTTTTTGCTGTCCCACGGCCATAATTTCAAGTCAGATTAACATGGAGTATTGATTCATATATATTTGTATTCCGTGTGTTATAAAGTATTTAAAATATATATAACAATACCTTAAATATTCATTGATTCTGAAAAAAAATGTATTTGGAATCGTAAAACAGCGAAATCTACCGCTTTTTTGCGTGTCCCACTTGCGGTTTTGCTCAAACAAAAATTCATAACTATGGACTACGGCAACGTATATATAAACAACTTGTACTGTTATAAAGAAGATTTATTAGCGTAATAATTAATATATCTTGCAAATTTAATGCGTGAATAATTGAAACCTGTGAAGTATTTTTGTAGTTGTCCCACGCGCGACCCATTTATTAGGACTCAAGCTCAAAACCCTTAAAATCTGTTTTTTTATTATCCTACCGTTACATTTACTTTACGATACGATAGACAGGTTAGTTGGGCTTAAACCAGCAACGGGTGTGGACGCAGAGCCGGTATTTTCGAAGGAGGATACAGGTTTTCTTGATACGATGTATTTTGGTACGGCTATCACGACATTTGTATGGGCGTTAATTTATTAATATACGATTGAAATAAAAATGTGTCTTTCATAACAAAGGTTAGCAATATGGGGTAAGAGTTTCGTGTTTTACTAATTAGTGAATTCAATTAATAGTCTACGAAGGATCGCCAAAAAACATTCATGTTGACATTTGTATGGCGACATTTGTACGGCTTTTTTGGCCATACAAATGTCGAACGTGGCATACACATGTCGATTCAAAACAAAATCTAAGTGATTTTAAATATTTTGGAATATAACCACAGAATAAGTAATAGTACAATATAACGACCATCATAAACCATAAACCGGAGATACTATATATCGAAATAGTGAGTTTTTTTTATTGTACAAATATTTTAAGCTGTTTCAACAATTGTATGGCAAGATCGACATTTTGATGGCACTCGTTGTCATTTTTATGCCGCTATCGACATTTATATGGCAGAATCGACATTTGTATGGCATTATATCGACTTTTGTATAGCGCTGTCGACATTTGTATGGCGCTGACGACATTGGTATGGCACGGTGATTTTAAAGCATCAATATCTAGCTAACCATTAGAAGCACAGTGGTGCCTCATGCACCATATTTTTTCTTTTTAAAAACCCTACCTCTCGCTGTCGGTACGAATCTAATATTCCAAAAAATAAAAAAAACCATACAAATGTCGAAAAAACGTCTTGTTCAAAAATTGACCCGCCCCTCGTTTTTCAATTTTGTATCGCTCGTATTTCAAAAATAGCATGTCATGGTTTTTGAACGTTTTCGAGTGCAAGAGTCCAGCGCTCCAAAGTAAAAATCGGTTGCCAGATTTCAGAAAGAAGGCAAAAAATATACCTAGTGACGTAAGTCCCATTGAGATATCTGAAAGAATTACAAGGAGTTTTAATATTACACTGAAGTGCCATGGTTAATGACAATCGTATGGAAAAGGGGCAGAATATATACCCCCTCTTAAAACTTTGGACACTAACTTCTGGTTGCAAATTTTTAAATCAAAGGAAAAATTTAAAAATTTAATGCTCCGAGCCGGATTCGAACCGGCGACCACAGGCATTCATGGCCCGTCGCTACTAACAAAATTGCGCTACCGGAACAATCCGGTTCGGGCACCACATCCTTCAATCAGTTCCTTCATACAACGCCTTAAGTCGCCTCCCTGTAGCGACAATTTCGAATCCGGCTCGGAGCATTAAATTTTTAAATTTTTCCTTTGATTAAAAAAAAAAACATATTCGTTAGCAGCGTTATTGCTTAAGATCAAAAAATAACTTTCTGGATATTTAATTCCCAGCTTCACTTTTTTTAATCCTTTCTCGGGAAAATTCAACATCATTAGTTTATTAGTTATTATTTTATTTGGTGTCTGCATGTCTATTTAAAGAACTCGGTTGTGTGATAATATTGCAATTATAATATTTGCAAAATCAACCTAACATAGTGGTGCAATGTGTAGTACATGGTGTTGGGGCCGTTTATTGCGATTGTCTCGATGGGTACCATCTTATATGCAAAATAGCACGTGCAAAGTTATTAACTAACTTTTAGAGATAAATTAACTTATATTTTTATGAATAAAATACTATAATACATCATATGAACAGCGTGTTCAACACACCTGTAGAATGGATAACGAGTTGAATATAAAAAAGCTTATTTAAATTCCCCAGTGCTGCAAGCTATAATTTACATACGACTGCTTGCCTTCCTAGTTATTATTTTACAAGTATTATTCAAACAAGTAATTTTTGTTACGTACCCCTTTGATTCATTGTCCCCGAAAATCATTAAAAAGCTTTCAAAGTACTATTAATTATCATCGGCATGTCCCCAACGCCCTCTGAATAATTTATATGACGTCATCCGCGGGATTATGATTTATGATTCGATTCGCCCCACTTTCCTCTTTCATGGGGGAATATTGGAGAATTTACCCTAGTTTTTTCTGCTTGTGTCGCTTTTACGGTAATTCGATTTGTACCTATTGATAAGGAAATGTTGTGGAATCCATTGTGAGGAGATTTTTCTGTGTTTGTAGTACAAATATGTTTTGTGGAAAATAGGATGGTAGCCCGTTTGGAAATATGGACCTTTTTATTGGCTTTTTCGGTGCTTGGACTATAAATGTATTTTGTGGAAATAGGATCATAATGCTAAAAATTACACGGTTCAAGTCGCGTATTAAATGGCACTTCGGGCGACATGTTTCGAACTCTTCCGGTAATCTTCGGCAGGATGAGTGTTATCACGGCGATGTCGCTTGAATCCTGAAAACACTCGCCCCGAAGAAAAACTCCTGAAGAGTCCGAAACATGTCGCCCGTAGTGACATTTAACACGCGAGTTGAACCGTGTAATTCTTAGAATTTATATTTATATTAGCAAAAGTAGCGAAGTTGAAGAACGCTTGGAAATAAGAACTTTTCACTAATCATGTGATTTTTCGATAACGTGGCAAGAAAAAATCTACGAAATTAAAAGTTTTCTAGTTCAAGTCCTTTGTCACTTTAGTAGACGATGAAATAATAATGAGGATGGAAAAGAACGCAAATGGTGTGATATTAAGTGTTTTTTATCAAAGTAGATTCATTATTGGCGAAGTGTTTTATGTTAAAACATGTATGTGCCATTGTTGTACTTTATTTTACTTGCAATGTTTCATGGAGTATATCTTTTGGTGATTTTTTTTATCTTTTTTATGGAGCGTTGTGTTTTCCATTTTTCCTTCCGTATTGTGTACCAAGTATATGTGTTTGCACGATTTTGTTTCTGGGCCTTTGTAGCAAATGTAAATTCTATTCGTTGTAAATTCTAATGTATAATGTTATTACCAGTGTTAATTAGTGTCGCTCACGGGCGAAATATAGGTACATAATTTAATTTTAATGCATGACTTATTCTCATTGAGTGAAATGTTACATATCAGTGAAATGAAAACCGCCCGTAGCCCTGACACATTTGTGTTGTGATTGGCGCTGAAGGGATTGACGCTTGAAACGTTCCAGAAAACAAATTCTGGAACATGCTTTTGACGTCTAAACAGCGTATGTGATAAGTCATGATGCTATCACTTTTGCGCCAGCGCATAGTTATGTGTTAACTCAAACAGCATCGTGCAAATAAATTCGTCAAATCAACTGGCTTTGAATAAAATAGTACTGCATACGTCCAATACGGTGACCAAACAGTGGAAACACAAATTGTGTCCCTGGCGGATCATACAACATGCGTTTTAATGCAAATTCATTCCAGTATCGTGGAATCCTGGCTAAGTATTTTTTCCGGACAGTAATAATAATTTATTAGTATTACTTTATTTTCAGACCAAGATCCATAGAATTAAAAATTAAAATAACATCAAAAAACACATTGGAAAAAACATTAAATAAAAATATAAATCATAAAAAAATAAATATTAAAAAGATAATCATTCAAAATAATAATAATAAATGATCTTTATTGCACCACGACAAGAGAGGAACATTTTCCAAAAAATGCTTAATAAATAATGGTAACAACAGGCGGAAAATCTTCTACCAATCGACCTAGTCCCAAAGTGAGCAAAGCTTGTAAAGCTATACATACCTATATAGATAAACTACCTATAACGTTTTTTTCGATTCGAACCCAGGACCTCTTGTTTCGTTGGCGGGGACTACCAACTAGGCTAATGCGTGCGTCAAACGCGTGCGGTTTTATATCACGGTGGTGACAAGCGAGCGTATGTCCCGATGGTAAGTGGAATCCGTAATCTAAGGATGCTTGCAGCAAAGAGTTATCGCTAGGATATGATTGAGAGAGACACAAATGATTTTCCAGTTTGTCCTATTTGGACAATAATTTACATTCAAAGTCAACTTATAGGTAAGTATATAACAAGCACCAATGGATGTCGATAAATTATCACCGGTTCGGAAATAATACTACTGCCACTACCTATAGAAGTAAAGAACACGGCTAGGCATTTTTTTTTCAGTTAAAAAAAATACATTGCTAGTGTAGAAAACCTTTTTACTTATTTATTTTCTTGATAGATTACAGTGTCCCAAAAACTTTAAATAATGAGTTCACCATTTTACCCAAAATAGAGCGGCGGGACTGAATGCCGCAAACCACAGGCGTGGCCAACCTATTACCATGTCGGTATATTAATATGCATTCGCCAAATATTAATGTTGCGTTTTCCATCTCTACTGGCACAGTCAGCTTTGATACGAGTACGATTTTGAGTCTTGTTCTAGGGAATAATAACGTCCAAAATGGATTTATAATTGTAGATGTGTAATTAAGAATTAAATTACATGCAAGCCACAACTCTGACCATGTTTTGGGTGTCTCTTATGTACGCGAGTAGTCTGGATAGAGCGTGTATAAATAAATCACAGTTTATATTGCTTTTGTCCGTCTTTTTTTACTACCCATATAATTAGAATTACACAACTTTTGTCCACCAGAACTTTTGTGAACCAGATCTTATCTCGTTCCTAAAATCTATAACAATATACCATTAAATATTAGAAAAAGCGCCAGCAAAAATACCTTTAAGTCAAAGTAAAGAAGTTTATGTTAAAACAATGTGAAGATAAAATAAGTTTAATTACTTAGTTAAGAATGTTTACGTAATAACATTTATATTGAACTTACATTTCTAACTTACACTACTACAATATCTAGTTAATGTACTTAATTAATTTAAAACGGTAAAAAATGGGAGCTTATTTCTGCCAACAAACTGTTGTACAGTTTGGCGGAAGTAGAAAAGTTAACTTAAATATGTACTGTTTTTGTGAATAAACCCTTTATTTTTTTTATTTTTTTTTGTACATATATACAGAAATCTTTACCAAACGGCAAGGCAGTTTGTTGACGAATTGACCCGTTACCCTTTATATCTACTACTGTGTAATACAAGAAAAAAGCAAAGCAATTTAAAACACGAAACTATTTAACCCATTGTATACCTACTTAATTAAGGCTCAAAGTCACCCAAAGGGCAATGGAGAGGGCAATGTTGGGAGTTTCTCTGCGTGATCGCATCAGAAATGAGGCTACCCGCAGCAGAACCAAGGTAACCGACATAGCCCTCCGGATGGCTAAACTTAAGTGGCTGTGGGCGGGGCACATAGCACGTAGAACCGATGGCCGCAGGGGCGGAAAGGTTCTCGAGTGGTGACCACGTACCGTAAGGCGCGGCGTGGGTAGGCCCCCGACAAGGTGGACTGATGACCTGGTAAAGGTTGCGGGAGTCGGCTGGATGCGGGTGGCGCAGTACCGGTCACTTTGGCACTCTTTGGGGGAGGCATATGTCCAGCAGTGGACGTCTTTCGGCTGATATGATGGTACCTACTTAATATCTAGCACAAAGAACTGGAACCTTACAATTGACATTGTTCGAGAAGGCCGAATTGCATCAAGGTGTCAAGGAAAACGTCCGTATTGACCAAGTTAGAAGATTCTAATACTGTAGGTATAATTAGGGGTATTAATATACCTACGTCCATAAATAAATAAAGACATACATATCTCTACAGGACTCTATTGCCAATGTCATAAAGGGGTGTAGATATTAATGTCCCTTTTTATGTAGGTACGTATATTAATACCCGTGACTGTATTAAATAAAACAAAAATAAAATAAATAAATATAAGGGGACAATCTTACACAAATCGAGCTAGTCCCATAGTAAGCTCAATAAGGCTTGTGTTATGGGTACTAGACGACGATATATATCATAGATATAAATACTTAAATACGTAGAAAACATCCATGACTCAGAAACAAATATTCATGCTCATCACACAAACATTTGCCCTTACCGGGATTCGAACCCAGGACCTTCCGCTAACAGCTAGCTACAGCTGTATTATTAAACGAGATACACTTTTTATGTATTGGTTTGCTTGTGAATGTCTTGGCGAAAACGGCTCTAATAATTTCGATTAGATCGATAATACTCGTACTAAAAGATTTATGGCTATTATTTACGGGGACGAATAATCGATCTACTTTGTCATATCATAACTAATGAATTTCATGTTCATCAACACGGATTTTATTATTTTTAAATTGTTACTGTATAAAAAATATTAAAATCCTTGTTTTTTTTATGTCATCCAGTACAGAACCAAAACTATGATACTATGTATTGAATATGTAGTAGTATATATTCTACTTTGTCATATCATAACTAATGAATTTCATGTTCATCAACACGGATTTTATTATTTTTAAATTGTTACTGTATAAAAAATATTAAAATCCTTGTTTTTTTATGTCATCCAGTACAGAACCAAAACTATGATACTATGTATTGAATATGTAGTAGTATATATTTGTGTGTATATCTTAAATATTTTTCATTTACGTATGTCTGCATTTATTGTACAATACATTTGTTTCTATTTTTCTCTTCACGTGTATTTCGTAACAGAAATTGTCATACTCTTTTCTTTGCACCTTTAATAAATCTCTGTTTAGCCCAATGGTTGACAGGTAGAGAATGCAATTTGGCATTAAGCTCGCTATTTGTATATTTTTGTATTTTGTGCAGTAATTTTAAAATAAATACATAAATAAAACTACGTGTAGAAAGACAAAATATGTACATCCCGGGCACTCTACGTACTCCAAAATAACTTATTTGGGATTCAAAATGTGTTATGAAAAGAAAAAAAAACCGGTCAAGTGCGAGTCCGACTCGCGCACCGAGGGTTCCGTACAAACTAGAAACTAACTCAAGGTAAAGGTAAATGTCCCAATATTTGTTAAATTATTTACTTATTTTAACCCAACACAACAGAATTCAATTTCAAACAACTAGTAACTTTTACACCAACACCATCAAACTACCAAGACAATTGAATCGCGATTTTTTTTTGACCTGCTATTGAAATATACCCGTCCCAACTCCATTCATTCTAGAAAAATCTTAACAACGCGAATGGGGTCATCGCCGTCTATCGGCCCCATTTGGTACTAACATGCAAGGGCAATCAGCTTAGTATGTATGTTGGGTGTTTTAGCGATTATTGTTTATCACGTGTACCGATCTCGATTATTATTTTTTAATTTGAAATTAGGGTATTTCTATTATAGTCTTATAGGAATTTCAAAACAAAAAAATACTTATAAAATTGATTAAATTTCAAACTTAACTAGGAAATGATTTTTGTAAATAAAACAAAAAATATGGTAGATACAGAAAAAAAAACAATTCCAGTAATATTTATGTTTATCTTAATCACAAGTAATTATTTCAAATTTTTCGCTTGAATAACTTAGGAGATAAGGAGGGGGGAATGGTATTTTTTTTACATTTTCCTTCATAGATCAAATTTTTCCCCGTGTAGAAAAAAAAGAAAAACTGTTTCAAAATGTGCAACTCAAGCCCTTTCAAATGATGCCCCACTTGACCCAATAGTTGAATTTTTTTTTTGCCCCCTCATATTCGTAAGATTTCATGGAAAATTAAAATATATATTAAAAAAAAAGAATTATCAAAATCGGACTACTCTGTAAAAAGTTATGCGTGATCATACAAAAAAAAAATATACGCGTTGACTTGAGAACCTCCTCCGTTTTTTTCGTCGGTTAAAAAAATCATTTTCCATGCACGTGGATATACTCATTTAAAACCATTCCAAATTTCAAATTGATACCTTAAGTAGTTCGTGAGATATTTCACTTTGTGACAGACACACAGACGGACGGAGTCGCACCATAATAAGGGTTCCTTTAGTACCTTTTTTGGTACGGAACCCTAAAAGTAAGCAATGAAGGCAGGAAATAGCACATAAATCACCACATCTTTATGTTGTTGTAGGGTAGGTGGGATCTGATAAAAAATAATTCTAGTTATATAAATATGCTTACTACTTTTTTATGAATGTATGTATGTATGTGTGTATTATATTTGCACCGGATAATATTCGACTGAATTATTCGGTTCAACGTAATACCTTCATCAGCCGTTCCAAAACGATCTCAGACAATTTAAAATAAAATATTTACAGAATAGTTAAGAGCCCGCAGTAAGTTCGATTCTCCATACAAACGTAGTTACGCTCACATTTTAAAACTGCGTGTTGGATTGTAACGAAACTTTGTAAGTACAATGACATGAGGTATTACAGGTCTGTAATTAGCTAATTAGTTTATCTAGCTTCAGATAAGATAGTAAAAAAATAGATCGAATTTAAGTTTTTCATACAAAGCTTGTTTTTGCTGTATTTCGTTTGTTTTATAAACGGGAACCGAACCATATAAACTAATTACTTACAGACATAGATATACCTCACGTCATTGTACGTATTTATTTTTGCGTATATGTTATGACTATTTGTATGCCTTATGGCGAAGACATATTGAGACTGTAAAATGTTCATAACACCCCTGTGTATACCTATGTTTTACGAATAAATGATTTGATTGATTATATGCAAAGTCTGATCACAATCCAACACGTACCTAGTTTTAATATGAGAACGAAACTCCGTTTGTATGGGAAGGTGAAATTCGATGCCGAATCATCATCATCATATCAGCCGAAAGACATCTACTGATGGTCATAGGCCTCCCCCAAAGAGTGCCAAAGTGATCGGTCTTGCGCCACCCGCATCCACCGGACTCCCGCGACCTTTACCAAGTCATCAGTCCACCTTGTAGGCAGATAGAGCAAAAACGCTAAGATTTTTCGAACCTTATTGCCATAATTAGGTCTCATCACGTTCCTTAGTCGCCTCCGCGTCCGTCGCATTCCTCATAAACCGTTTCATTACAAATTAACGACATACTGTTAACAAAGCGTTACTGCTCACGACTCCTATTTGAACCACATTTGTTTGCAAGAAAAAATCCCGGGCCAGAATGCTTCCTGGGAATTGGTACCCGTTGATAGCATTGGGTGTTTATAATTAGTGCTTTTCAATTTAAATCGCGTAATTGCTGTGAGTTATTTTAATTAAAGCGGGCCACACGCTGTATTGGTAAATTGTTTGCAAAATACGTGGTCGGAAGCTAATTAAAGAACCTTGAAGCTTTGAACGTATTTATAAGAGGCTGCTAATGCGTATGGCATTACAATCCGAATAAATATAAGTGGTTTAATTAGATGTACAGGATAACTCCTAAGTCACGAACAGAAAAAAAACAAGTCCTTGTCTAACTGCTGCCTAGATTGATAATTAGGGCGAAAAAATTTCATATTCTTTCAACGATGAAAAATTAATTTATGTTATTTCATCATAACTCATGGTTATCTTACAGGTTTTTAAGTAGTTGACCTTAGAGCATACATAACTGGAGTAGCCTTATATTCGTATTTGAGTACAAATAAGTCTGCCGAATTTTGCGGGGGGGGGTGAAGAAATAACACATGCAAAAGATTACTCACTAATGCAAAAACCATCTGTTTATTTACACACGCACACATTATGAATAAAAATAAAAAATTTAGAAAATAAAAAAACCCGACTGCAAAAATAAATGAAAAGAAAAAACCAAGTTCAGTAGTCGAGAACATTGAATCAGTTTCATGATTAACATTTCGTAAGTCAATTTAGTCAACTTAGAATGTTTCCCTTATCTTGCTGCGAAACTGCTTTGCTCTGCCTCGCATGGTGTATATGTTACGGACGTCTCCAACTTGGCTTTATGACACGGATTTGAAATCGTTCGATGACACTATTAAATCTTGTTTAGAGTCAATACTCAATGTGAGTTTAGACGACAAACAATGGTGTCAGGCGGCTCTACCAGTTCGTTACGGTGGCTTGGGCGTGCGTCGGGTCCAGGACATAGGTCTGGTAGCCTTTTTAGCGTCGGCACATGGTTCGTCGGATCTTGTTGCTCGAATATTATCATTTGATGGCAGCAGCATTCGAGTTCCATTCGTAACCGAGGCCCTGGCTAAGTGGGCGACACTATGTCCGTCCAATGATCATCCGGATAGCTTAACGGTCCAAAGAGGATGGGACGATATTCTATGTCAGCAAACGTTTTCTCATTTGTTGAGTGATGCCTCGGGGACTGACCTAGCACGTCTCAAGGCTCTCACAAAGCCCGAATCCGGTGCGTGGCTGCATGCCTTGCCTTCCCCTCAACTCGGCACTTTGCTCGACAACGACTCCCTGAGGATAGCAGTTGCTTTAAGGCTGGGGAGCAAGGTATGCGAAGCGCACCGATGCGTTTGTGGGACAATGGTGGAGGAGAATGGCCACCACGGGCTAAGCTGCAAAAGATGTGCGGGTCGGTTCCCTAGACACCATTCTATCAATGAGATCGTGCGTCGGGCTATGGTGTCCGCCAACGTACCGTGCATCCTGGAGCCCCCGGGTCTGTCTCGGACTGACGGAAAAAGACCAGACGGGTTGACGTTGGTTCCCTGGCAGAGAGGGCGGTGCCTCCTATGGGATGCAACTTGTGTTAGCACTTTTGCAGCGTCCCATCTAAAGCACACAATTAAGTCAGCTGGTTCGGCGGCCGAAAATGCCGCCAAGCTCAAACACGCAAAGTACTCTGCCTTGGAACCGACTTATGATTTCGTTCCGGTTGCTGTGGAGACAGCTGGGCCCTGGGGCAGTGAGGCTCTCGGGCTGTGCAAGGAGTTAGGCAGACGATTAAGGGACAGGGGCCTTGACCCCCGCTCTGGGTCATGGCTCGTCCAACAGGTCTCCATTGCTGTTCAGCGAGGCAATGCCGCTAGCATTTTGGGGACCTTTGGTTCGGGCTTGACGCAGAGCGGGATGTACTCGTAGTATTACTTTTATTTATTTTTACGTATTTTAATTTTATCATTCTTTACACCATTGTATTCCGACTTGATTTGTAATTCATATTATGATAATGTCCATATTGTTATTTTAAACTAATTAAAGATACTTTTATACTTATATAAATATAGCTAAGAACAAGCTAGTGAAATTTTGTGAAACTCATACCTACACTTATACGCATACGTCCATACACACTCGTGCGCGAGCACACCCACACACAACCCACCCCCTCACTCACTCACACACACACACACACACACACACACACACACACACACACACACACACACACACACACACACACACACACACACACACACACACACACACACACACACACACACACACACACACACACACACACACACACACACCTACACACACACACACACATACACACAATAAATAACTACTTGTTGCTATGGAGGAGCGGGGCTTCCTAACACAGGTATTGTATACTTAACAGGAAGTCCCCACCTAGTATTATGTACACTGCTTAATAGTGAAATAAATATTTTTCATTTTTCATTTCATTTTCATTTTCATAAGCTACAAGGAACGACTTTAGACCGAGCTGTGGTTGATTTAAGTTCACGCATTTTTGCAAAAGGTTAAGCATATGTAGCTTTGAGCCGCGTTAGGTCGCTAAATGGATTAATTATCAGTAGTTTAGACCACCACAAGCTACTGAATAATCCTCACGATATTAACTCCCTCAATGAAATGACAAGATTGCGAAATTTGCCGTCTTTTAATACTAACTAAAAAGTGTTAAATAAAAATAAAAAATTTAGAAAATAAAAAAACCCGACTGCAAAAATAAATGAAAAGAAAAAACCAAGTTCAGTAGTCGAGAACATTGAATCAGTTTCATGATTAACATTTCGTAAGTCAATTTAGACCTTGGAGTTTCAAAATAATGTCCAAATCGCTTGTGACGGATCCGGAACGAGGCATACGAATCGTTATGACACAGATAAAACAAACTATACATTCTTATACGAAACAGCAACTTCAACAGTCGGGACCCATTAAAAGTCTAGGCTACGGCACTAATATTGACGACAATAATGGGTCCCGACTGTTGAAGTTGCTGTTTCGTATAAGAATATATAGTTTGTTTTATCTGTGTCATAACGATTCGTATGCCTCGTTCCAGATCCGTCACAAGCGATTTGGACATTATTTTTAAACTCCAAGGTCTAAATTGACATACGAAATGTTAATCATGAAACTGATTCAATGTTCTCGACTACTGAACTTGGTTTTTTCTTTTCATTTATTTTTGCAGTCGGGTTTTTTTATTGTCTTTCGAAAACCTATACTTCCAAAGTAAATGGCGTTTTCGCTTGCAACAGTTCTTTATGCCTTTCGTAATCCATTTCGGTTTTGAGGATGATGTCATTTTTACCTTTTTCATAGGAAAGCACAAATTATGAAGTAATTCAAATTGGTCGGCAAAGCAATTGTACGCTTCGTTAGGATTATTTGTCGTATAAACTTCATTGAATTTTAATTCCGATAGGCGATCTCTAAACTTATTGATAATGTCTTGACTAAAGTCCCTTTGTTTCTTATACCAATGAGCAAGCATGCATGTTTTTTTAACCTGAAATTTCAACAGTTGAGCTGTATGATCTGAGAGGGCAAATTCGATCACCTCAGCTGCGCTGCCTCGCCCATTGTGGATAATGTTGTCAATGCAGGTGTTGCTAGACAGTCTAGTCGGCTCCGATATTGCTAATCTCAAATTATAAGACGACACTAAGTTTGTTAATGTTATGGATTGTGGTGTTCTTTTGAGCATATCAATATTAAAATCACCACAAATTACTATTTTCTTACCATTAAGACACATTTTATGTAATAAGTAATTCATTTTATCGAAAAATATGTCGAAAGTGCTACTATTGTTTTTAGGTACCCTATATATACACTTAAATGAATTTGATACTGAGATGCATCAAAATGTCTTGAACACATGGAACATGTACGCGCAGGCACCCAATTTGCTTGCCTGCTGAATGCCGCGGTCCTTTTTTTTAATGGGTCTCAGAAAAGTGCAAAGTGAGTATAGGTAAAAGTGCAAGTATAGGTATACTTTTTTTCTCATAAATTGTGTTCACTCGGCAATTTGCGCAGGTTCTTAGTGAATCATACGTTTTGTCGATAATTATTGATTATCGACACTACCCTCATCTCTACTTGCGAGTCTCGTGAGGGTGATCGTGGGGTGATCTGTAATTTTAGATAATCCTTGCAAATATTATTATTAACTCTATTGCAATTGCATTATGGTTAATTTTTACAAAGCATGAAAACCGAGTCTCGTGGGGAGTGCGTAAATAAAACTAATTATGATTAATCAATGCTAATGTTATTATAGACTCTTTTTCAAATGCCATTGAGTTATTTCTTACAAAACATGAAAACAGAGTCTCGTGGGGAGTGTCATGACGTATGCAAGAAAGAATTGTAAATCAATTACATAATCGTTTAATTTGACGTGTCATGAAAATGTTTTCACAAAAATAATATTAAAACAATACAAAAATACTTACAAATGCAATGTTACACCATATTTTCTAAGCTTGAAGTGTTTGAATGTTTATTACACGTGCTTAAAGCATGTGAGTGCATTTTTATGATAGGTGTTGTCTCTTGCGAGGCCATTTTATGAATGACCATTAATCCATTATGAAACTGTCTTTGTATAATTTTTTGCATATTGTGCAAGGTTTTCAACAGAGGGGTAAGCTACTGAAAGGGTTTGTAAGTTTGACACATCAATGACAAATCACTACAAGCTAAGTAGGGTGACCAAAAAAAAATGTGAGCGAAACTGGATTATCATAAACTGAGAGAAAATTGCCGAGTAAGTCTTAGGGCGTTTTTGAAAGAAAAACAATGTAATTTTATTTGTTTAAATAAGTTTCTGACAAGAAAAACGTTTTTGGTACAAGCGTTTAATACTTTTTTCATCAATCAACTAGTCTTTGAGACGATTCTAATGAGTCCGAACTAAACGGGGTTACGTCTGTTAAGTCCTGAATTCCCAGGGACACCTTATGTCTCCATCATCAGCTCAGCTCGATGGTACCAAAACATTAAATTATCATCCAAACTATACATCAGTTGCAGAACAAACATAGTTACGTATTTACATTGCAAGCTAAATAAAAGCTTGTAAAATAATTGCAAATCATGATTTGGACCTTGTTAGGTCTGTATATTAGAAAGGGAAACACAGATACAAAGTGAGTCTCTTTTGGCTCGCGTTTTCGGCTCTCCTGTTTACCTATACCTCTTAGCTCCAGGCATCTGACTAATCTATTTCATGATTCCGGCTGTCAAACACTCATCACTCAATCAATTTGCTAAAAGCTGACAGCTATACTCGCAATGGACTACTATATAGGTCATAAACAATGTGCAGCGTCAACAGGAGTGACGTGGCATTGCGCTTCCGTATAAACTGAATTCCGGACGAGGTCCCTAGCTAACAACTAAGTGTCCAACTGCACGATTTTTATTCAGTGTATATGTTCACAGCACAAATATTGACGTTGTGTTCTGTATCGGCTTCGAAGTATTACGATTCGGGCACGGTGAGGCGAGAGATCCGTAATGGAATTTTATGCAAAATTTCCTGTCAACTTTCTTTTGTTGAATTTCAATTCGTGAGAAGACGACACGGCCTTCAGCCATTAAAATAAAAAGAAAGAAAAAAGAAAAAATTGTTTATTGACCAAAAGTTTAGCTTAACATTATATACGTATCTAGTGGGCTCCAAACTAGGCTCAGCCTATCTTGGGGTCCGTGCGTGCTGTTGACAGTAATATGTTGGCAATTATGTTAGTAATATGTTGGTAAAATAGATTGGAGTTCTTTTTTTATTTAATTGCATGTTTGAAAACAGCACTGTACCTACATGCATGCAAAGGGATTGCCAGCCTGCTATCCCTTCGGGCCTATATAAAGTACCTCGTCTATATAAGTACATACTTGGGCGGCAAACCCTATTTACCCGTTCTCTGCAGTTATGTACTATTTAATACCGATTTTTCTAGTTTCTTTGCTTGGGCAAAGAGCATGTCTAGCTAACAATAGTGAACGATCGACACAATTCTGAGGATTACACGAGCCTTAAGACCAAATTTAAGCCGTGTTTATTGGTTAATGTCTCTGTTTGAGATCAGTTTACCAGACTAACTCTGTACATGATATGTTGTCTGTGCATCAGTCCAGTGGAACTAAATAACTAGTTTAGGAGCTCAGTGCCAGTTGTCTCAATTACCAGTCCCGGGGAAAACGCATTACACTCTAATGTGTTTACTGACGTACAACTCGGACGGTTCAAAGTCAAAGTCACATTCTGTTTGACGTAGTCAGCCAAGTGCGATGAACCCCTGGCATATTACACTACTACATAATATAATAACTGAAAGTGAAGTAATGATATGAAAATAAACGAGGTCCAAATTCTAACGTTAATGTTTTTAATGGCCTCTTGCAGTTTTGACTCTGCATTCCATCATCACAAAATATTTTTTAGAAATACTTAAGGAATTTCATACGCTGGTGAATGTCGAAAGAACACGCTACCACCACCAAGTGACGGTTGACGTGGCGCGCCCGTGAATGTAACTAGTCAATTGACTAGTAGTGATGTAATTACATCAATCCATTTGGCGCAGAGTTGACAAAGCGAGTGCACGACACAGATTAAAATGTAATTTGGATCGGAAACCAGGAAAGTAGTCCTTCTGACTGATCGCGCCCTCTCGATAATCAACATTGACCAATACCGCCATTGCAAATGGAACATCAGTTGATTGCTCGATATCTTACATTGTCATTTGCTAAAGTGCTCGTTCCGTACACAATTATAGCAATTTTGCGATGGCAACCACTTAATACGAGAGGCATTTGTTACTTACTGGTTAGCTAACGGGCGGTGTCGGGTTAAAATACCCCTGCGTTAAATTACGATGTTGTTTTTTAATTGATAGGTGTTGCAATATGTTTACGGAGGTAATTAATGAAGTGCTAGGGAGAAAGATACATAGACAATTGTTTATGGTCCTAAAGCCACCAAAGCTCAGAGTAAGGTTATTGCAGTGTTTAAAACGACTTAATTTCGTTCTATGAGCAAGTCTCTCTAAAAGACATTATTTTCAGCGTGGTTGGTTTTTAGGCCATTTCGATTGCCTTTGTTTTTGTACTTCCCAAATATTTATAATAATTACGTATGATTAATCGTCTTTTTTAACTACCGTACGTCTTTCTTCCGGTGGATGTCGTACAGAGTTGACTATTTTTTTTTTTTTTTTTTTAATTTATTGAGGCAAAGGGGCTTGTCGCCACGCGATCATACCGCCCTGTAAGGGCAACAAAATATCTATAAAGACTTACTTATAATAACTTATGTTCTAGATTTAAGAGCTACTTCCGTTAAATTATACAAAATTTCGACTTCATCCGATATAGGTAGAGACAAAATACTGTTAACATATCCAGTGTCTAACAGTTTCCTGTCGAAACAAGCTGCTCTCACAGCCTCGCTCCGGACACACTCCAGCAGTACATGTACAACATCTTCAAGAGTTCCACACTCATTACAATTTGGGGAGGGGACTTTTCTCATCAAAAACGCAAACTTATTTGATGCAATGTGACCGGAACGTAACCTGAGCGCAGTTTTTATTCGATTTCTGTTATATGGGGCCTGGTCAATCCATGGATAATAACATACTTGTGGCTGGATAGTTCTAAACCAAATACCTCTCTCTCTAGAACGTAAATCAAAATACTCTTGCCATTCTACTAAACATCTTTGTTTTACAATTTTTACATAATCTGAGTGCAAAGGTAAAATGGTCAATGGAAGCCCGTCCACAACAGCCTGTCGTGCAAGGACATCTACATCTTCATTCTGTTTTATCTGAACATGGCCGGGAATCCATTGAAGTTTAATTTGTTTATCAAAAGATTGAAGTTGGAAGATTGCCTCCAAAATGCGATATGCTACCGGTGAACCTCTCACATGTGAGGTAGATCGAGCTAGGTGTTGTAAAGCACTTTTGGAATCAGTCAGAATAACAATACTATGAAAGTTCAAGGACTTAACGTAGGATAAAGCTTTTTCTATGGCAATTAATTCTATATGCATAATTGATATATCAGAGTCAATCTTAAACTTAGTATAATAATTAACAAATGGATCTAAAAACGCTGCACCTCCCTGTATATTATCCTTTGAACCATCAGTAAAGATTTTGTACCAAGATCTGTACTCCTGTTCAATGAAGTTGCAACAGATAAATTTAAGTTCACAACAGGGATAAAAACGTTTGGCGCGGTCGATAGTCGGAATTGAATCGAAAATAACATTCTGCAGATTGATATTACTTACCCAAATTTCCAATGAATACATTTCAAGCTGAGGGCTTCTATGTATAGGTAAGGAGTTAAAAGCGTTATGGATAGAAATAAGTAAAGGCATCTTTTTGTTATTCCAAAACCGTGAATTGTTTGTCAAAGCCAGATCATGCAATATATTGAAGGTATTATTATTTAAGAAAGATTTACATTTCAGCCAGAACTTGCCAGCCAAATACTTTCTTCGAAAACTGAGAGGAGGGAGAGATAACTCACTCTCCATTACGTGAATCGGCGTAGATCGAATGTGACACGCAAAGCCTGGTTTTGAAATCTGTCTAGTTTCAATAAATTTGTTTTAGAACTGTTATCATACATAAAACTAGCATAATCGATTCTACTACGAATGATAGAGATGTACAAACGCCGTAGATGCTTTTGATGGACACCCCATCCTGGACCTGCTAAAACTTTTAAAAGATTTACATATTTAGTCACCTTTAGAACTGTTTCGTTAATATGTTTGCCCCATTTTAAAGAACTATCCAGCCACAATCCCAAATACTTAATGTCATATCCCTATATTTTGGGATTAGCTAGCCGGTAATTAATTAATACACGACCTTAATTTAACACTGTTTATTTCGAGAGTTGCTTTACATATTTTTCACACCGAGCACAGATAATAAGGTGGAATGCACATCTGTCAAATCCGCTTGTGGCAGAAGTAAGGCAACACCGTTGCCAACTTAACAATCACAACACTCTCCGCCGCCACAAGAAGATGAGCAATTTGAAAAAAATAATAAAAATAAAAAACTTAGTCCAATAGATGACATGTTACATTTAAGTAATTCTTATTAATTGGTTTGCATGTCTTTTCCATACAAGACCACCAACGTCAACATTATAGGTTGTACCCTCCACAAGCACTCCAACAATTACCCCAATTGACCAATGAGTTCTGTTATTTCTAAAGTCTTTGGCCATTACTTTATCTCCTACTGCAAAAGATATTAAACGCGATCCTTTATGGTATTTTACTTGTTTCTCTCGCTCGCAAGTGATTTTATCGGATACTGGCTGTGTTCTTAGTAAAGTAAAACGATTTCTTAGGTCTCTTCCTAATAATAATTTTGCAGGTGCTACTCCTGTCGACTTGTGTGGTGTATTTCTGTAGTCGAACAGGAACAAGTTAATAGCGGTTTCTATGTTTGCACCGTCCTGCATAATCTTTTTTACCTGCCTCTTAAAGGTGTCTACGAAACGTTCTGCGGCTCCGTTAGTAGCCGGGTAATGAGGTGGAGTGAAGCTTTGGTTTACACCAGATCGTCTACAAAACTCTTTAAAGGCATAACTGGTAAATGCTGTACCATTATCTGTCACCAGATGCAATGGGTATCCAAAGCGTATAAAGATGCTATCAAAAATTGATATAGTTTTACTTGACGTGATATTAGACATCATATATGCCTCTGGCCACTTTGAATAAGCATCTACAATTACAATGAACATTTTACCACAAAATGGCCCGAGAAAATCAGCATGAAGTCTTTCCCATACACTTGATGGTTGATTCCAGGTGCGTAGAGGTACTTGAGGCGGATTTTTCCGATTTTGTAAACAAATTATACATTAATTTGCAAATTCTTCAACGTTATTGTCTGTGGCCACCAACAATAAGATCTAATTATTTCTTTTGTTCTTGTGATACCAAAATGACTGGCATGTATTTCTTTAAGCACAGCTGACCTGAGCGCACTTGGAATCACTACGCGAAAACCCCATAATAAGCAGCCTTTATCTACTGTCAATTCATTTTTCCTTTTAACGTAAGGAACGAATTCATCACCTATGTTATTATTGGGCCATCCATCCATGCAAAACCTAATTACAGTGCTTATTATGGTGTCTTTTTTTGATTCTATTTGGATTAATTTCCAGTTGAGTGTGTTTATATTGGATGTATCAACATAGTTCATGTAACTATAGTTACCGCTTTCACATGTTGGGTGGCCTCCAGACATTGGTGTCGTGTCAAATGGGAACCGGGACAAAATATCTGCAGGGTTTTTATTAGAACTTATATGATGGATGCTGTAGTCAAATGCTGATAAGAATATGGCCCAATGCTGTAGCCTTTTAGCAGCCATCTTTGGTATGCTTTTTTTCGGCCCAAATATCTTTGAAAGAGCCTCATTATCAGTTTCCAATTGGAAATGCCTACCATACAGGTACTCGTAAAATTTATTTATTCCAAATATAATTGCTAAACCCTCTTTTTCAATAATTGGGTATTTTTTTTGAGTGTCATTTAACAATTTGCTAGCAAACGCAATTGGTTTCAGCATGCCATCTTGATCTCTATGTGATAATATAGCGGCCACCCCAATGTCTGATAAAAATATCGTACACATGTGGCTTCAGCTTGGTTATGAGAAGTGGCAGTTTTTTATGTTCACTGACATCGTTAAGGTTAATGTAACAGTCCAACTGTTGTTTATAGGCTTGCCAATTTCCTCCGCTAAACGGTTCTAATTCGCCCACTGTACCCATCACTAATTTCGTTGGCTTTTCTCGGCTTTTTACGTGTTCTCGAACAATTTTTCGCAATTCTTCAAGTGTTATGGTCGCCGGATTCACTGCTATGCTTAAGTACTCTGCGATTTGTAACAATTGTTCTTTAGGTACAGAGTTGATCCAACCAGTCAGGCCTTGGTTGATTGCTTCGATATATTTGTCCATGAGTACACAGTTTTTAGTTTATACACGACACGACACACAAATTCCAGAGAAAAATCTTTACGATGCAATATGGCGGTCGCCGGCCGGCGTGGGGCGTGGACAGAGTTAACCTCTTTGCTTGTACTTGCACCGCGAGTTCTTTTCTTCGTATTTTTTAACGATCCTCGTCGCCAGTTGTCATATCCCTATATTTTGGGATTAGCTAGCCGGTAATTAATTAATACACGACCTTAATTTAACACTGTTTATTTCGAGAGTTGCTTTACATATTTTTCACACCGAGCACAGATAATAAGGTGGAATGCACGTCTGTCAAATCCGCTTGTGGCAGAAGTAAGGCAACACCGTTGCCAACTTAACAATCACAACACTTAACTTGATTAACCATAGGCATCGATACGTTACAAATAGTCAAATCTAACAAACCTCTTAAACTGCCTTTTTTAAAGACGCAAAACTTGCTTTTAGTTGGGGAAATAACTAATCCTAAATTATTCAATAAATAGCTCAACATATCACAAGCACGTTCGAGTTCTGATACGGCAGCAGTAGTATTATCTTTCGATACATATAAAACAAAATCATCGGCATATTGAGAAATCTCTACATTATGTATATCTTTACAAATATCGATAGTAGCGACATTAAAAAGGAGAGGTGATAAAGGATCACCCTGAGCTAACCCTCGGCACGTTATTCTCATACCACTATAGCCCGTGAATGACATGTTGAGATTTCTATGCTTTAAGTAAGACCAAAGATATGTGCAAAGTGTAGAGCCGACTCCTAGTCTATCTAATATATGTAACAAGCAAGTTACATCCACATTATTGTAGGCATTATCGATATCAATGAAACATGCTACAGTAACTAAATTTTTAGAGAAACCTATTTGGATTTTACTTACTAAACTAACGAGATTATCATAACAAGACTTAGATTTACGAAAACCCACCATCTTGTCTGAGAACAATAAATGTTTTTCAAGATACCACTCTAATCTCTTGTTTAAAATCGTATGAAAAATTTTGCAAATACACGACATAAGGGCTATGGGACGAAGAGCGGACGACGAATTAGGATCTCTACCTGGTTTTGGTATTGGGATTATTTTCACGTCACGCCATTGAGTCGGAACAAAGCCAGAAAACAAACAAATATTATACAATTTAACTAATAGATGTTTACCTGATAACGGAAGATGTTTAATCATGGAAAAGGAAATAGCGTCACAACCTGGAGCAGTATCACTTTTTTTAATCGAGTTTAATAATTCTTGTAAGGTGATTTCAGATTCTAACTTATCATTAATTGAACGAAAGGAAGGTTTAGGGGGACAAGCGAAATCAGGGGTTAAACTATTCAGGAGCTCTTCAGCTCTGTCCTTGTCAACACAACGATTAGTCAAATTCAAACGATACCCTTTTATCCACTTCATCTTACGCCACATATCAGACGACGAAGTAGTTTCGTCTATTGACGAGCAAAAGTCTTGCCAAGACTTACTTCGAGCCTGTCGTATAACTCGTTGAGCATTTGCTGTCTTTTCCTGCAAAATTTCCAAATTAATTGGTGATGGACACCGTCTCAAGTTCGCCAAAGCAAGACGACGTTCAGCTACAGCTTTAGACAATTCAGTTGACCAATACGGTTTAGGACTAAATTTTTCACACACATGTTGAGGAACTTTAGTATAAGGAATAAACATATTTGCAGCTATCTGTAAGATAAGTTCAAACGAGTCATAGAATTCTTGAGGGTCTGGACTAATAGTAAAGTCAGTAAAACGGTCTTCAATAAATGATGCGTAAGACTGCCAATCACCTTTTTTAAAGTTTCGCTTACTTATGAACTGACGATGAATATCTATTGTTATAGATAACTTAATAATACGATGATCACTACCGAGAGTTTCGTTAGTAACTTTCCAGGAGAAAAGGGTAGCTAAATCGGATGAGACAAATGAAATATCGGGAGCAGACTGTTGCAGCGTGCCATTCACAAAACGAACTCTAGTGGGTTCCCCATTGTTTAAACATATAATATTATTATCTAACATACTATCAAAGATTAGGGCGCCTCTTCGATCGGTCTTATATGACCAATTAGTATGATGTGCATTAAAATCACCTAAGACTAAAGATTTTGATCCAACTAGAGAAAACACATAATCCCAATCATTCTGAGTAGTATGAACTGTAGAAGGACAATATATGGAAATAATGTTCTCAATATACTGACAATTCAGAATTTTTACATGTAATAGTTCAATACCTATATTAGGGCAAGTAGTAGGACACACCACCGCCTTAATGGAACTATGCACTAATATGCAAACTCCACCATAAGCGTCAGCCCTGTCCAACCGAAAGGAATTATAACTATACATTCGAAAATAACTGCCAGGATCAAACCAAGTTTCACATAAAACTGCAAAATGAATCTTGTGACAGCAAGGCCTCCAAAGATACGCTTTTAGGCCTTAAACTCTGACAATTCCATTGAATAATATTCACATCTATAGTAGTACAATTTCTAGCCATTAATGAAATGATTTAATAATGAATCTATAGAAAATCTGCTAACTACTTTAGAAATTAACCACTCCGCACATATAGACACTGCTTGTTGAATTTTAACCTCTAAACATACCTCACTCAGCACAATATTTTTAAGTCTAATCAATAGACGAACAAAGCCCAAGTCCTTCAATCTAGCTTCCCGCGTTTCCTTAACGGTATCGCTGTTATCACGGGTATGGATATCCTTATCAATTACGTCCGCATGCGCTGCCTCGTCGTACCAGTCAAAGTCGGAAAGGGACTGGGCTGATGACCGCGGTTGAGAAACTTCACCACGTGATTTGCGCTTTTTAGATTTGGCTGGAGTTTTTTTATCATTTGAGTTCGAAGCAAATAACTCAGACCACAATGGATTATTTTTAGTGGATAGATTATTGATGGTAGGCTCTGCAGGTTTGGAACTTTCGACTGGCTTTGAAATAGGCGTGTTGGCCATCTTGTCTACGATATTAACTACCGGGGTCGGCGATGTATCTCTAGCAGGCACTGGAGAAGGCGGAACGTACAATGTGAGAGCTCGCCTGTATGTACAGTTGAACTCAGCCATCAACTCTCTAATTTTCCTCTCTTTTTTATATACTGGACATATTTTTTGTAAGGCTAAATGATTTCCTGTACAGTTGGCACAACGGAATGACAAAGTGTCACAGTTCTCATGGTTTTTAGTGCATTTAGGGCAAACTACTTTCTTGGATGGACATACCAAACGTGCATGGCCGAATTTCCAGCAGCGTGAGCACTGTGTCACTGGAAAAATAAAACGCTCCACTTTTATTCTCATATAATCGATGTACACGTAGGATGGTAAGAACGAACCTTCAAATCCAAGACGAACGCATTCGCTCTTCACCCAACCCGAAGTAGATTGTTCTTCATCGCTAGCTCTCTTATTCAACCTTCTTGCCGACACCAATTTCACCTCACCATCGCACTGCAGATTATCTAATATATCTTTGTCCGTAAGGTGTAACTCAATGTTATTAATAACACCATAAGACATACCAACTTCCGATGTCTTTTGACACTGCCAGTTCAAGTCGTAAAATGCTTTACATTGAACAAAGAAATCCGCGTTCAACTCATTGTCAAATGTAATAAGTATTTTATATTGGTGACTGTACTTTACTCTACTTACACCTTTCACATTATTATCTTTGAAAAGGCGGGCTAGTTCAAATTGTTTAGGCAAAGGCTTCGAGCACATTACGGATACCATAGAACTAACTCCAACATCAGTTTGTTGACCATATCTACGTACTTTGCGATGCCGGTTTATTAAATGCCAATCATTTTCTGGAGAATTCTCGCCCCCTTTTCGTTTATTAGACAAGACGTTTACCTCCATATCCACTGTATTGTAATTCATCGCATCGCTGCGCACAGAACTATGTTCAAAATCTTCTACATCAGTGAAATGGTTGTCCGCGCTTCCCGCTTCGTCGCCGCCGCCGCCGCCACTAGTATGGGACATTATTTATCTTCGGATCCCGGCCGAGACAGTCGGGACCGCTTTTTACGAATATAAAAACACTGCAGCAGTATATACTGATTAATCTCTACCAAAAACAAGGAAGAAAAGACTGAGAAAACAATTAATAATGATTAAAATATCACAACAGTTTTCAAACACGTCTTGCCGCCATTCAGATTACTAATATGAGAGTTGACTATGGGGTTGTAGTGTGGGCGATGGGCTACAAACCTATCAATATCAACCTAATGTCCAAATTCAAAATCAATATAAATGTTAGAGTTTTATTGAAAATGTCCACATACATACTTACTACGTAAAATGAAAACTAATGCTAGGAAACGGAAAAATCAGACGTTTGTATTCGAACTAGTCGAGTCTGACTCAGACCATTCAGCTGCCGAATACTGATGAATCAATTAATGGTTAACAAGACATCCGATACAAATCGAGATACTGTGACCTTTAATGGTACCAAATGTCAATTTTGACATTCACGTGATATATCGGTCCTGTCATTCGATCACTCATTTATTCCAGTCACTCGAGCATTCGTTCATTCATCTCCCTGTAATATTTACCGCGAGTATTAATATCGTACGCCTGGCCATCGTCCCGGAGGCCTTTCCGGCCGAGAAGATCGGGTTGGGGCATCTGGGCGCCATCCAGGGGCTCATTCTGGAGCTTCTGGTTGATGCTCCGGATCCCCTACCCCGAGTCACTCTCGGCAACGTAGTGGCGGGTGCTCTCCACGTCAATTGCCAAGGGAGAGAGTCCGTCGCATGGCTCAGGTCAGCAATCGGAAGTGAGGAGATTGAGGGCCTGCGCCTAAGGGTCATGGACGCCAAGGATCTTCCGAAACCTGTCAAAATGGCATGGAAAACGAAGATAGTTGGCGGCCATGACGTGAAGCTGCTTCTCCGTGTGCTGCAGAGGTACAATCCTGCGCTACACACGGAGGAGTGGAAGGTGGTAGACACCTTGACGTCGGACGCGAACACCAGGCGCATCATACTGATGGACCGGGTGTCGGCCGACGTTATCAAGGCAGCGGGCTACCACCTACACACGGGGGTCGACCTGAGCTCCTTCAAGCTCCTAGAGGACGCGGAGGAGAGGGCGCTTGAGGGGGCTGAGGATGGCGCTTGTGCGGGGACGGGCGCGGGGGGACCGACGCCGGGGGAGGGCGCGGGGGGTCCGCCGCCTGGGGAGGCCGAGGAGGGCACACCTCCAGATGGCAAGGTGCCAATTGCTATTGGCGAAAAGGCTGAGGAGGCTGAGACAGTCAAGGAGGAGGGGCAGTCGAAATCGGAGGCCGGGGACATGGCGGGCTCCAGTGACAGACCTGCTGAATCCCGCATGGCCCGAGAGTCATCACCGCTATCGGGGATTGGCTCGGAGGATCTGCAGGGAATGGCAGAGCTGTACCTGGAGGCCTCCATGTCTCCCATGTCCTGCGACGAGACTGTCCAGGAAGTGGCTGCTGACCTCAGCAAGCCAAAACTATAATAGCGCCAATGGCGGGTTTAAGGTGTGTACAAATTAATCTACAACACAATAAGGCTGCCACTGCCCTTCTGGCAAGGCAGCTAAAATGCGACAAGTTCGATATTGCTCTTATTCAAGAACCATATATATATAAAAGTGAAATAAGAGGTTTAGGTGGAACGGGGGGAACAATTGTTCACCTGTGTCCAGATAACAACAATAACATGAGGACATGTATATATGTCAAAAATGGCATCAATGCTATGCCTTTACATGCTTTCTGTTGCAGGGATCTCACCACGGTGATGATCCAAAAAAAGGGGGAGGGTAAGGAGCTCATCCTATCATCAGCCTACCTCCCCTACGAGGCGACGGATCCCATCACACAACAACTGCGGGATCTTGTTGCATACGGCAGCCGGGCGAACACCAACCTGATAATCGGCTGCGACGCAAACGCTCACCATGTCATCTGGGGCAGCTCAGATGTCAACAGGAGAGGAGAGAAGGTACTGGACTTCCTGGTAAGCTCTTCTTTACAAATACTAAATAAAGGCAATGAACCTACCTTCGTCAACTCTAGGCGGGGGGAGGTTATTGATTTAACGTTGGCTACTAATAATACTAGTAACAAAATCAACTCATGGCACGTATCTGACGACATATCCCTTTCGGACCACAGATACATCTGCTTTAGGTACCGAACTAAAATAGAAATAAACACGGTACGAAAACGGAATCCTAGGCACACGGACTGGTCGGCGTTTAGAAGGGATCTAAAGGTGGACCTAGGAGACCCAAAAGGCAAGCTCAACTCTATTATAGACATAGAATTCGAAGCGGACAAAATAGTACAAGCCGTATACACGGCCTTCACTAATAACTGCCCGGAGAAGAAAACCCTGGCTAAAAAGTTACCATGGTGGACCCCAGAGATAGTTAAACTCAGGAGGGAAACTAGGGCAATATTCAATGACGCAAAGGCATCTAATGACTTTGGGTACTATGCACAAAAACTCACAGAACTCAGCAAGGCTGTGAGGAAAGCCAAAAGGAGAGCGTGGAGGAACCACTGCGATCAAATTGAGTCAATACCAGAAGGAATGAGACTAACAAAGGCACTAGCGACCACAAAGTCGGCCCCGCTCACATCCATTAGGGACAATGACGGTAGAATGACGAAAACGGGGCTGGAAACCCTTAAGGTAATGTGTAACACGCACTTCCCAGGCTCAGTAATACACGACAGCGTAACAGACGATGGTGCAATTAGTGCGTTGGAACAGACCACAAGTACAACGAGACACAATTGGGACACGTCCAAAAAGGTAGTAGATCATAACAAGATAAAGTGGGCACTTTCAACATTTCAACCTTACAAAGCCCCGGGGCCAGATGGCATCTACCCCATTCTACTACAAGAAGGCGCTAATGTACTAATCCCGCATCTTAGCAGATTGTACAGGGCGTGCTTGGCCTTCGCACACGTGCCACGGGTGTGGAGGATGGTAAAAGTAACCTATCTGCCCAAACCGGGTAAGGCGGATTACAGTGAAGCCAAATCGTATAGGCCGATAAGTTTATCGTCGTTTTTCCTCAAAACACTGGAGAAATTGGTAGATAGACACATAAGGGATGGCCCATTAAGGAGACATCCGCTGCACGAACTACAATGTGCATACCAGCCAGGGAAGTCAACGGAAACCGCACTTCACCTGGTAACAACCAGGGCTGAACAGGCTATAGAGAATAAGGAACTATGTCTGGCAGCTTTCTTGGACGTGGAGGGAGCGTTCGATCGTACCACGTATAAAGCTATCAGCGAAGCAGCTGCAAAACATGGTGTAGAGCCCACCCTATGTAAATGGATAGGCAATATGCTAAATGGCAGACTAATAAAGTCATCTCTCTTAGGGGATGAGATAATGGCCACGGCCACAAAGGGATGTCCACAGGGGGGGGTACTCTCACCAACTCTCTGGAGTCTGGTGGTGAACTCACTCCTGGTAGAACTCAATAAGGGTCCCATCAACACGGTGGGATATGCTGATGATCTAGTGATACTGGTTAATGGGAAGTTCCCAGGCACGGTATCAGAAATCATGAACAAGGCACTGCGGATGGTGGAGAAATGGTGCGACCTGCACCAACTATCTATTAATCCAGGCAAAACTGTGGTAATACCCTTTACTAGGAAAAGGACCCTTCCAGGCGTACAGCAGTTAAAACTGTACGGGAGGGTACTAGAACTGTCCGATGATGTGAAATATCTAGGTGTTACACTGGATAAGGAACTGAATTGGAAGAAGCATACAGATCTTACCATCACAAAGGCACTGAGGGTATTTGGAATGTGTAGATCAGCGTATGGCAAAACATGGGGATTGAACCCAAAGGTACTTAAGTGGATCTACACTATGATGGTGAGGCCCATATTATTGTACGGCAGCCTGGTATGGTGGCCAAGGACTTTAATGAGCACATGCAGAGAGGCTCTGATGAAGGTGCAGAGATCGGCTTGCATGGCTATAACAGGGGCGTTTCGTACCACGCCTACAGCGGCGCTAGAAGTCCTACTGGACCTACCGCCACTTCACTTGGTGATTAAGTCAGAGGCGCGGAAATCGCTCTACAGATTAAGAACTCTTGGACTGTGGAGCGACAACAAACCGAAGACTAAACACACAAACATGGAGACTGATGGTTTCTTAGACAGAATAACAAGCATGGGAAGTGACAAAATGCTACCCAAGTTTGTATTCCATAGGAACTACACAACAAAAGTTCCATCCAGGGCTGAATGGGCCGAAGGTCTAGAACCGCCTAGGTCTGGTATCGAAGACAGTATATGGTACACGGACGGATCTAAAATGGGATCCGGTACGGGAGCAGGCATTTATGCGAATGACTACAGTAGTAGTGTAAGCATGGGTAGTTTGGCAACCGTCTTCCAGGCGGAGACATACGCCATAATTGCATGTGCACAGGAGAATATAGACAGGCAAACCAGAGGGCAGACCATCTATATACTCAGTGACAGTCAAGCGGCCCTTAAAGCACTTACGGCGCCGAAAGTGGAATCTAGACTAGTCTATAACGGCGTCCAGGCACTGAACAAGCTTGGAAAGCATAATAAGGTGCAACTAGTTTGGATACCAGGGCACGAGGGCTTCATCGGCAACGAAAGAGCGGATGAGCTTGCTAGAGGGGGGTCTACAAACCACTTTGTAGGTCCAGAACCATTTGTGGGACTCTCGCAGGGAACCATTATTTCGGCCTATAAAGCCTACGCCAAAACCAAACACCAACACGAGTGGAGGAATGAGGCGGGCTTAAGGCACTCTAAGCTCTTCATAGAAGGAGTGGACTCGGGCTGGACTAACAAACTCTGGAAATCCAGTAGGAAGCAGCTCAGAATCATATCTGGGGTGTTCACAGGTCACTTCGGGGTCAAGGACCTCTTGGCCAAGATGGGACTATCGGGCAGTTTAGACTGTAGAATGTGTGGCGAGGAGGATGAGACTATGGAACACTTATTGTGTGAATGTCATGCCCTTGCCAGACAAAGAATGAATTACTTCGGTAACGGTTATCCGCAACCAAAGGAATTCAAGGTACTTCCGCTGAGCTGCATCATCCGCTATGTGGAAATGATGGAGCGAAGTTGGGAGTAGACATAAGGAGAGGGCAAATGCACAAAAGATCCCACTGGGTCGAAGTGCATCCGAATGGGCCCTCATCTAGATAAGATAAGATAAGATAAGATAATATCGTACGCTCCCTCGGATGCCAAAACTTTGATAAAAGGATTCACTTTTCAATAAACGCACTTCCGTAGATCATGATTCTTTTTGAGGATATTTTTTCATTACTTCTTATTGTCCTTTTATTTCATTGCGGTAAACGTGTAAGTACTTCTCGTGTCTTTGACTCCTCCACAGGGTCCTAATAATACGCGTGTTCATTCCGTGGTGAGGTTACTTCTTGACTGGGTGAGGCGGGATCAGTATGCGTATTTTGTACTTTGACTCTGATATTCCTGATGTGCCAGAGATTTGTTCACATGTCGGTATGTAGATGAGAGATTGATTGATTGAGATATTTATTGATAAAATTAATAATACATTTTACACGTTATTTTACATTGGGTACTAATGTTAAACTTCTACTGTACTACAGTCGATATTACATTTACATGCTGCATGCGGCGACCGCAAAAGTGTAAATAACACGTTAGTCGGCCGCATTCGGCGATCGACAGCTGCCAACGCTTAGTAGTAGGCGGACAGACTATGTGAAAAAGACGTTTGTTGGCCCAAGTCGTTTAAAATGAATTCGGCGACCGCATTAGGTGAACGACGCAGTTTTTTTTTTGGACCATTGTTCACTTGCAGCAGCCTGAAGGGCTGTAGCTGCGGGTCTTGACTGGCCTGTGGGTAGTCTCCGCCTGCCGAAAAAATACGCGGGCACCCGAGGCACGAGGGTGCCTCGAGGCAGTGTAGGATTTAATCATGTGTAAATAAGCAAATCTAGTGTGGAGTGAGTGTCTGAGTGGGTTGTTCCGGTACCTGTCCGTACCAGGACTAGTAGTGAGCTGCTGTATAGTAGTGTGCTCGCGGCGGCCTCCCCGACGGCGGGGTCGGCGCTGTGTATGGTTGTTGTCGTCTGTCGCGTTAAAATCAAGTATGACAAAACGACGCAATGTAATTGCCGCTTAATATCATGCGCGGAAGCGGGGCATGCAGTACTGTCGTGCCGCCCCGCTTCTGCGCACCCGGGTCATTCAAATGTAGGCACTCAGTAAAGAAACGGTACTGACTCGACTGATAGTTGACACAGCTTACTGATATCGTACCGCGTCTGCACATACTGTAAAATGGGATGAGTAGGGTTCGCGGGGAGAGTTGGGTTATAATAATAATAGACATTTATAAATGGGGAGAGAAGGGATGAAAGGGTGGTGAGATGGGATTTTAAAGCTACTGCTACAAAACTAATGTATTCCAATTTAAAATGGAACTATAGTAATGCTCAAAATAATAAAAAATCGATCCAACAATCTTCCAAAATCACCTTTGTATGAAATGCCATCTCACCCCAACTACGGGGGACTGGGTACAGGGTGAGGTGGGATTTCCTGTTTATCGTCAAAGTTATGAAATCGAACTACCCAAAATAAAATAAATACTAAAATACAAACGTCCGGAACACTTATTATAATAGGTACACGATTCAATTTGCATATGTAGGTAAAAATATAATGTTATCGAGGTTTGAATGTCAGTTTTGACCTTACTCACTCCGCTTTACTGTACATTAGGGAAGTCGCTTATACTTTTAGAGGCTTCTTTTTCAACGAATTGACTATCTTCACACAACTTCTGTGCCACCATCGAACTTCGTTCTCATCAATAAGGTTCCGCTCTGCATATTTTAATGTTACAGATGCGGAAATGAAAGCTCGCCTCCCGAATTTTCGGTCGCAAAATATTTAGTTGCAAAATGTTTAATTTACAAAATGTTTACATAGTTACGAAGTTGCCTATGCAAGTTTGTGTTGAGTTCGTTAACACACACACACATGCATACATTGCTCCTATCTCTCATACAGTTAGACATACACATGCATACACTGCCGCTATATCCCATATATTTATACATACACATACATACACTGCCGCTATCTCCCATACGTTTATACATACACATGCATACACTGCCGCTATCTCCCATACATATATAACATACACAATGCATACACTGCCGCTATCTCCCATATATTTATACATACACATGCGTACACGCCGTTATTCTCCCAATACAGCTCCTTTGCTGTTTCTCCTCAAACGCGTACATATTTATTTTGTAGATAGTACATTTTGTAACAGACAACTACCCCATTTCTAGGAAAACAGCTACTAAGTTAGGCGTGTTGAACCGCTAATATAAGTAAAGTTCTAACAAGTTTGAAAGGCGGTAGTAAAATATTAATTGGGCTGAAAACGCGGCGCCAATATTACTTTGTCGGGTTTTATGAAAGGATCTTGAAGTTATGGGCGCCGTAAACTGAACTATACACTACAAAGTTAGGAGGCGACATACGGGGTGGAACAACGATCGGTCAAGTATATTACGACTGTGGCAAACAAGTGTGCGGTTTGCCTGATGAGACCTGATAAGAAGACACCGTCGCTGGATTTTTTTTGTTTTTTTTTATACAACGACGGTCGCAAAGAACTGTACGTGTACGTGCGATGATAAGCGGTCACCGCAGCCTATGGGCGCACGCAACTCCGAAGGAGTAACATGGGCATTACGTTTGAGGATTCGCCCTGTTGACAGCTAAAGGAACGAATGCCCTCGCTCTCAACACAACGCATCCTCGGGAGCTCTGGCTCCAAAATACCAAACATAAGCCAAAAGACATTCCGTTATGCCTTCTCTCAAAGTAAAGTTAAAGCTCGGACGTGGCCTCTCCTCAAACTAGTGGCTTTGTGAGCTGCCGAACTCTCAAACCTGTAATTTTTTCAAATTATTTTGTAAATATGATTCGACAAAAATGCATCTAAATATTGAACCTTGTTCACATAATTTCATGAGAATCGGTTGAGGAGTGTGTGCATGTCGATCACGTAACGTATTGTACGTACGTTAGGTAGATAAATGTCAATTTTTGTATGGAAAAATTACAGATTGGCTATCCTAACGCGCGTTGGAAACGTTACTCTGTAGAGGAGAACAGCTGCACAAAAATATCCTTCGCTACCTGGGTCAAAAATGTGCTCCAGTGAAAACCAGTTCTACGAGGCATATGCACGGCACGCGTATGTACCGCCGCCTAACCCGAGGCTCAGTTTATTGTAGCCAGTTCATCGACGGTTATGTGTGACTGCATCACATCGGATGTTTGTACAGATATTAACTGCTTGAAGCTGTATATCTGCCAATGTGTGTAGTGGCCAATCAGCCGATTTCAAAAAAGATACCACTGTTCTTGCCAATACTGTATATTAAATCAAGCACAGAGGTGAATTCTCTAAAACTTGTACAAAATTCAAATACTACCGGGCAGAGGTCAGTAGCTCAGGAAAAAACTTAGCCGCGCGATTCAGGAATCGACACGGCTGGTACAGCGCCATCTAGCGTCACATTAGATCAACTGATTTACAATAATGACGCCTATTACAATTGATACGCGGCTGAACAGTGGCCGTGGCGGGCCCACCCACAGTAACCCTCCGTATGTTCTACTGAAAACTTAACAGACGCTAAACCCTTGTAGCTCAGATAAAGCTCACCGCTACACCTAAACGCTCACCTCTGCTGCGATACTTTGTAAGAGGAATTGGTCAACTAAAGCGTAGGGACCCGTAAAAAAACAACAAACAATAATAATAAAATGGAGAACTGAGCTAAGCACGGCATTGCGAGTACTCACGAATAAGAACAACGAATTGGTTCGAAACTTGTCGAGCTCATTGATGTGAGCGTTTTATTATTTTTTAATTTGTCTAAGAATCACGGGAGTTTTCTATGTAAAACAAAATTTTGGTGTAAAGTCAACGAAAGAAAGTGAAAAGTCTAAACACATGCATATTTTTATGGCGTCCTGTTTAACTGAATTCATTCCTGTGGTGACATTGCCAGCGAACTGGTGGCAAAATTGAACTATAATCATACAAATACACCCCTCGGAGAGTATCAATATCACATTCAGTGCCGGGAACCCGACTAGCGGGCGCCTACGCCGTAGTCGCTTTCCGTTACATACGAGTATAACCACGGGTTCCGGAAATGGGGTCCATATTGGCTCATATAAACTTGATGTGTCGATTTTTTCTAGTAATACCGCTTTTTAATCATAATCATCACCCTTCATAATGTTTTTCTTCCTACCTTTTATGTTCCTAAATTTTTGTTACTATCATCGAAACTCATAACGACCTGTATTAATAAAAAATTTCTTCATAATGTCATTACTAAGAACAGACTGGAACTCATAATTTGGTTGTTCATAACAATTTCCTTCGTAATGGACATATATAATAATTTTGTTAGTCCTATTTGTTATAATTGTTGTTGATTGTTGTGGTTACTTTGTAATTTTGTTTTCCGCTCTTTTATAAAAAAAGTAACCTCGAAGATGAAAGCGGGAGCAAAGCTCCCGCTTCCGTCTTCTAACCTATCCGCGATCCGAATCGGTTTTGCCACTAAATCCCTGTTCCCTACTGCCTACTTATGCACCACTAACTTGGCAGTAGTTGATCACAGAGTAAGTCTTTATTAATACGAAATTTAGCAATAACTACTAGTATGCATAGAAATAAATATGATATTAAACTATATTGCTAAAAATCGTTATGACATAAAAGTATATAAACATAGATAGTAGTAACAGAGATACTTATGTTGAATCACATTATGAATATAGACAATTCGGAGTTACGATAGTTATTAGCACAAATAATTATGAATAGTGATCATTATGAGATAAAATGGTATGAGAGAATTTTTCGGAAATCTAATAATCGAATTTGCAATTTTATTTGAACTTTGGCGCACCTCCGGAAATTACCCTAAATATAAAAAAAACTTATAATTGTAAACTTACAAAGTAACAATCTCACAGACTTCCTTTATAATAAAAATATAGATTATGTTTTAGAGACTCATTCTGTAACAACAAATACAAATCCAATTTAATCTCAACAGTCGCGTGTCCCGAAACAGAAGCCCAAGTCAATAAGCTGTATTTGTCAATACTCATTCGCGCGTGAAATACCACTGGACATACTTCTGAAAGGAAGGAAGGAAAATCACAAAGATATATCTCAGTTCGGATAATACGATGGTTGCGTCTTACTAAGTAAATAGCACGAGAAATGTGTTCCGTGCACCAAATATTATGAGTAATGGTACATTGATATTGTTGTTCTTTTTCGTAGACAACAATATCCGAGCTACCGAAATGGGTCAGTGAGAGAAAAATAAGCAATACAACTCAGTCATGATTTCTAATTGAAAAACTACTTACTCTGTAGTAGCGTTGTGTTCCTGGATGTGAGCAAGGTCGCCAGAGCTCCCGAGAATGCGTTGTGTTGAGAGCGAGGGAATTCGTTCCTTCAGCTTTCAACACGGCGAAACTAACTACGTCCATCATTTGGAAGAGTGTAAGTTTGCCAGTGTGTTTTTTTTGTATTTTAATCGCAATTTTTTTATTATTATTAAAGGCAATTTTAAGGTACTCAATTTTTTGGAATCTATATACGGCGTCAAGTATACAACAGTGCGATTCATAAGTTCGACGCGGCTGATTTCGCGGACTAGCCTATCTGTATTCAATGTCGTTCATAACACATTTATAGAAATCGATTCGTCTTATCCTATAAAACTCAGAGTGACAAATCCGATTTGCATATTCCATTGAAATGTCCCCAGCGATTATTGTGTAATCACAATGTAATCAGCTCAATGATTCCAGTAATCAGACGCTGAATCTGAAATCAAGGACTTAGCAATGCTCAGCGGATCTTAATTTGTAATCTATTGCAGTGCAATTGGTGTGACATTGTGTTTAAATGAACAGATACTTTGGACGGATGTATGACGAATGTTAAGAGGTATACATAAATATATGGTGTTGTGTGAATGTGTGATCACATTTCTGCTCTCTTCCTCAACTTAGCCCCCAAAATACAATGGCATACTTTAAAATATATATTTCAAGCAACCGTTCACTTCTGCAAGTAGCAAACTATTTTATACAAATGGAACAAAATATGAACTTAATTCTGCAAGTAGGCCGCTAATGCAATTTTAGAACTCAAAATCTACATCTAACAAAGGAGACAACTGTCAAGAAGAAACGTTATTCTAGAATGATAACTCAATCCAAAAAAAACTTACCTACCATCACACAGGCTGCAGGCTAGTTAGTAGCACCATCATCATCATCATCATCATCATCATCCTTATCATCATCATCGTAACAGCCGAAACACGTCCCTGCTGGACATAGGGCTCCCCCAAAGATCGCCAGAATAACCGGTCTACCGCCACGCGCTCCCACCACCTTTATCAGGGTCATTTGACCACACGCGGCGCCTGCAGTTACGTAGTCACTTCAGCACCTTTCCGCCCCAACGGCCATCGTTTCAACCTGCAATATGTACCTTTCAGCATTATTTATTTATCGTATGGCAAATCAATATTTAGAACCGTGAGATCTTGGAAAAGACAGTACGGTTGCCAGGTTGTTACACAGCATTTAAAGCGTCATTCACTCATTTGATAAACAGGGTACCTATCAAACTGGGATTGTCTACTCGTATAAACTGCCGCTAAAGTAATTGAAACCTGGCGTTACGATCGAGTGACACTACCATGTGTTACCATTTTTTATTCGCCATATTGCAGTCAAGCCACGGATATACGGCAATCAATCTAATTTTGATATGTTTCTGTATTGTCCCAGATAGATTCTACCGGCTCGGCTACTTAATTTTCAGTATCAATCAACTATTTATAAATAAATAAAATAAAATAAATAAATAAAGTTTTGTTTTCAGGTATAAAACGCCCATATCACACATCAAATACGATTAAAAGAAAAAAAGTAAAGTAAAGTAAAATAAAATCAAAAAATAATAATTATTAAAATTATAAAATTATAAAACAACAACTTTTTGTTATTTTTCTGGTGAACAGAAAGCCAGTACCTAAAGATAGGGGTGTTCATATCGTGATATGCGTTTTCCACGATAGTATTCCGTGAGCGTCGCATTCCCTCCCAGAAGGAGGCAATGCGGGCACGAATGACGGCGAAGAAGTCGGGGACTCCGGCTTCAGCGAACATGGGGGAGGCACTGCACGAACGCGGCAGCCCCATCAGAGCCCTAAATATATTATTATACTGAACCTTGATGGAGCTGTACGCTTTCCTGCTGTGTCTTACCCACAGTTGACAGGTGTAGAAGGAAAGACAGTATGCGTTGAATAGCGTATACTTGACCTGCCTGCTACACCTGACAAACCTTCGGGCAATCATGTTCCCTCGTACTGCCAGCGCCCTTCTTTCGCGCTCCATGTCCATGTCGTCCCTTAAGTCTTCGTTCAGTATATGGCCTAGACATTTGAACTGCCGCACAACACGAACTGCCTCGCCATTCAGCCTTACCTCAGGCACATTATCCGGGCCCCTTCCTGACTTAAAAACCATGAGTTCGGTCTTGGCCACGTTGTACATCAGTCCGTGCGAGTTTACATAACTCTCACAAACTGATACCAACTTTCTTAGGCCCTTAATGGAGGGGCTCAGCAGCACCATATCGTCAGCGTAGCTAAGGCTGTTGACACAAACGTCACCCACGTGACAACCGATTCCAGTGCTCCTGAGCCTCCCCATCAAGTCATTGACGTACAGGTTAAAGAGGTCCGGAGAAGTAAGCCCGCCCTGGCGAACCCCGCATTCTAATATTTAACTATTAGAGGTCGTGTCACCCCATTTCACACAGTTCGTTTGGTTTCCGTACCAGTACTCGAACACCCGTACCAAACTTTCAGGGACACCAGAGCCGCGCATTTTGCCCCACAGAATTTCATAATTCACTAGGTCAAATGCTCGACTCAGGTCGAGGAGGCACGCGTAGACCGACGTGTCGTTACTCACGTAGTGGTTCGCGCAGTGGTTTAGACTCAGAATAGCCGGGTCGGTCGAGAGACCGGGACGGAAACCAAACTGTGCGTCATCAATGCTGATGGCCTTGAACAGCTCGGGCTGTAGCAGCCGTTCAAATATCTTGCCTATTACTGTACCTAACGAGATAGGTCGGTAGTTGGCTGACGATGAGAGATCTCCTGTCCTATTCTTGACTATCGGGACGACAATGGTTCGGATCATGTCTGGAGGAAGATAGGCATATCGCATGCATAGATTAAATAGAGTGGTGAGCTTGTTAATATTTGTAATTATGTCCCGTTAGCAAGAAGAAGTGTCTTGGAAAATGGTTACAGTATGAACTTCTAACATGCTTAAAAGCCTTGACTTGCTTTGAAGACCGGTTAGCATAAGTGACGCTGCCTACGAAGCTGAAGGTCCTGGGTTCGAATCCCTGTAAGGGCAATTATATGTGTGATAAGCATGAATATTTGTTTCTGAGTCTTGGATGTTTTCTATGTATTGAAGTATTTCCCTCTATTACATCGTCGTCTATATTACCCATAACACAAACCTTATTGAGCTTACAATGGGACTAGGTCGATTTGTGTAATAATTTTTTTATTTATAAAGGATGGTCCGTAAATCAAGCAGTTAAAATGACTACGATATGATGGGTTTAAAATATAGTTTTATATTTATGAATGTAATAGGTGATATGTTTTGTTTGTTACGTACGAATGAATAATTTTCACATCAATAATTTTTCTTATTAGGACATATTCAAAAGCACAGGTTGTATAAGTTACTCAGGATTCGTAACCACACCAACTAGTGACACAAAAAAGATCATTCCTCCATTACAAGTTCAATAGCTTATATAGTCAATTTAAGTTTTTTTTTTAGTTTAATGATCCACGGGTGCGACCATCGTATTTTGCGGAAAAATATTTTTGGGTATGCAATATGTAACGCCAGAATAGTTTTTTGCAAAAACACTATGTTTATATAACAATAACACAACCGCCGCAGTGACCACCTACCGGTAGGCGCTCCAAAAGGTGGACTGACGACCTGGTAAAGGTCGCGGGGGTCCGCTGGATGCGGGTGGCGCAGGACCGGTCATTGTGGCACTCTTTGGGGGAGGCCTATGTCTAGCAGAGGACGTTTTACGGCTGATTTAATGATGATGACGATGAGTCAACATCAACTCTTGAAGGATTTTATATGTAAATAATATATGTTCCCTTTAAGCAAGACAGATCTAGCGGAAGCAAAAAAACCAATTGAAATCACTATAAGTACAGCAATCGAATACTCGCAAACTCACGTTTCACCCTAATTATCGCTCGCATAACGCCTAATTAATTTTGGCGTAATTAATCGTATAATCGACACCACTAATTATAGGTAGGGTAGGGTGACCGCCTCCATTGGGTTACCCTTTAAACCTCTCAGAAACCATAAGACGTTTAGCGTATTATGACGCTACAACGAATTTTCGGTAAATCCTTAAGGGTCTCCAGGACGCCCGACTCTGCATACAAACGTAGTATGGTTCACATTTTAAAATGACATGCTAGAATAACATGAAACTTTGTATACACAATGTGATACGCCATATCAAGGTCGGAAACCAGTTTCTGTTGTTAGAAGTTATAAGTACAACTTAGAAAAGTTGAAAACCCCCGTCATATTCATTTCAAAGTCCAATATCTCAAAAACGGCTAAACAGATTTTTATGAAACATGGCTAAGAACACTCGGGATAAAATTATCAATCAATCAATCAATCAATCAATCAATCAATCAATCAATCAATCAATCAATCAATCAATCATTGGTAAAAATGTCATTTTACATGTCAAAGAAATAAAAGTACTTAATAATAATATTAGGTCACATCACAGTTGCGTAAATATTTTAACAATGCATGCAGTGTGTTTACATTTTATTTATATAATTCTGTACATATTTTTTGTTTATAGGGCTTGGGAACCAATTTTCAATTTACTATAGTTACTATTGTGATCAGTCTGGCACTCGAAAAAAGTCATCCAGGGAGTAATAGGCCTCCCTTAATAATCTTAATTTTAATTTTGTGACGAAAGAGTTGCTGCTAGTGGCATTTTTTATTTCTACTGGCACTGCGTTGTAGATTTTTGGCCCCTATGACACAAAAATACCGCCAGTCAAATCGGTCGATCCGTTTGGGAGCTACGATACCACAGTCAGATACACAGATACACAGACGGACACGTTAAACTTCTAACACCCCTCTTTTTTCGTCAGGGGTTAAAAAAAAATTGTGACTAAGAACTTTTTTATATAAAGTCTGTAATCACCAGCGAACGAAAAACCATGGTATTACTACCCTAACACGTGCCTAAAACCCGGTATGCGCATGTGCGAACTAAAAGGCTGCCTGGCATCGTTTTGACACCCCGCCACCAACCCCGCATAATGGCAATGGCACCCATTCTGTGGGTCATTTTGCGGCGCTAATATAGACTTCTTTGGTCTTTTCGTGCGCCAGTAATCAATTATATTTGACAATATAAATTTCAATCTTGTTATTTCGTGAGAGCACAGTACAGTCACCGGCATTAATATCTGCCGAAACAAAGCCGGCAAAAATATCTGGCACGTCCTTGTGGCATTAGACATAGAGTCGTGTCAGATATTTATGAGTGGAATGTTGTGGCAGATCTTATTGCTGGTGACTGTACAGCAATATCTGGTTGTCATTTGAGCGAGCGAGACAAAATTTCGAGGGTTTTGTTGTCTTAGTAAGGGTCACACGTGGCGCGATAAAAGTGCGCTTCATCATAAAGTTTTGCATTTTTATGCACCGCTCACCACCCGGACAGGATTTACTAAATTTACGAGATATTTTCCGCTGAGGTCGATTTTATACCTGTTTTATCACAAGCAATCTGCACTTCACTTCAAAGCCAGCGCGAGAGCGGAGGTACATGTATTATACCAATTTACCTGGCCCCTGTTTCACCAAGTCGACATTGTCACCTGTCTATGACAATCCTATATATTATAAGTACATTGTTAGCTCGATAAATACCTAACTTAATAATTTTCCGTATAACCCATATAATTTCATCATTTCCCTAGAAAAATGCAATGATTTTGTCAGATCTCTGTAGAGATCAGTAATCATTTCGTTACTGAAATCTCGAAATCGGCTAAAAAACAGCGACAGACTCGTGGTCACACCATTTTGTCACACCTGTGTGACGACGAGTAGGTAATTACTTTTACTCGTACTCACACCACTTTAAAAAAGATAACACTTTAACAGGCCCGTGTAGGTACGATGACGAGCGAAGCGAGGAGTGTTAGTTGTACGGTGAGCCTAAGCGCGCGAGCCTAGCGAGCGAAGCGAGCGTGCCGCGGCAGCGGCCGGCGAAGCGCCAGAACCTAACAGTGTGGCTACGAGGAAAATAAATTCCTCGTGGTCACACCAGTGTGACTAAATAGTGTGATTACGAGTACGACGTCTAAAAAACCCAGCTCGATTTGCCATTTCACTAAACAAGTTTACTGATGTCTAATTTGTTTTTTTTGTAAGTATACCTATATTTTATTTGTTTGGGGGTATATTATTTCATCATCATCATCGTATCAGCCGAAAGACGTCCACTGCTGAACGTAGGCAACCCCCAAAGAGTGCAACAATGACCCGTCCTGCCCCACCCGCATCCAGCGGACTCCCGCAACCTTTACCAGTTCATCAATCCACCTTGTGGGGGCCTACCCACGCCGCGCCTTTCGGTACATGGTCGCCACTCGAGAACCTTTCCACCCCAACGGCCATCTACCGCAATGTAATATATTTATTGGAATCGAATAACGTGATTGACAACTAATGTCACTAATAATTAGATGTGTTCTGCCTACCAGGTTTGAAAATACGCGCGTGCATTTATGTACGTAAATATTGTCTAGGACAAAACATAGATGCATCATGCATCTGCCATCACGTAACGTCAATTGCACACGTGTTTGAGAAAATACAATTTGTTATAATAAAACTCAATGTACCAGCAGAAACGGTTACCAGATATTCCAAGAGCTAGAATACAAAATGAATCGAATTGCAAAGACGCAGCGCAGGAGTCTAGAAACTGTCCTATTTTTAGGTCAAAGAAAATTCTTCGCCTTTCAGTCGACTGTAACTGAATTCAATTTCAGAATGCTTCGCGCTCCTTGAAAGTCGTATTTAAATTGTATTGTTAATTTATATATTTCGTACAGGTGACGAAGCTCGTATTTGCATATTTATGTTTCTATAAAAGCCTGAATATTTATAAACCGGTGAAACCATAGATTTACCAACTGCTAATAGTAAAAGTCAGAAATGCTTTGTTCATTTCGCACATTTACCCTCGTTCATTTTTACTGGCTGTTGGTAGATATAAGGCTTTAACACCGATCTTTTTTTTGTGATAGGAGGCAAACGAGCAGACGGATCACCTGATGGTAAGCGATTACCGCCGCCCATGGACACCTGCAACACCAGAGGTGTTGAGAGTGCGTTGCCGGCCTTTAAGATGGGAGTACGCTTTTTTCTTGAAGGTTTGAAGGTCGTATCGGTCCGGAAATACCGCAGGCGACAATCCATTCCACAGATTAGCAGTGCGAGGCAGGAAGTTTCTGGAGAAGCGCACAGTTGAGGACTGCCAACCATCTAAGTGGTGAGGATGGTAATGTTGTCGCGTTGGACGATGGCGAAAAGAAGCGGTAGGGATTAATCCGAACAATTCCTCGGAGCACTCCCCGTTATACATGCGATAGAAAATGCAGAGCGAAGCCACCGTACCGTCTTTTACCGTAACATAAGGTAAATGTCCCAATGCTCGACTGCCTAATAGTTGACACCTACTGTTTACGTCCATTTTGGGCCACCTTTATCATAACACATAGCACGTAGAACCGATGGCCGTTGGGGCGGAAAGGTTCTCGAGTGGCGACCACGTTTTGGTTGGTTTAGGTGAGTTTTGTTTTATAACAATCCTGAAAAGTATACTGTTTTTGAAAAAAAAGTTTCCGATGTAACGAAAATTTGGTGAAAACAAGGGTAAACCTTTACATACAAACCGTGTTATTTAAATAAACCCTTACGGCATTTGGACCGCCTTTGCTACAAAAAGTTCTTCTTTTGTGCAAAAAACATTAAATAAATAAAGAGTGGGTAGTTGCAAAACACCCCAAACGTAACTTAATAAAACCCGCACTTGCGTAGCGTGTTTTCATACATACATTACATGCCTCCGCAGTTTTAATATTCCCACAAAGGCACAAGTTTTTTTATTAAAGCCGCGATGAAACGAGCTGAATTCCGACGGGGCCCTGAACGACTAAGAGGTAGTGACGAAATTTATTTCCGACTTTTAAAAATATGTGGTTAAGTTAGGTTTGCCTTGTAAGCCTGGCGGAGTCGCGGAAATGTGCGCAGGCGTTCCCGTGGCGTAGTAATTGGAGCAGGCGCTCCAATGTGAAAAAAAAAGTTCGGGCGGGATGCATAGATGCGATTCCCAACGTTAAAAAAAAAGTTGTTTCTGCAACGTGTACATACACAGTTCAGCAGAATAGATAGTTCCTGAGATGAGTTATGACATACGGATTCCTTTGTTAGAAGTTTTATTTTAAAGAGCTCCTTCTGACTACCAAATTATAGAATTGTCATCTATATCTGATATTGTTGCTTAGTTTAAAATTGATAGAACTAATGCAGGTTGAAAATAATTTGCAAGTTTTGATTACATTCTTACAAATATCCGTAATTATTTTCAGTTGACATAAGATAGTAGATAATTCTTGTAAAGAGGGAAGCTATGATTAATTATTATGATGATGATGATGATGATGAGGATGGTACCTTGGCCAGTTTTAACCTCAGCGACTGTATGTAACTGGATTGGGTATCTTTTGTAACGGGTGTAGACTCGAAAATTAATACAACTCCAAAAGAAAGAAGGCAAAAAATATGCCTAGTGACGAAAGTCCCATTTAGATATCTCAAAGAATTATACAGCTACAACCGTTTCATAATGTTGCTTGCCAGAGAGAAAAACGCTCTCAGTTAACTGCGAGCGTCTTAGAAAATGACAATCGTTTCATATCAAGTTGCGTTTTTCTTAAAGCTTTGGACAACTTTGTGATTATTTTACCTATTCCGTTGCTTTTTTCTTCATTGGACTACATTTTTTATTCCTATTTCGAAAAAATACGACATTATTTAGTAATTTATTTAGTGTCTACATCCCTAATATGAACTGGGGTGTTTCTGTTCTACTATCTGGTGCGCTCTCAGGTCACTCTTTCTTGTACCTAAGGTTAGCACCCCGCCGACATAATTGTAACGGATGGCTGCTGGTGGAAGCTATTAGTTGAGGGGTGATTCTGATTACGTTACATTTCGAACAAGCAACTGTCATTTTCTCATTGCAAAATTAGATTTCTCTTCAACGTCGTTATCATTACGTTGAAGATATTAATTTGTTACAAAACTTAGCACAATTTTAAGCGCGGCCTCTTGTAACAAAAAGTACTGCAATAAAATTGTCGCGGGTAAAACTGTGTGAATTGACGTATTGATTCGACGCCCGAATTTACATATGGACGGCTCGTAGACGGCACGAGCATGATATGAGTTTCGGGGAATCAAGCGATATGTTGCTTAAAGCTGGCTACAACTTTTACTCTTTTTTTAAAGTTCCGTACCTCAAAAAAAAGAAGGAATCTTTATGGGATCACTATGTTGTATGTATGTTTATCTCTAAGTCTTTCAAGACTCTTTTTCTCTGGACTGCGTAGAGTTATCTACTACTCAAATCTGCGGTCCCTTGAAGCTGTGAAAAAAAACTTAAACATTTATTTGGGACGTAAAAACATAAATAATAAAATGTAAAAAATATAAAACACATTAGGTAGGAGGCAAAAAATATGCCTATTTATGCCGCGTGTCGACACTCGCAAAGAAATCATAACCTATACATATATACCCCCAAATCCTCTTCAGCACGTGTCGCAATGCTCTCAAGATTACCTTTATAGAGTTTTGTGCAATTTAGTTTGTTTATGTGTGTTTTTAACTTGTTTGGCTTGGTTGCAATTTGGTAGCTTGTTCGTCATGCTCTGTCTTTTTTTCTTCCCCCTTCCTTCATCCTTGACACGTCGACAGGCGCTGGACAATCCGCGATGAACGTCGACGTCGTCGTCGACGACGTCAGAGGGCCATAAATCTTAATGTTTTGGCTGAGAAAAAAGCGCCTTTTGTAAAGATCAAAGGAGTGCCCCTTCTATACTTGTACTATTATCTATTATGTGAATGATGCGATAAAAACATAAGATGAATTAGACCGTTTTCTCGGCAAACACTGGATTTAGAGATTTCTTCGAGTTACTAACATTTCTGTTTTGTTGTATTGAAGTTGTCAAGTAATGTGTCCAGTAAATAAACTCATGGGTTAGCCACCACCAAAGAGAGTTTGAGTGAGAGTTACCACAAAAGAGTTTTGAATCCAAAGTTTTGTTGTTCTCTGCATTTTAAATACTTTTTCAGAAGAAAATAGCCTTTCAGCGTGTGCCAATTGTTAAATGAATTGAAAAGATTTATGGTCTACGGGAACAGGTAAATAAAATAAATAGGATGTTACGATTTTACGACGCCATTAAGAACGATTTGTTGAAAAATGTGTCTATACGAAAATGTACGACACTTTACTGAAAGTTACTTAAAAGTTGACAATGAAAATTATCATTAATTCATTAATTATTATAAACTATCTAAACATTTTACAAAGATTAAATTTTTATATGAAAATAATTTAAATTTTATATATTTTTTACTTTCCGAGATTTTGGTTAATTTCTTATACCTGATAACATATAAAAGGGACGTATGGTACTAATTTTATTTATTTCGATGAGTACCTAAGAACTTGAAAAATATGAGAACACATTTTTTTGCGTTTCAAATTGGTTTTCCTTCAAATCACGTAACGATTAACGCATGGTTTTCTAATCAGAGGCTCTAGTATATGTTTTACCGATACTAAACTGTACGATCGCGTTTGCGTTTTACCCTCAATTAGTATGGGATTTGACAGCTAAACGCGAACGCGGTCGTAACGTTTTGTTTCGTTAAAACTTATACTAGAGCCTCTGATATGGAATAGGGCATAATATTTCTACTTACTTACATTTTCAGGGTGACTTATAGTACACTGCACTGTGATGAACCAAGATCGTCCCCGACCCGTGTCCGTGCCGGCGCCAGAACATAAATAGCCCGATTTAACACAGTGGTTGTCGCAGTCACACATTATGCTTTTATTATTGACATTTTGATTCCGACGCGATTTTGCAGGGTGTCACCGTTTGAGGCGGCTCAGCAATAAATGTACATTTAAGTAATCTATCGGGACGTTTACCTTATTTAAATGCTCGACAACTTAATTCCAATAGTTGACACCGGATCTGTCTGTGAATAACTTTATTACACTGCATTAAGATTGGTACCAAATATTGGTACAGTGTCGGGCACGAGGATTATAACTTCAACCTTAACTTTTTCACTGCCAGGAACTTGCTTAGCGGGCGCCTACGGCGTAGGCGCTTTCCGCGACACACGGGAAACGACGACATCGGCCAGTGAATGTGTTAAGTATTGTCTCAAATAATATTTTTATATATTTTCATACCTCGCTTATATTTAAAGGTATATCAAATATGTTAATGTACTAAATAACCAATTTTCTTTCATATTTACATCATATTTGCAGCACTATACGCGAACGGAACTGCAGCCGAAGAAAGGCAATAAATAAAAGTAGAAAAAGCTGTCAGAAACCCCAACAGCCATAAGTCTTCCAGTTTGACGCGTTTTCCTCACACTTTCTTAGGTAAATATATTGTTAGGTAAACATATAGTTAGGGAAACATAGCGGCTTAATAAATAACGCTTCTTATAATGTTATGCGGCGTCAGATCATTTTGCGTGTTCCGGAGGCATTCAAACTACGTAGACCGAGGGACTGGTGGAAGCGAGGGAACGTGATATGATATGAAATTAATTATAATATATCTTGGACATGCTGTGACGATTAATGGCGCTAAGTTCCGGTGCGGTGCAGCGGTGGCGGAGAGGTATGTGCAGCGGACCGGTATCTCAAAGACAGAGCAAGATTAGGCGCATGTCACACTGCGCCGCATCTCCGGACGGAGGTGCGGAGCTCGTTGTATGCAAGTACCTCAGTTTGTATATATATTCTGTATGATACGTAACACACTGCACCCTGCACTGCACTGTACCGAAATTTGTATGCATCTCCGCACCTCCGTCCGGAGATGCCTCAGCCAATAAGCAAATTAAGCAATTGCTTAGGACATCACGTCTTGGGGGAAGTCGGGAATGAAGTCCACACTCATCCTGTCTACTCCCATCAACATCACCATTTTAATAATTGCCAGGCAGCGGACACTATCTAGACACACTACTTATTACAAACCGGATGGGAACACTCAAGGAGGGTACGTAAAAAGGCCACAGAAGGGTTCAGTGCAGCAGATTAATTACGTCATCATTGCTGAAATATGCAACCAACATGAAATTGCCCTTGTGGCCTAATTTCAGAACCATTTTTTTATTTTGAACTATATTTGACAACTCAACGACTTCTCCAGCCATCCCTCGGTCTACTAAGCATTCCCAAGGCCGTCGGTAATGAGGATTTATGCTTCCTCGCAGCAACACGCTTTCATAGGAGTGCCGCGTTTATTCCACCAAGCACTGGCTTACTCTTGTCACAGTCACTGTGGGCTACTGGTGTGATTTGTAGCCCTCCATTTCACACCAGAACAATAGGCTGAAGAAATGCATTCACTATCACAAAAAAATAGGATTATAAATTATTTCTTGGTTTAAGAATGTTTACCTCGAGCAAACTACATTCAAAACGCTGCAACATCATCTGTGAAGCCTACATGCGGATTTTAAAAAACGTACTAAATATATGTAAACCTACTAAATAAATGTAGGCAACATAATTTGATATTAAACAGTGGCTTTGCCTGTGCCACAGCTTGGGATTATGTGCCAAAACGGATAAGGCTTGTTTTGGGTACTGCCAAGTATAACGCTAGGAGGATAATGACGCATAGAATCGGGTTATAATGAACATACCTTTTTTTTACGTTGGCGATTTCCCCACGCATTTGCGTTTGGTGGACTACTGTCTAAAACCACCAACGCGTCGGCCCGCAGGATCGCTCTTGGCATTAAACTGCGTACAATAATGAACATACCTACAATCACGATAAAGTAGTAGGTAAGCATAGCTAAAGTGGCCGCTATGGCGGTTTGTTTACATAGTTAGCAAATTCTATTGACGGCCACTTTACTACTTTATCAAAATCTTGAAACCCACTTTCCGAAAATATGAAAAAAAAAGAGAAACAACATGTCCGAGGGAGCACAGCTGTACAACAACTTATTTAGTGAAGTGAAAGAGTGCCAATCATTAAAAATGTTTCATAACCAAATAAAAAAACCGGCCAAGAGCGTGTCGGGCCACGCTCAGTGTAGGGTTCCGTAGTTTTCCATCCGTCACAGTAAGTGTCCCCACTTAAGCGTTAAACAAGCAACTTAGCGAACAATACAAGCAATACTTAGCGAACAATTTTATTATTCGATCAAAGACAACTAAGACAATTCGAGCACGACAAATTTTCGACCTAATGTATGAGCGCACCTGCTTCGACCCCATTAAATAAGGAAAATCTATTACCGCCATGTACGATATGAGCGTTCCGCGTACAGCGACATCTATCGGCAAATTAAGTAAACTATTGCGCGCAAGCTTAAAGTATGGAAGATGATTTTTATGGGATAATTCTTTATTGCGAGAACCGTTTTTCACCGTTTTTACTTTATTTGAAAACATGTCACATCACACACATCATCAGCCTATATACGTCCCACTGCTAGGCACAGGCCTCCTCTCATGTATGAGAGGGAAAACATGAAAACATGTCATTTCATTGTAATTTTGTAGAAATTACAGTATCAATAAACACCTGCTTATACGGTTAAATTACAAACTTAGTTCAGAAATTATTTTGTATTTTTTTTTCAAAAACTATTCAACCTATCAAGTTCAAAATAATTTTCAAAGAAAGTTTTTATAAAGTTCTACTATTGAGATTTGTTTTATATTTTTGAAAGTATTGGTTCAAAAGTTAGAGGGGGGACGCATTTTTTTACGTCTGCTGGAGCGATTATCTCCGAAAATATTATCATTATCAAAAATTGATTTTGATAATGATAATATTTTCATTTCGCTGCGCGTACGGGAAAACTCGCATTGTGGCCAGGTGAAGGCGTAAAATTTTGTACTCAACACGGGCGATAATTCACAAACACCTGCGATCTGGGGCATTCACGAATTCACCGCCCTAGTTACGTAATGTACTATTACTAAACCCCTATTCATTTTTAAATACCTATCCAACAATATATCACACGTTAGGGTTGAAATGGAAAAAATGACTCCCCTCTTATATAGGGGAGGTACCCTAACAAAACATTTTTTCCACTTTTTATTTTACCACTTTGGTGGCGTGATTGATATACATATTAGCACCAAATTTCAGCTTTCTAGTGCTAACGGTTACTGAGATTATCCGCGGACGGACGGACAGACATGGCGAAACTATAAGGATTCCTAGTCGACTACGGAACCCTAAAATAGTGATAAAGTACCCATTTGTCATCGAAAAGCTGGATGTTACTATACATTTGAAATTATTTTTAGTTTAAGCTCATCGTAAGTGTTCATTTTGTTCTTTATCTACACTTCTACACTCATATTATAAAGAGGAAAGATTTGATTGTTTGTTTGTATTGAGGCTCCGAAACGAATGGACCGATTTGAAAAAATATTTTACCATTAGAAGGCGACATTATCCCTTATGAAAATAGGCTACTTTTTACCGCGGGAAAATGCTTCATTCCTACGGGAAATCGGAAAATTAACCGTGCGAAACCGGGCCGAGCAGCTAGTGAGTCATAAAGATCGTTGAACCTTAAAAAAAACTTTACTACCGTTAGTACAAATTGTTTCATTCAATCAGTTTCCCTTTATTTATTCTTCTACTAATTGCGCTTGTTTTGTGATGGAAATATATCAAACTAGTGGTTCATTAACACAATCTAAGGACACAAAGCGCGGCCTTCGAGCACTAGTCGGAAAATACGTTGAAAACATTCCTATTCTTCATCAAATAGCGCCTTCGCGTGCTGCATAGATGAAGCCGTTTGGGCCAGGAAAATAAGTTGGCTATAAATTATACTGCTGCGCCTTAATATAATAAAGAGAAAAGGTCTGTCAGGTTGGATGTTCGTAACATTATATCGATATAAACTTTCACGATTCTAACGCATTTTTTTTACGGGACCTTATCGTGTGTAATTAACTTAAGGTAGTCCACCGACCATACAAAACGGTTTTTGATATTCGCAGATATGATATGGTGTGATATTTTAAGAAACTTATGTAACATACTTTTATAAATTGGCTATCCATTTGCGCTAAATTGCCCCTTTCCTAGAATAAACTTGTATAAACTAGAGTAATTTTTTTATGACCGGCGAACCATCTTGTTAAGAAAAAATTAGTTCGTAATATTGTTGTATTGTATGTACTAATCTTCGCAACTTCATCGGATTTGAAAAAGCCTTTCATCAATATATTGAATGGATCTTCAGAGTAGACAAGTAGACATAGGCTATATTTTATCAGGAGTTATCTGTAGGTAAAGCGCGAGTGGGAGGCAGCTAGGCTACTTTCATAAAATACTTAGGAAAAGTGAGATAGTAACTTTGAAAGTTTATAAGTCTGTATTTAGGGGGTAATCTCCGGAACTAAAAATTCTATCACAAGGGTGTAGAATGGATATTCTGGATGTGGTCGTACGTTGTTTCATTTACTACATTTTCGTAGAATTTTGCTTCATAGAAAATGTTTTTTATATTATCATTTCATAAAATGATCAATTTTTAGTGCGCTTACTTTGTAGAAGCTCTATTTGTAGAATTTTTCTAGTTGAGATAATTAATGTTTCGAAATTCATGTCATAGAGTTTTAGGTCATATATTATTGTTCCTTATAATATTTTGTTAATATAATGGTTTTTTCAAAGCCTGTATATTGATAGAATTTTGTTTGTCATTTTATTAAGCTTAATATTTTCGTTTTATAGAAAGCTCAGTAACTCAATAGATACTTTCTTTGTCAAAAACGTCAAAAATTAAATCATAGATAATTGCTGCAAAGAAAACCCATCAAAAACATTCTGTAAAAAACTAGCCAAGTCTCGATGGAGCTGCTTGTTTATCTCTAAAAAGTAATGAAATCTAGTCAAAGTCGTGCCAAGTCTAAGGTTCCTTACTGCGATTTCTTTATTATTTATAGTTAATGTTGTGTGACTTGGCCGTTGACTTGTAGGTACCCACTAACGTATAAAGAATGGCCTAAGGTTTAATAACAATTAACAATGTATTAGTCATAACGTATTTATGTATTTCGGAGTTTAAATAACAAGTTTTTCAGCTCTTTTATAAAAAAAAATCTGTTTGATAAGTTTCTAAAGTTAAAAAGTTTGATAGTAATATACATTGAACTGAATATCTGTGAAACATGTTTCAACCAAGTGAATAGTCAATGAAACAATAATATTGGAACTGAAAGTATATGAACCAAATAATTTATATAAATAATTTCTGAGAAACTAAATTCTATGAAATTTCTGTCTATGAAATAGGGTGACACCTCTGGATGTGCATAGGCTATATTCTGTCCCTCTGGCTTTCCTGCAGTATTTGCAGTACGCGGGCAGTGACGCGCAGGCGGCTGGTATATATAAACTGGGTATATCTGACTCAACGTCGTGTAATGTTGACATTACTTTACACGCACTCGCTCTGATGCTTCAGGCTTTGTTTCTATCCACTCATTTGATGCCGGATTTTAAAAAAGGTAGCCTAAACTGCTTCAATTTTTTCATTATAAAGGCAGCCCATACTTCGATTGGCACCCACAGTTGCCACCATCAGTTTAGGAGTCTGCGAAGTTGGCAACTGTGGTTGCCACAAGCACGTGAGTGGATAGGCAAACGACCGGTGCGAGAAGCGGAAGCTAGCAGCGAGATAGAATCTCTCTTTCTAATTAGAACGCTTAAAAAAAGACGAATAGTCTATGTCGCCGCGACATGTCTCGCGGGTCGTCCTGTGATAGCCGTGCAAGCTCATGGAAACGCTCACATCTTTACTTATATAGCAGCACGGTTAGCACAAGACGGCGCGCCAGCTCTCGCACCATCTGTCTCTCTCTTATTATGAAAATTAGAAAGAGACAATTAAAAAAAAAAGTTATTGTGAGAGAGCTCGGGCGCCGTCTTGTGCTAACCGTGCTGGATGCGCGACGAGAATCTCAGGGTTTTCCCAAAAGGCGCACTTTTAACGCCCAGCCACATCGGATACAATGCGTAGACGTGCGCGTTCCGCTGCGTTGTAAAGTATCAATCCCCATAACACATGTCACACTGGATGCGTATATTTAAACGCGCTTACGCACCTAGTGTGCCCAGTCTTTACCATTCAAAATATATCCTGAAATAAATTGGAATTGATTCTTCTATCTAAATATCACGACCACTGAATATCAAGAAAATGTTGACATAAATCACATATACAGCGAGGCGACGATATTAATTCAGAATCTCTACTAAATGGCTTGAATACGGGTCTAAACTACCACTTACTCTATTCAGTATTCGCGTTTGTAACAAAACTTACCTTGATTCGTTGGCACTTACGACGTTCATCGCTGATTTTCAATATAAATATTGTCAATAAAGTCTTACGTGGCATTTGCGTTAGTTCTAGGGTTTTGGACGGTAATATTTTGAGGCAGCCGCCAATAAATTCCCATCAAGGTGGTTCTCGGACCCTCGTTTATCATAACCTCGGATTGCACCCCTCGGCGAAATCGGATCTGCGGGCGCCGGTATTATAACATTGCTGTAGGTACTTGTGGCGAACAGACCCTGGAAATTGCAGTAGACTGTAAGTATGGTAGAAAGATTAAAACCTGTCCTCAGTAAATCATCGTAAGTGAGTTGTCACCATTTAATATATTAACACTACCGCAACCAAGAACCCGCCTAGCGGGCGCCTACGCCGTAGTCGCTTTCCGCTACGGAAAACCACAGGATCGGCTACGAGCGTAGCGCGTAGCGATTCTGGGTAGTGAAAGTGTTAACTATAACAGAAAAATATATAATGATCTCCTATACGACATCAGTGCCATATTTATTTTTAGAATGAGATAACATAATTTTAAAGTCGCCCCGATATTTCAACTTGTAACCATTTTAGTACAGATTTTTTTAAATGGAAATATACATAACACCGCGGGCCAAGAGCACAGCATATTGAGCTTAACGAGCGAGCACGACAACATTTGGCCGACGGGGCCTTCTTAAGCCATTGTTAAATTGATCATTGACCGCCACCGCAGGCCACGCCAGTTCATTCAGGCCGGATTCATATATCCTGACGTCACGTAACGTGTCGTGAAGCGACATAAAGATATGTAGGTAGATATGTATATATTTGAAATGACTTTCTCGAAAAATGCTCTAACGATTTCTATTACATTTGGAATAAAGGGTTTGATGGGGGCGAAAAATCGATCTAGCTGGGTCTCATGTCTGGATAAATTAGTATTCTCCGTATTTTCTATTTTCGGCTCTCTCCTTCTAGCTCGGTCGCCCAGGGACTAATTTAGGGTCCGGTCTGTTAGGCACTAATTTCAAAATACACCTTTATTCAATACGCTCTATTATCAAAAACACCTTATCCCATAATGAACGAAACCCGAAACAATCTATTCCCAGAAAGCCCCAGTCTCAATATACACTTTTCGCAATAGCACTTAATTTCAAATAACATGAATCTCATAAAACACTTACTTGCAAAATGCACCAATCCCAAAATACCCTTATTTTTAGTATTAAAACACACGAATCTCGTAATGAATGATTTCCAAAATACCCTGGTCCCAAAATACCCTAGTGCCTAAATACCTTATTCCCATAATACCCTAATCCCAAAATACACTTGTTTTTCAATGTCCATCTACCAGGGTCATGGATAATGTAAATAAACTTTTTCTTTGTTTTGTAATATAACAGATTCCTTACAAGCCTTATAATCTTTATAATCGGCGTTAAAATATTGGTACTTCATTTGTTAGCACCATATATCTATATTTTGTGAAGGTGTTGCCTTAATAAGTTTCTAAAGACTACAGTAGGAAGAGTTATATTCCTTGATTTTTCCGGGTTTCCGTGGACCGTTCCGTTTTTCGTTTGAATGTAGATAGTTTCTGATTGGTCCCATATACATCTGGTAAACGTCTGATGATGGATTAGTTAGGAGCCGCCGGCACCGGCCCTGTTTTGGTTATCTTGCCCAAATTGTTTTATCACCGATTTTTTCACACCATACTTATTTTTATTTAGGTATAGGCTACCTACCTCTTTACACGTGTTGTCAAAATACTGGCCACTTAAAAACGAAATGTCATTGCAGAGTCTAGGCAGGGGCAATATTGATATTAAACACTTGTCGTTAAAATAATAAAAATAATGCATTGCATGCATACCCATTCAAATATTCCCTGGTAGGTAGAGGGCAATTGAAAAACAAGTGTATTTTGGGATTAGGGTATTATGTGAATAAGGTATTTAGGCACTAGGGTATTTTGAGACCAGGGTATTTTGGAAATCATTCATTACGAGATTCGTGTGTTTTAATACTAAAAATTAGGGTATTTTGGGATTGGTGCATTTTGCAAGTAAGTGTTTGATGAGATTCATGTTATTTGAAATTAAGTGCTATTGCGAAAAGTGTATATTGAGATTGGGGCTTTCTGGGAATAGATTGTTTTGGGTTTCGTTCATTACGGGATAAGGTGTTTTTGATAATAGAGCGAATTGAATAAAGGTGTATTTTGAAATTAGTGCCTAACAGACCGGACCCCTTTTGCCCGCGACTTCGTCCGCGAAGAACTTGAGAAAAAATATTTCTATTTTTTTTAGGCGTGACCTTAATTACTTATCGCTGTCCCAAACAAACTACTACCATTTTCAGGGATGATTTTCGAGATAAAAACTGTCCTAAATCCTTCCAAGGGTCTCAAATTATCTCTATGCCTAATATGTTCATGTAATTCCGTTCTGGGTTTAGGCGTAAAAGGTTTAAATTGCTAAAATGCTTAACTTAAATGTCAGTTTTTTTTTTAATATACACTCATTTGTAACTACTTAAATTGTTTGTTTTTCATAATGTATTGAAGGTTTTTTCTTATGTCTACTAAGCTACATGACCTACTGTTTTTTTTTGCCAAAATCCGTTTAGTAGTTTCAATTACGTTTGTCCGGGGTGCCTGTAAAGTTTTGAAAGTATAATTATCATACGGCAAAAGACGTAGAGCTTTCCATCTCTATCCCCAGTCCCCATTTAACGGTGATATAGAAAATATATTATTTTGATTTGCCAAAATAAACTTCTCAAATTAAATAAAATGATCCGCAGTTTCAATCTAACATTACCTTTTTTTCGGTTTGTGAGCAAAACCTAACCTAACCTAACCTAAGCTACTTTTCTGGTAGCTGTTCGGTTCTGTAAGGGTCGCAGTTCTAACTTAACCTACTTTTCTGCTAGCAGTAGGATTATGTATTCTGAATTAATGGCTTACCAATACCATATAATATATATGTCTGACCGAAGTATTCCCTTACTTCAAAAAATACTTGTTCCCGATACTTTCAACCCCTTGAACCTCCAACCTTAAAGGAAGAGTATAAAAACGCAGTACTTAATTTGTTTTCTAGTCCTTGACCGAACTGACAATACCCTTATTTTAAAATTGTCTTGCTCCCCGTATAAATTTCCAACTCTTTTCTGCCCCTTTAGGGGGTAATCTCTTTTAACTCTCTTTAAGACAAGAAAATATTGGTATTTTCTTGTCTTCAAGGAAACAGTCTAAAACCGAAGTAACAAATCTCTTACTTTAAAAATGTCTTGCTCATCATAAAGACTTATAACCCCTTAAGGAATTTATTTAAAAAAACACTGAAATCAGTTTTCCAGTTTTCAAACAAACAGTCTATAACCGATGTGGCAAATCTCTTACTTTAAAAATGTCTTGGTCTCTATACAAACTATGAACCCCCTTTTAACTCTCTTAGGAGATAAATAAATAAATACCGGGCAAGTGCGAGTCCGACTCGCACACTAACGGTTCCGTACCATTATTTATAAAAACAGCACAAAAAAAACATTTTTTGTATGGGAGACCCCTTAAATATTTATTTTATTTTATTTTTAGTATTTGTCGTTATAGCGGCAACAGAAATGGGTACATAATTTGTGAAATTTCAACTGTCTAGCTATCGCGGTTCTTGAGATACAGCCTAGAAAAAAACAAAAACGTTTGTTGTATGGGAGCCCACCTTAAGTATTTATTTTATTTTGTTTTTAGTTATTATTTGTCATAGCGACAACAGAAATACATAAATTGTGAAAATATCAACTGTCTAGCTATCGCGATTCTTGAGATAAAGCCTGAAAAAAACGTTTGTTGTATGGGAGCCTCCCTTCAATATTTATTTTATTTTGTGGGTGGTGGCGTCTGGTGACAGACAGACGGACAGACAGCGAAGTCTTAGTAATAGAGGCCCGTTTTTACTCTTTGGGTACGGAACCCTAGAAAATGCTGAAATTGGTTTTGCAGTCTTTTAACATACAGGCTTCAAATCTCTTGCTTATAAATTTTCTTGCTCTCAATACAAACTTTTCACCCTTTGGGGTGAATTTTTCCAACACGCTTAAAGCTCTTTTTTGTATTCAAATAAGTAATCTGTCCACAAAGTTTCAAGTTTCAAGCTCAAAAGGAAAAGTTTCCTTCATACAAACTTTGCACCCCTATTTAACCCCCTTAGGGGTAGAATTTTCTAAAACGCTTAAAGTGCTTTTTTGTAATTTAATAAGTAATCTTTCTACAAAGTTTCAAGTCTCTAGTTCAAAAAATAATGTTTCTGCCATACAAACATTGCACCCCTGGTTATCCCGCTTAGGGGTGGGTTTTTTCAATACCCAGAAATTACTTCTCTCGTATTGTTATAAGCAGTCCATACACAGAGTTTCAAGACTCTCACTTAAAATAGGTAATAACAGGTTTGTACGGAACCCTCGGTGCGCGAGTCCGTCTCGCACTTTGAAGGTTTTTTTGTATTCAAATAAGTAATCTGTCTATACAGTTTCAAGTCTCTAAGTTTAAGTTTACGTTTATAAGTTTCCCTCATACAAACTTTGCACCCCTATTTAACCCCCTTAAGGGTTGAATTTTCTAAAACGCTGACAGTCCTTTTTTTGTATTCTAATGAGTAATCTTCTTACAAAGTTTCAAGTCTCTAGTTCGAAAAATAACGTTTCCCCCATACAAACATTGCACCCCTACTTAACCTCCTTGGGGGTAGAATTTTCTAAAACGCTGAAAGTGCTTTTTTGTAATTTAATAAGTAATCTTTCTACAAAGTTTCAAGTCTCTAGTTCAAAAAATAATGTTTCCCCCATACAAACATTGCACCCCTGGTTATCCCGCTTAGGGGTGGGTTTTTTCAATACCCTGAAATTACTTCGCTCGTATTGTTATAAGCAGTCCATACACATAGTTTCAAGACTCTCACTTAAAATAGGTAATAACAGGTTTGTACGGAACCCTCGGTGCGCGAGTCCGTCTCGCACTTTGACGGTTTTTTTTGTATTCAAATAAGTAATCTGTCTATACAGTTTCAAGTCTCTAGCTCAAAAGGAAAAGTTTCCCTCATACAATCTTTGCACCCCTATTTAAACCCCTTTGGGGTGGAATTTTCTAAAACGCTGACCGGTTTTTTTTAGGTATTCTAATAAGTAATCTTTCTACAAAGTTTCAAGTTCATAGCTCAAAAAAGAAAGTTCCCTTCATACAAACTTTGCACCCCTATTTAACCCCTCTAGGGGTAGAATTTTCGCAAACGCTGAAAGTGCTTTTTTTGTATCTTAATGAGTAACCTTTCTACAAAGTTTCAAGTCTCTAGTTCCTAAAATAATATTTTCCCCATACAAACATTGCACCCCTAGTTAACCCGCTTAGGGGTGGGTTTTTTCAAAACCTTTAAATTACTTTTCTTGTATTGTAATAAGGAGTCTATACACAAAGTTTCAAGTCTCTCACTTAAAATTTAACTCCATCCCCATACAAACTTTCAACCCCTCTTTTGACCCCCTTAAGGGTGGAATTTTCAAAAATCCCTTCTTAGTGGGTACTTTTGTTATATACCCCACCTGTTGTGAAAAAAACAGCTCTCTAGGATCAACGGTTTGGGCTGTGCGTTGATTTAAGTGAGTGAGTGAGTGAGTCAGTCAGTCAGGACTTTGACGTTTATATATTTAGATAAATATGGACATTTACAAGTTACCGTCGGTGCAATAAGTTTTTCCGGCAATGTTCCAATACGAAGGGAAGTTAATATTGGAATATTGCCGGTAACCGCACATGATAGGCTCATGGTCGGTGTTAACTCTTGCAGCCTGTTTGTGTTCGTCGCAACGTGCGTGTGCAAACAGTGTTCCGATGGACTTGGGTGTTTTTTACAGAACTGCAAGCGACGACGCTTTGTTCGCAAAACATTAATTATTTTAAAGGAAAAAAAAACACTTAAATAATTTTTAGAGAGAATGACGCGAACGCCTTAGCGACCCTTTATTGATTTGAAAATTTGTCTTGTCAGAACTAGAGACGAATCTCTCACTCACAGCACAGCGCAACTCTGGTCGCTAGGGTTTATCATCATGAATCATGGGAATCATTTTGGCAGTAAAGGCGAGGCGAGGTAGAAAAAAAAAACCGGCCAAGTGCGAGTCGGACTCGCGCACCGAGGGTTCCGTACAAACCTATAACAAGCAAAAGTTGTACTTAGTATGTTTATTACTAAATGATAAATGAAAATGGAATCCGTAACATTACAATGTGGAAAGCTGGGGGAGCATAAATTTAAACAGGGTCACTTTATCAATTTAGTAATCATTCTTTAGGCTTTGATTTCCTTACGAGTAGAAATACTCGCAAGGAAATCAAAGTTGCGAACGGCAAAATAAGCGGATTACTTAAATTGCTGTTTCTTTTGAAAGCTGAGTTCACGGGAAAGTAACTTTAGGTTTTGATACCCTTGAGATTACCTATAATATATAATAATATAATCCAGCCTATATACGTCCCACTGCTGGGCACAGGCCTCCTCCCATGGATGAGAGGGAACGGGCAGTAGTCTCCACGCTGGCCGAGTGCGGGTTGGGGACTTCACATACACCTTTTTCAGTTTTAAATTATGCGGCTTATATTGCTATTTCTTATGATTGCGTGGATCTGTGGATGAACTTTCGTTTTGCTACAGCTGAAAGGTATTATAGACATGAGTATTTGACATGAATTTCAATTTAATACCTCTACACATTTACGAGAAAAAAGGTAGTAAGTTTAAAATTTAAAAAAATGTTTTTTGTATGATTTTACTAAAAATGTCTACTTTTCGTAATTTTTCCTTTGTCTGTGCTATATGAAGTTTCTTCGTGCCAAGTTTTAAGTTTCTGTGTTAACGCGAAGTACCCTATAGGTTTTGAGTTTGTTGCGAGTACTCAATTTCAAAATATGCGACTTAAATTGCCATTTCTTTTGATTGCGTTGACATAAAAGTTTGGTTTTGCTACATCTGATGGGTCATATAGCTCTAAGTATTTGACATGAATTTTAATTTAATACCACCACACGTTTACGAGGAAAAAGGTATTAAGTTTAAAATTTAAAAAGTATTTTTTTGTATGATTTAACAAAAAATGTCTACTTTTTGTAATTTTTTCTTTGTCTGTGCTATATGAAGTTTCTTCGTGCCAAGTTTCAAGTTTCTGTGTTAACGGGAAGTACCCTTTAGGTTTTGAGTTTGTTGCGAGTACTCAATTTCAAAATATGCGACTTAAATTGCCATTTCTTTTGAATAGCCCTAAGTATTTGACATGAATTTCAATTTAATACCACCACACGTTTATGAGGAAAAAGGTAAGTTTAAAATTTAAAAAGTGTTTTTTTGTATGATTTAACTAAAAATGTCTACTTTTCGTAATTTTTCCTCTGTCTGTGCTATATGACAATGCTTCGTGCCAAATTTCTGAGTTCACGGTAAGTACCCCGTAGGTTTTGCGAGTGTCGAAAAACTCTAAAATTTGCAGCATAAACGACTGTATCTTTTGATTGCGTTGGCTTTTAAGTTTGATTTTTTAACAGCTCCAAGCTTGATACCTCCACGCATTCCTGAGAAAAATGGTCTTGACAGACAGACAGACAGACAGACGGACAACAAAGTGATCCTATAAGGGTTCCGTTTTTTCCTTTTGAGGTACGGAACCCTAAAAACACTAAAGATGACTGATGAATCATCGTCATCATATCAGCCAACATACCTGGACATAGGCCTCCCCCAAAGAGTGCCAAAGTGACCGGTTCTGCGCCACCCGCATCCAGCGGACTCCCTCGCTCCCCAGACTGGAGTACTAAGTGCTAATTCCGGTAAATGTTCTCAGAACACAAAGCCCTTCCCGATTCTGACACACTTGCTCCCTCATTAAAGAAACCTCATAAATATTGAAACAAGTGGAAACCTCGGAAGCTCAGATCTCGAATTAGTGGCAGTAGACCTTCCCAGCGATGGCGGGATGGCTACACTCCTTTTTAAAGGACTGACAAGCGGAGACGAATTTACCCAGCAGTAGTACACATCTAAATAAATAATTATTCATACACTAAACCATGCAACACACAATACACATATAATATAAGCAAATAGCTACCACATTATGTCGAATTTCGTGACCCTAAAGATTTAATGACCTATAAAAACTTATTTAAATGACAGCAATGAGAGGGATGTAGAAACTTGCGGAGCTAGAGGCATAACGATCAATAAATAAGGGAAACGGTCATTACAGACCCTTTAGAAGTTCCACCAAATGGGTTCTCCAATTAAATGGCTTTTATAGCCCTTGGACACATCTTGAAACTGCATTCTTCATAACTTTTTGAGACAATGGTGTTGTCCCTACGGGTCCGATGGTGTTTTACATTGAAATATGGGGAAATATGACCTTTACGCAACCGGAAGGTTTATTATTTACATTTTTGTAAGAGTTTTCTAATAGAAGATACCAGGAATATATTCGGGGATGGCTGTGACATAACTCCCTTATTCATTCAAACTTAACGAACCTCTAACTAAAATTTGTATGTCCGTTTCTCACATTATATTTAAATAAACTAAATGTTAGCTAAACTACTCAGAAAAGAGTACATTTATACCTTGAACCTAGAATTAAATTAGGAATATCTTAAATAACGTATGTCGATTGAAGCAGAATTATCTCGAGCCAAGATTTATTTTCGAACCGAGAGAACCATCTCATTTCTAGATGATAACTGTTTCATTTAAAGTATAGGCACTTCCCCTAATTTGTTACGTGATTCTACCTAGTTTTGTCTGTGTTAGTTTGATGAACGTCTGTGAATAGGTAAAGCCAACTTGAGGTCATTATTAGTTTAGTGTCCCACGGCTCCTCGTTTAACTTTACAAATAGATTGAGCTGTCCACGTATATCCCATATATTGTTTAACTTAACTATAAAGGCAAGCAATGTAACACTTGCCTTTTATTAAACCCCTTTTATTGTCTTGTGCAGTAAAGTGCCTAATGCATCTCTCAAGGAACATGGCCGCGAGACATTTCGTTCCCAGACCGGCCATATTTAACTGTAACATCGCTAGCACGATATCTACTCCTATGTTTCTACCTAGCTGCTGGTGTACCGGGCGGTTCCAGCCGCATCCCGTTCAGATACTGTGAGCCATCCGGTTGCCTCGTGGACCCTGCAACTACGCGTCATTATTCTGAACCCATCTTTTCGAATATCTGTGTCGATTTGAATGCTTTTTATTCATTATTAACCATGCTTTATTTTTAAAAAGACTTAACTATTATTGTCATAGTGATCATGGTTATAGATCGTTTTCTTATATTTCGCTAGCGACTTTTGAGAGATTTCTTTACTACCTTTAAGTTTTAACCCTCACTGCCGATGCCGAACATATTTCAATCAGTGCGTGTCGGATTCCACGTGTGGGAGCTAACGAGTCAGAACGAACGAGAGATATATGTACGAGTATTATTAAGGCGGGTAGATAATGTGAAATGTTGGTTGTTGAAGCGCGGAGGATTAAACAATCTAGCGAATTTAATAAAATGGTTCTCCTTCCTTATAAATAATATGATTATTAAAATTAATTTGAACGGATTTCTAGGCAAAATTATCAAAATTTATTTTTATCAAAATCAGTCTCAGAAAAGTTGTATTTCAGCTCTGCTGCAGCTTCAAAGATTACACATTTTAGGGATATTTTCACGGCCCTTATAATGGGTTAAAAAACAGATTGGTAAGTAACTACTACAGTATTTTATTTCGATCTGAACGTAGTTAACTCCAACTCAATGATGCTATATAAATCCTTCTTCAAATATCGCTAATTTGTCATATCGAACTAATATTTTAAACTGAACTTTTAAGAGTTGCAGTCGCCTTAATCGCCTTAAGAGGCAATCCAATACAATACAATATACAAATACCCTTTATTGCACTCCTCACACAAACAAATCGGTCACAAAGAGAAACAAAAGAATAACAAGTACGTAGAAGCAGACAACATGCGATCTTATCGCTAAAGAGCAAATTCTTCCAGGCAACCTTTGGGTAAAAGGATCAAGGGACCAAAAACAAAAGACGAGTTCAAAATGTATTTCTAACACAAACAAATGTTTGGTTGCGCGTGCTATCCCTAAGAGTTCCCAAGATATATTATGGTCCCAGATACAGAGAAACTGCTGAGTCTAAGTTTTACTCCTTTATTTATGGTACTTACTAGTGTTAAAACAATTGCTATTCTTGGCTTATGTTCCGCTATTCTAAGACCTCCCACACACTTTTGTCATTAATTGTCAAATTTACTATTGACCGCCACCGCAGGCTGCGCCAGTGTGTTGCAGGCTTAAGAAAGACTAAGGAGATAATGATTTTTTTGCCAACAATTTTAATTAAAGGACTGAACACACTAGTGCTCAAAATACGCTGACGGAGTATTCTATTGTAATTAAGTGCGTGATTCACACGTCAAGTATAGGACGGCGCTCAATTTAAGCAGCTTTTGTGTTTAAGTGACCTCACTATGTTTACGCGTCCACGCAATTTGAGCATCTGGTTACTCCTTCAATGAACATATATCTACATCTGCTATGAATCAACAGATTAACAAAAAACATTGCTATTCAATAACATTACTAGATATATATTCCCAAAACATCACCAACAAAGGCAATTCCCTCACAACATAGACTCCACACATGATCGCTAGATAAGATAGCTGTAAACAATTATCGATAGACATCGAATTGCCTTAATTATCGGCGTTCCCGTAATAACCGCCCGCGCAAGAATTCATTACCGCGATAATGGGCCGACTTTACAGGGGGCCGATCACCGAGACAATGGGCCGTTCGAGATCGCGCCATTTGTTTTTACGGCCGATTTGGTAAATTTTGAAGCCCGTCTTCAACTAACTGCGTTATGCAGTTAGGTGTATACCTATAGGTAGAGTTTGATCGGTTTAGTTACGTAGGTTTACCCTACCTACGAAGCTGACGATCCTGGGTTTAAATCCCGGTGTTGATCAAATCTCATCCCGCTCGAATTTGGAGCAGCCCAACTGGTGAAGTACCTCCGCCTTGCAGAAGACCACAGCCACAATAACACTACTACTTGCTCTGTAGTAGTGTTGTGTTCCTGGAGGTGAGCAAGGTCGCCAGAGCTCTCGAGGATGCGTTGTGTTGAGAGCGAGGGCATTTGTTCCTTCAGCTATCAACACGGCGAATCTTCAAACATATCAAGGGTCGACAACGCCCATGTTACTCCTTTGGAGTTGCATGCGTCTATAGGCTGCGGTGTCCGCTTACCATCAGGTGGGCCGTACGCTTGATTGCCACCGTCGTTGTATAAAAAAAAGCATGAATATTTATATCTAAGTCTGTGGTGTTTTCTATAATTTATAGTATTTTTTTTATACCTATTAAATGTATCGTCGTCTAGCACCCATAACACGAGTCTTTTTGAGCTTAGGTTCTATGGGGGATAGCTCAATTTGTCTGAAATTGTCCCCTAATATGTCAACTGTCGGTCAAGTCAGCAGGGTGACACGAACTTCGTCACCTTTTTGTGTTTTCAGGCGAAGGGCACACCCCCGCCACATGGAAAAGTCAAGACCCCGATGACCCCCTTACGTCACCTTAGTCGCCTCTAACGGCAGACAGGGGTGGCAGTAGAACTGTTAATGTCAGATCCTACAGGGTTGTCCATATCTGTCGCGCTGTAGGTACCTAACCTATCAGAACTAGCGCGCGGAGCACTAAAATGCGATTAGAATCGTGAGAAAGAAATTTACTTATCTATCACTTTGAGAATACACGCATTCGCAATAGCTTTGTTTTTTTACATACTTGAGAAAAGTGAAAGCTTTCATCCTGAAATAGGTCCCGTTAGAATATATATGATGTCCTTTATAGTCTCCAGATACTAGATTAGATTAGGTCTGAAATCGGAGGAAACGAATAGAATTAGTGATCCAGAAATAAAATCTAGGAATGAAGAAGGAATATATTACTGTGTAGGCGGGATAAAGGCCTGGTGTAATTTAATAGTGGGTTTTATATGGTTATATAAAAATAGCAGGTTTCTCTTAATTTATTGAATTGTATAACTTTAAACGTATTTGCAGTGCGTGCTTCATTATTCCACAAAGGCATTGTCTACGATGTCTTTACTCTTACTTTTCATTTCTCGGTTGGTAAAAAGACCACTCACCCATCACACACTCATCACTCACCCACACTCACCCACCACCATCAACCCCTACTCATACTTCACTCACCTCTTCTTCACTTTGCGCGCGTTTCTTCAATGTGTCAACGGTGAACCGATGTATTTTGCATTAATTCCATTCACTTCTTTCGGTTCTGAATCAAGCCATACAGTTTTGGTACTCCAGAAATCCTCTTGTAAAAAAAAAATAAGTTGGTTGTGTAATGCGAGTTCATGCCTGCGGGCGTGTGCAAGAACTGTAAAATACAAATGCATTTTTATAAGTGGTACTTTTACTGTCACATTTTGGTAATGCCCATAGTCATAACATCTCGAATTTGTCCCTGACGCAGCCATAGTACCCCAGGAAAATTACGTTTTTTTCAAACATTTATTTATAACAGCGTTTTTTTTGTTTGTTTAATTTTCAAATGTTATTCTAAGATGCCTTATCCAAGAATCCACCAAAATTTCCATCGGGAAGTAAATATATAAAAATAAATGACACCTCCATTATGTTTTTTGTGTGATTTATTTATTATTCTTGAAGAGCCTGTAAATTAACCAAAACAAAAATTAAAATATCTATTAATATTTTTCCTCTTTTTTCAGGAATCGGTTAAATATCGATTTTTTTGATGACTAATATTTTGGTGGATTTTGAGTCTACGTAATTACTTAAGTGATAATATATCAGTTACACGCAAAAAAGCTGCTGTTATGAATTATTTCCAAATTTGCATTTTTTTCCATACTAATGAAAATAAAGTGCTTGGGCTATAGGCTGTCAATGTAAATAACAAGTCGAACGCAATTCAAGATTGTTGACTCCCTTTATCAAAAAAGGATTCATGGGGTGGGGTATATTAAATTTTATTTGCGTATACAAATTGATGGTTTTATTCAATGCATACACGTCTGATGAGAACGCACCTTAAGTACCCGTTTAACTTTTCTTGTAACGCGCAGGAAATTGCGCCGCCCGCTCACAGATGGTGTTAACATCATTACGGCCACTTTGTTTCAGGCCTTTGATAAAAATAACTTGCACGTCAAAGTAAAAAGTTTAGTGTAACTTATTTTTAACTAAGTTTGTAAATGCCAGCGCCATTTTAGGTTGTACATAGACTATGTTTAGTCCCTTTATCTGACAAGGGTTCTTTTAAATTGTGTACACATTTATTTTGTAACACTACCCTATTTTTTTAAACGTTATTTTGATCTTATGTATTTGTATATTCTAAATTCAAAAATAATCTAAATTCAAAATATTTATTCATCAAATAGGCCACGACTGCCACGAGAGCACTTTACAAGTCAAAATGTTTATCTATAGACTTAACATATTATGAGTACATTATTTATAATACAATTAACTACATCAGAGTTTACATGTCAAATACAATAAGAGAAAAAAAAATACAATCTGATTTCATAGAGATGTATAAGGTCTCCAATTGTTATTAATAATATTTCATGTCGAAATTAAAATAATTATAAGTATTTAAATCTCATAGGTAGAGCCTGGCAAACGAAAGCGTGACCTGGGAAAACGCGACAAATTCAAAAAAAATACATATGGTATGTAGTTGTCGGGTTGGTGACTCGGGCGTAGACATAAATAAACGTCCGAATGTTCCAACAATCACTTTTAATTTGCACAAACACGGTACAAAGATAGAAGGAGAAAGTTTATAATTTTGCCATAGAATGTCCGAAAGCACATAGAAGAAAGTCACAAGCAGTACAAGCACAAAGCACAATAATTAAAGGCTAAATGTAAGCGCAAGCGTATAGCGGGAGCGAGTACAATAATTTGCATACGAGCGGCGTGCGCACAGTGGCGAAGCGGCATAAGTACTGGCGCGGGCGCGCGACCGGCCACCGGCCGCCGCCGTCCGCGCAGATAACGGGACACCGCATCTAATATGAAATCGGTTTGCTTGTCCGCGTGTACATACAAAATATTACATGTAAATATTAAGTTTAGTTATTTAGCTAGTATTGATGTTACATATTTAAGTGCATGTTGTAAATACCTAATTATAGATTTGTTTATATAATAATAAGTTTTTAGAATTACGTTTAGTTTTAAGTTTTATATTAAGTTAACACGTTTAATCAATAAAACTTATTTAATAATTATTATATCTAAGAGTAGGTACTAAGTACACTACATCACCCCTCCCCAGAGACCGTCAAGGGCGATAATAGTCGGGAAACTGAATACGGCGTCCTGACCGCGTCGTTTTGACAGTGTCATTTTTGGCACTTGGTAGTGCCTGGTGATCCTTGGGTGAACTTGAGTGATGGAAATGTGTGTTGTTTGGTGATGTGTGATGTGGGGTGTCTGGGTCACGCAGTATGAAGGCCGGCTTAAGGCGGTCTATCGATACTGAAAC